>JAZARR010000187.1:3000000-3500000 GCA_037389465.1 Baylisascaris procyonis
AGTAAATTATAAATGTTTTATAGGAAAGATCATTTAATGAGTAGACTAAGCCAAGTGGATTTGTTAATCTAATCGAAAAGTGCGATCTGCAGTAAAGTGCTAGAAGTGAGTTAAACATTTCGAGGAATATAGTGAAGTTTTTTTTTATTTGAATAATCTTTTTCCTCCAATTAGATGGAAATTTTCCTTGATTTTATTGGTCATTTGTGCGACAATTTATTGCCACCTTTGTGCTTTTCAAATTTCAACATATAAAATCACACTTAAAAGGTTGCATGACTTCAAATGATACCATAATTGATTCGATTTCATCGCGTAACCTAGGGAACAAGCAATTGAAAGAAATGATAGAGACTTCGTCATTGTCGTTATCGATGCGACATTTCACTCTTATGCCTTTAGTATGCGCCATTGCTATCAAAAGCTAGAAGATATAGAAAATTGAACGAATTTATTGAGAAAAACTAGGAAAGCACATCAGCGCTTTTCGTTGTTATGATAAGGCTAACAGTAGCTGATAAGATAAAGCGTTGATATTGATAAGCCGAACAATGCCTATTATCTTCGTCGAATTTTCTCGTAGCATCACTGTTGCAATCTCATAGGCGGGGCATAATTCCATTTGCTCTCCTAGCTTGGCTTATTATCGTTGTTAACGATAAGAGTAGTCGTATTATTTTTTCGTGCTTCGCATGCTCATCTAAGAGACTTCGTTGTATATGATACATATCTGTACTTAGGTCTAGTAGGTATTCTGCTACTATATATATATATACATATACATTTAGAGTTTTCTAATTTATATAGCACGGACTCTGTTATATAGCACGAATTCTGTTATGTAATTTAGTGTGACGCTGAAGGATGTAAAAATCTATTTGATCATTTTATAGAATATTAGAATAATAACATTAACTACCAGTAAATTCTCCAATGTCCATAGTTCGAGTGTAATTTCCTCTTCGCCTTCTACTAGAAGCAAGAATATTTCCTGTAATAATATTTATTACTATTGCACATACTATTTGTTTATAAATATTTCTTCTTGAAAACCTTTTTTTTTGATCATAAATGAATTGCATCATGCAGCTCAATTATCAACTATTGTTCAACCTTATTACGGTCACTTATTATCAGCGATTGCTAAACTTCTACGTTGAAATTTTCCAACTTAATTGAAAAGTCAACATTTTTTTTTTCGTTGAAAATTTTGCCCATATATATATTCAAAGCGCACTACATACAATTAAAGCCATTGAAAATATCACCTCTTAGAAAAGAATGCATTATTCTGATACATTATTATTGAAAATGTATTAGTTTAGATGAAATCTGTCCCTGTAAAAAGGAAACTACCGTTCTCTTGGTTATCTCTTGATTACCAACCACCTTGTGGACGTGAGGTCTCGGCAATGATCACAATTTGGCGATAAGCCTTAATCTACTTGAAATTGGAATCTCATTTAATCCTGATCCATGAATCATGAGTTAAATACGATTCTGGCCTATATTCCAATTCTTGTTACATTCGATAGAGAGGGCTGGATCTAATCGTTTAAGTGGCAAGTAGTAAAGTAATATCTCTTGCAATATCACCTTTTGACACATGATATTGCAGTTGATAAACAACGAAAGGATGACAATAGTTATGTTGATTGGCAAAAAAAGAAGAAAAATTTAGAGTATTTTGATGAAAAAAATAGGCATTTTTAAATTTTCTACACATTCATTGTTATGCATAAATGGCTAGAGCGTTCTTTTAGATCATGAGATTATTACAACGATATTGTTCTTTTTTATGACGAAGAAATTATTCATAATTTTTGATAAATTAGATTCTTAGCCAAATCTTTCATCTCTTTGAAGATGAAAGGGAGCAATTGAGCAGAGAACGGGGTGGGGGGGGGGGGGAGAGAAGAAATATTTCATTAACTTATAATTTACAACTCGTTGGAAAAAGCATAATTTCAACGTTTCATAGACAGGGTGGATATTAGTTTATTGCTTCTTTTATAACATTCGAAAAATTTTTAATACTATCTCGAAGGCAACTTAGTAGTCGATTGATAAGATTAGAAAATTAAGAAGCATTTTCTTCTTTCCTCATTCCTGTCTTCCATCTTTTTCCTCCCTCTTACTTATCCTCTTCTTCTTCCTCCTCCCTCTCGCTCTTCACCCATCTCCGCCCTAGTCGATAAATGATGATATATAAATTTCCGACTAGAAAGTTCAAGCATAGATAGAGAATGCATTTTTTTTACCGAGGCTTCGTTGTATTCAGCGGCCAAAATTTTCTCGGCGTATTTCGAAATTGGTGTCATAAAAAATTTCAGTGATATATTCGGCGCAGCTTTATACCATTCAATTAACTGAAAAAAAACTTCAGCTAATTTCAGGTTCATTTTAGGATACTTTTGAATTTAGTTTTCGATTTCCTCTCCGAATCATTTCAGCTATGAAAATCTTCTCTAAACGATCTGTCCATTTTGTCTAAAAAAATAATCAAATGAGGAAAAATTAATACTAAGGAGGAGTTCAGTCTATTATATTCTTGGTAGTAGTAGTTGTTCTTATGTCTGCCTATATCTGTCAGTGCGAAATCAAGTCACTAATACTTCCTATGTAATAGGTAAGTCACTAAGCAAATCGAGTAGAAATAAATAGAAGATAGGAGCGAATGGAACTTGACAGATCACGCCGACCACTCTTGGTGATTAGATGAATTGTCTGGTGAACCAAGTGAACACAAATACTATTTGAATGTGAAATTAACTAAGTAGACCTGAAATTAATTTTAGGTTTATTTCAAGGGACTTTATTCATATAATTCGACAAAGTAATATCTAATTTCGAGAATTTCAGCTGTTTTTATTAGATTTATTTTCACTTTAGTAATCATTTGCTCTAGTGACTTATTTTTCTTTCATTCCAGTCATTGAAAACCGAAACACTTTTGATAAATAATTTAAATTATGAGAGAATACATTTAATTTTAATTAATAAATCAATATATCTGACCAAAATTCCTTATCAGCAATTGTTCATTTAATTGGTCTAGTCAGGCAAATCACATGATTCTTAGCCTCTATAGCCGACTTCTATAGATATTCATTTTCACAGCTGGAATGCAATTCAGCGGCATTTTACTTTGCTTGCCTAGTTACAAGTAATTAGAAAAAAGTATTTATCTGACTTTTATTCCACTCTCAAAATTTCGATTGCTTACCTCTCTATTCATCGGCATGATTAGGTGCAAAATTTCATATGTGATGCCTAACAATTTGCTCATACTCAAAGAATTTTAAGCGAAATGACGCTTTAAAATTCCAATCTTTCGCATAAATATTATGGAAAATAGATGAAAAAGGGAGATAGAAGAGAGATGACATCATTTTCATGAGAGTTTTAAAACAGTCACATCCCCATCTCTATACGCTGTCCCCATCCCCTCTATTCTTATTATCAATCAGCTCAGCGTCTATACTTTTTTGAGATGTTATCTTAATAATGTCTGGATTGCCTTTATTATCATCAGTGAAGTTCATGCTATAATTAGGTCATCTCGGTTATTTGACTATAAATTTTAAATTTAAAATATTTAAAAAATTTTATCGAAAATTTTCAATTTTTTCACCTCGGGAGAAAATATTTTCGTGCGTGATGTTTAGCTTCATAGATTTAACACAAAAATTTTTGCGAAATTTCAATTAGCTTAATTTTTGCGGTGAAATTTTGCACTGGAATGGATCAAACAATGAAATGCCTTCCCATACGACAATAATTGCAATTTTAATCCAATATATTATAGTGTTGAATAATATAACATCGAAATGAAAGCGAGTAAATTTTCAATCAAAAATAAATAATATTCAATGAGATTGTCAATGATAATTGATTATGAATAAAAATAAAATATTATTTTCCAAAAACATTGAAAATTTTTGAATTTTTTTAAAAGAAGAAAACCTATCAATAGGCACCGTAATGCATGCGTTGATGTGATATATAAAAGAAACAATCATGAAATGATCAACTAGAGCGCTCATTGTTTCCATTTTGGACAATAATAGATCTATCGAAAATTAAATTTTAATATTAAATTGAAGAAAATAACCTCATTTTTATATTTCTTTTTAGATAAACATCGTAGAATTCTTTCAAAAGCGCTTTCTTCATAGTTATGCTTGTTGTTCACGCCAATCATAATGTCTACTTGGAGTTCGGCATCCTAAACTTTCGTACAGATTAGGTTTAGCATCATTAATTTCAGTATAGAAAATATATGAAGTATAGATTCGACCTTTGAACTTTATACTAAAATATCATTGGAGCTCGCTCATAAATATATACACAGAATAATCCATAAAGCGAAAAAAATACATCGGAAAAATATGATGCGTTTTTTCTAAATTTTTTAGTATGTGGTGATTGAATATAGTTCATAGAGATAATAGAGAAACATCTTTGCTAGTAGAGGATGTCTGAATGGTAAACAGACACTTAAACAACGGCAGACAAACACATAGACATTGTGATACAATCACGTAATGCTTTTTTTTTTCAAACTTTGCGGAAAAAAATATTTTTAAATGCAAAAGAAAATTTTTTTTCGCTATCAAATTACATATGTAAAACAACTTCCGACGAGTTCAAGTCGAAATTTTAGCACTTGAAGAGTTAAGTATGAGAGATAACGAATATAGCAGATAGAGATCTCGAAGGGATATTTGTTTAGAAATGTCGAAAAATTCTTTAACATCTCACTTTGAATGATGACTCCAAATCGAAAACAATCGCCCACATGAGGCATTCATTTTAAATATTTTTGTCTTTTTTTTTTTTTTTTCGAATTTATTTCAATATTCTTTTTGTAGAATTTTATTTATATTGTCTTGAATAGATTTTCAATAAGAAAGAGCATTTACTTATTGCTTGACTAATCGCTAAAATTAAAAAAAAAAAAAAAATTCTAATTGCTTGTTTTATTGCTCATTAATTTTCAAGGTTCTAACCTATTATCAACTAATTCCTCATCATACCTCGTCATTCTTAATAAAGAATTTCTACTCAAAAATTTTAGATTATAAAGTAGATATTAGTATAAGTTAGTGAGCAAAAAAAAAAACGCTCAACTCTTTAGTCATATTCATTAATGTAATATCTCCGTTTTATATGACCAGATAACATAGTTTATAAAACTTCTCTCTTCTATCGACAGGAATTGGGACTTTTTTTAGTTGTATTGATGAACGCACTTCTAAGAACGATTACTTTTTGAGTATATAAAAAAACTTCTTTTACAAAATGAACAATTGTTCTTGTTGAAGCATTGTTTTCCCTAGTGAATTGACCAGTTTTGCTTATATATCCTTTTTTTTCAACTGTTCTGCTAATCGTAGAATGAATGCAAAAACCAGAGGGTAAGAGAATAGTAGCAGAAGGGGGTGGGGGGAGAGTTTTGGATTACAATTTGAACTCGCCAAGCAATGCTATCCCCGTCTCCCATCCCCTTCCCCCCACCGCTTGTTGAATAGCAATAGCAGTATGAAGAAATAAATCAACGTGAAACGTCAATTTTCACCTTGCAGAGTAAAGCTATAAAACATCTTGAGTGCTCGGTTGTAATCTTGTGCACTATCGACATCACGAGATTTGCTTGGCTTGTTTCGAAAATCCCTTTTCATTGGCAGGCTGTCAACTTTTGACAGACTTCTACATCTCATCAATTTACTAGTAATTGAATTGCTGAAATGAAGAACTTTCGGAACTGGTTTCATCTCATTCATTCGCCCCCCCTCCTTCTCCACCTCAATTCCCTTCACTCCCATCCTTTCTTAGGGATTTTATACACATTAACCATATTGTCGCCCAAGACCACACTTTGATATATCATTGTCATCTGTTTGCCAATATGTAATTCTTTTTAATGAAATTAGATCACTATGGATCGTTTTTAGTGAAGCATGCAATGTGATGCATAATTTATGTTGAGTTATCAATGGAGACCTAAATTGAGTGCTTCCAAAATTTGGATTTGCATAGAAATTCAAATAGTGAGGCTAGATTGATTGAATTTTTTGTTTGTTCACTATCCCCCTCCACCCTCCACCCCTTCCTTGTTCTCTTTCCTTTTGTCCTGCACAGCAGCATTTTATACGTTCCTTAAAAAAATTGTGCGGGAATGTGTTTTTAATTTATAAAGATGTACTCTTTGAATGAAAATTATTTTCAAAGCGTTATATATAGGGAATTCTTATAGGGCAACAATGAGCGCTACTAAATGATCTTAACAGATACGATCCGAAAATTTATCTATGTTATGTTTCATTAACAATGAATAAAACTTATTGTTATAAAGAAATTATAAAGACATCATTCAGATTTTATTACCGTAAACTGAACGTGATATCGGTCTTTATCCAAATGAATACCTTTCTTTATGCTAATGTGTAGATTTTCATTTATATAGCGCATAATATGACGTCACGTATGTGTACTGATCACTATACGCTGTATATTGCCCACTGTGGATGGCCACTTTAAGCAATTCATACTGTCCACCACAGGATGGATACTGTAGGCTGAACACTGTAGGTAATTTATTCTGTCCAGCGTAGGATGATTAGTGCAGGAAGCTCACTAATTTAAATCCATTCCCACTTCTCTTTCCTTTTCTGCTACACCAGACCACTTTTCTTCCACTTTCACATTTTTTGAGTAAAAATTTGCAACAAATTCTGCACAATTTTCTTAAAATGTTGCGATAATTTCACAAATAAATTCATCAAAATATTTGAGATTCTCAAAAGATAACTATATTATTGTTTATAATTTTATTAAGAAATCATCATATTATTTAAACTTTCTAGCAAAGAAATATGAAACTATTTTCATCGATTCGTAATATTAGCAGAACGAAAAAGAAAAAAAAGAAGAAATTCATTTCAAAGGCGTTCATTTCAAATAGACAAATGGGATTTGAGCTTTTTTTTTCTTCATTTCGACCTCACTCATACGAATGTCAGTTAGCTTTTCAGTGAACAACATTTCACTCATATCGATTCGACGTTCTATTGTCTTGTCATATGCACCATCCTTATAATCCATAGATCTCCATCTCTATCGCTTCTATTATTTATGCCTCTTTACCTGTAACACCTTTGCCATCTCTTTGATGGGTAATATTCCACTTGCACCATCTATATAATCTCTACCTTTCCACGTTTAGCACCTATATGATATATGGACCCACATCTGCATCACCTCTATCGACTATAGCTCCTCTATCAATACCACATCATAACCTCAGGTCCTTTATTTAACAATTAATGCCTCTGACTCATACAAATTACACTTTTCCAATATAATTTTAAGCAAATCGCTATTAAAAATATCAAAAAATAGCCTCAAGCTATACGGACCAGAAAATGACCTGGGAAATTTAACCGAATTTGCATGTGTTAAGTATGTTTTTGAGGCCTAAAATTTTTGTTGCTAGCGGATTGGATGTAACAATTTTGTAGCATTTATCGACTGTCTGATATGTGGGTACTTTTTTTTTTTCATTTCGCTCGATCATGGGACCTCTTTTTACTTTCTCTTCTTCATCATTCCCTTCCCATCGTTCAAAAATGACCAGTACTTTCTTTTTGATGCGCTTTTTTTGATGTGTCCTGGGAATTGTTGAACGGATAGAGAGGGGAAAAAGCCCTAAGAATTTTGCCGTATTGGATCATTCCATCTTTATCTTTCTGAACGCTCCTTTATTCTCACCTCTCATGAAATGTCTTCTAAATGAATAGTTAGCGGCTTTGTATACATCAAAAAATTTTCAGAATTGATTTTTTGCGAAGTATTTTCTGAAGAGTATTTATAATTTTTGGAAGATTTTGTAATTTTTGATATATTTGTAGCAGTTAGATCACTTCTTTGATATATTAATTTGTAAAATTATAATTAAACGAAACATTTTTTCTCAAATAAGTATGTATCTTTGCGTTTATAATAAATCCACGTAAAATTTTTAACATACAGCTGTGCATTTCCAAATAATTTTTACATTCACGAAAAATTTTATATTTATATCGAATTCTTTGCTTGAAAATTATTCTTTATTAGATTTCTTCTCAGGAATATTTTCTATTAACATCGTCATCGATAAGAAAGCCCCTCTTAACGTCTAAGCAATGAGTTACTACTTGCAGTGCCACAGTTGAACGTATCACGTTGAAAAATTACACTAAACGATGCTTTTTATGTATAGTGCAATATTTTTTTCAATGGCTATTGTAGTGACATATGTTGCGAATGTCTGTGTAAGTGTGTATGTGTGTGTGTGTGTGTGCGTTCTTATTTATTTCTTCATTAAGTTCTATATGTATTTAACAATACTGATTACAATAAAACCTAACGTTCTTCTTCTAAGGATCCTTACTTTTCTCATCAATTTTGTTCGTTATTCGCTGGTTTCTTCCAGTTAAAAAAAATATCGTTTAATTTGAGAAATCAAATTGTTATTTTTCTAAAATTAGCGTTTAAGCGAAGCGATAATTTTTTCTTTTTTTTTTGATTGAAGTTTTATAGAATTGAATTCCGATTTCGTATATAAATGTTAGTTATATTTTACAGTTATTCGCAGCGGTCGAAATGCAAAAAAATTACAATTTACAGGCAAGCATATTTTTCCTTTTTTTTTTCAATAGCCAAGAAAATATTGACTAAAATTTTGAAAAAAGTTTTCATAAATTTCGATTGGTTGAGCGCTTGCTTATTTGATCAATATGTTATCGATCACCGATAGTTGAGCATCTTTGACTATCGATTATCTTCTACGTGGTAATCGAATCAATCGAATCCAATTCATAGATATGCGAGAATAAATCGACCGAAGTCATTTTAACGGCAAATTTTATATGATTATAGTCTCTAATATTTTTCTTCAATCAAAAATCTATATACGATAGAAATTGCTTCTGAGAAAAATAATGCTTACTTTAGTGCCTTTATTATTGCGAGTTTTAACACCGGAAGTTGAACATTATTGCGGCAAATTCACTACCTTTATTACTGCATCTATGCTACCTTTATTGCTGTAGCTCCAATACCTTTATTACCGAAAGTTTAGTAGGTTTATTATTTGAGATTTCAGAGTTGAATAAAATTGTGCGCAAAATTCAGATTAAAAAAAGAAAGATTTTCATGGAGTTTTTATTTTTTTTTTTGTGGAGGTTTTCTGAATTTATTGAATTAGTTCTTTATTTTTATTTATTGAATTTATTGAAGAATCTATTGAAGAAGGATTGTTAAATTTTCGTTTATTGTGTTGCTTTATCAAAATCATTGAATATCGATATTACCTGAGTATCAACTGGTTCAAGTTGAACTATTGCATTTGTTACGATAATCTCGGTAAATTCTGTCTGTGATGAATTTTCTTCAAACGTTATCGTTCCCTCCAAATCGATAACCTTTAATTATTTTCATTTTAAGAAACATATTTGAATATTTTAAAATATTTTATAATATTCTGAATTATCCGAAAAAAAATCTAAAACATTTTAAAATGTGGTTAATTTTGATTTGGTTATCTTAATATACATGCCTCCTCTTAGATTGGAGATAAATTCTTCATATTTGCTAACGGTTTTTTTAACGGATGAAATAAAATGACGCCTAAAAATAGAGAAGTTGAATTTAAGATTTATGCAATTTGATTGAAAAGTTCGATAAACTTGAAACCGATAACATATAGAAAGAAAAATGTGAAATATGAACTACTAGATTTTCATTTGTTTTATTCAAATTTATGCAATTTTTTTTTTTCATCAGCGAACTGAAGAGATTTTTTCATCTCAAATCAATGAATGGATAATTTTTATTGTTATGGATATGACATCTTTAAAAAAAATTAGATGAAACTGCTTGAAAGATTGTATTGAATGTCTTTAAATGCAAGGTGATGCTAACATTTACTATATGAATTTCATTTCTATGTACTTTTATCGCTGAAAAAGATCCGCAATATTCTATTCGATAAGAGAAGGAAAATTGACGAGAATCGGTCATGAAAAAAAAAATTTAGAAGAAGAAATTTTCAATATTCAGGAATTTTCAATCAATAGATAAATGAAAAGAAAATTTATTGAGAGGAAAATTTGAAAATTTCATGATTGCAGTATAATTCTCGATAATGTTTGCTTGAACGATAATCTGTCTTCGATTGGATTACGTTGGAAAATATCCAAAAAAAAAATGAAATTCAAGCTTAAAAATTTTGAAAATTAGCAATTTTTTATTTTTTATGAGAAATGAAAAAGGTTTTTTTTCGGTAATTTTTTCTTTTCTCCGACTCGCTGCTTGAATAAACATAGTACTTATACACTTACCTCGATAACCTCACGCCAAGGTTGCATTTCAAAAAAATGCATATAAGGAGATAAGCTGAGTACAACACGAAATATTTTTTGTGAATTATCCTCATTGCAATTATCTTCATCGTCACTTAATGAACTCAAAGATTCTGAAATGGCATCATCGAATTATTGAAATTTTTTCGATTGTTATAGTCATTTTTTTCATCATTGTTTTCCAAATTCTTTGGTTTGTTGCCAACAATAAATGCGGTTTTTTTTTTTTTTGTTTACATTAGACATTTTCAGATGAAACCATTGTGATTTGTAAATTTAGGAAATTCACATGTTTTTTTTTTTCTGCTTAGTTATATTCTTTTATTGCAAGTGATGGTCTCTATTACTAGATTCTCTCATTCAAAAAATCCCCAATAAAAAAAGGTATTCGTTCAGTGGTAATAGATCTTTATATAGTCGATCATCAAATTTGGCTATAAATAGGTATTATAATCTTAATTATTCATATCAATATTCCTATATCGCTCTTTGTTTAAATTTCTAATCGAATTGCAAATCGAATATTGAAATAAAAATGAAAAATTATCGCATAATAATATGAGTAGAATTATTTTAATGCGCGTTTCATATTTCAATGCGTAAATATCTATGAAACACAATTCGATCGTCAATTAAATATAACAATTTCTTCTAAGTTGATAAGTGAGAAAACCCTTATGGTCTATGCTAGCAAATAAAATAATCATTGAAGCGAGCGAGCATTGTTACACGCCTATTGAAATCGATGCGTTATTAATTTGAGAGCTCTTTTTCATATAGAAGTTAGCTAGGCATTCAAATGTTCTTTCAATCGTCTATTTTCATTTCCAACTTTTTTTTTTTTGATTATGAAATAAATTTGATTCATTGCATAAAATTTAGCATATTTTTAGACAATTGAAAATGTTGCAAAAAAAATTAGCTTTTTATAAAAATTAACATTTACATAATTTTCTTATTCTGAAGGGGTTTTTTTTTCGCTCAGTAGAGACTCAAGGACTTAAAATTTAAAAACGCCAGCATTTTCGATGTATAAAAATTATCCTGTTCAAGTTAGTTTCTATGAAAATCCGCCTATTTCATATGTGAAAAAAAAAAATCGGTTCACTTATTTCAATTCGTTTCTATCGATTAAAAGCGATTCAGATATTTTTTTTTTTATTTTACGACAAACTTGGAGGATTAAATCGCATTTATTAATTGGCAATTATATAATTTCCCTAAGTTCCATATATAATGAATATTTGCAAAAAAAGTAAATAATGCAATTTTATGAAAATTTTTGAAGAATTCTAGTTATTCGTTCGTCTTTCATCGATATCAATTTTCACGACTGTTCGAACAATCTCGAGAATGTTTTTTCTGCACTCACTTTACACATTGAAATAGGAGCCTTAACATATGACAGTTGGCTTGCGATAATTTCATTCTTTGGAGTTAACCAACGATAAACAGCTATCGCCAAATCTTATCTATTAATATATTTAATTTGCATCATTTAAATGCTATATTTCTTTCTTTTAATACTAATTTATTGACTTGTTAATACTGAATGGGCATTGTTTTAATTGTTTCAAGAGCAATATTTAGTGTTTTCTCGTTCATACATCAACCCACTTTAAGTAGATATGCTCTCGTTCACTATAGCGAATGAAATTTTTCATTTCTCATTTAATCACAATATGTAAATTTTTCATTAAGATCGATAAGTTTTATAATTTAAGGTGGAAAAATTATGGAAGATTAGAATCGATAAGCACGGCTCAAATCTAGAGTTTGATAGCGTTTAGCTGTTTGAACGATAAGGGCAGTAGCTTGAAATTTGAAAGCAAAAATTCAAGTGATTATTTAAAATCATGGTTATTGCTGCTTATAGAAAGGAAAATGAAACTATTTATATGCACTATTGCAAGACACGTCTCGTAATTCCCAAACACGTTTTGTCTGCCCAAATCTGGGAAGCTGGCTTGTAATTAAAGCTCGTTTTTACCCTTTGGCTGGGATTAGCTGTATGGAAAGTTTTCAAGTGATTGAATCATTAATGACTTGGCTCAGTTGTTGTAAGATACGAAGCCACTCTTTTTATTTACTTATTCGTAGTGAATTTTATTATTCCGCAAATTGAAAATCTGCATATTTCGATATACACTCGAATTCTAAGATTTTTTGAGAGATGATATTTGCATATTTAACGTTGTGCGATTATTTTAAACAAAAGAGCGATTTTATTGATCGTAATCGTGGAAAATTTTGTGATTTTAAAATAAATTACAGCTTCCTCTTGCATTGAAATTGTCCGTTGCTAAGATTCATTTAAGAACTGAATATATTATTCACTTCATAGATGTCTTTTTTGTTTAATATCACTTTTCAGTCGATGAAAGGATCCTATATGTGAACACATTGCAGACATTTAGTAAATGTTCAATGCTATCACCTGCTCAATATGCTGGCTCATCTGATGATAAATAATTGCGGTAATGAGGGAACTTTATGATATATGAATAAGAGCAAAAAAAAAAAAATCAGCAGCCGATAAGAGTTAAGTCATAAAAAAAGAGGAAACGTTATAAATCTTTTCTATTTCACTTAGAACAAAGAATTTTTCAGAATTTTCTGAGAAAAAGGAATTTCAACTTATAAAATGCTCGTTTATTTAGTATACAATATATTTAGTATTCGTTGTGATCTCATTTGCCGTTATAGTTGACTATTTTCTAGATGACATATGCCAACAAATAAATATACGTAGATGTTAGAATTCATTGATGTGATGAGGTGAAATTTATTTCTAATCCAGTTGTTTAGATATCCAAAATAACATTTATGTCAGAAATCGCTTGTTGGATTTTTTCTTCCGCCATTTTAATTTCGAATTTTTTTTTTTCAATTTTTTTTCTTCATTATATTCCTAAATTCTTTGCTCTACCATCCTTTTCCATTCGCCGTCTTATCTCCATCCTAATCTTTCCCATTCATTGATGCTTTGATTACTTTGTTAAACGTTTGTTGATTCACCGTTTAGCCATTTGCATATTTCATTTGCATATTTGATCAGCAAGTTTCGCATCGATTGAATAATATGCTTAGTTAAGTGAAAGTAACGCTGAAATGAGTTTTTACTGAATTATATGAATTTATCTTTTTTAAAATATTTATATAATTATATTCAAAATGTATTATCAATTTTATCTATTGTTATTTTTTTGTTTTCGAATATTTATTTATTCTCAAAGCTAGTTGTCTTTCTTTATTGTTAGCAAATTATCGAATATTGTTAAGCAATATATGATATCAATAATATTTAATACATTTCATTAAGTTCATGTTGAAAAAATTTCCTTAAAATCTGTTTGTTTCTATTTCCTCGCTCATTGTTGTCAATCGCTCCTCATCCAAGCTCTTCTATCTTCCCATCTCCTTTTCATGCTCAATTTTCCCTTCTACCTCGATCACCCTCAACTTCAAAGCAACGCAAAAGCGTTTCTTTTATTGGCTATAAGGAATATTGAAATAATATTGATATGAAGTAGAGAGATGTCGATTGTTTAAGCTCATTAAAGAAATATTTTAGCTATGATTTGTGCAAATGACTAGAAAAGATAATACGATTGAAACGGTTGGATGAACTTTTTAAACAAATTACAGACGTCAATCATATGACACATTAGCGCAAGCAGAAATGTCAGAAAATTTTTGAAAGTTTGAAATTATTATTTAAAGAAAAGATCTCTGATAAGTTGAGAACACCTAGAGAAGCGAGAAAAAAAAAAGATTTAGTATAATGAAATGAAATATATCAAACTAATTTAAATATTTTTGCGGCGAAAAAAATTTACATATCAGTCGACTATTTTATATTTTCTGCTAAGTGAGTGATAATTTCTATCGAATATTCATTGGTGCAGGTGCTGAATAAAACAACAATAATAACAATAGTAATAGCGATAAGTTTAGTCAACAGTTCCAAGGGGGCAGTATTTCCTCGACTTATTCCTCTCTCTCCCATCCTTCTAAATTTGTTATCCCAGTTTTATGCATCATTCGTGAATTCGCTCATAAATGTCAAATACGTCATTTTCTTTGATCGACAAACCGTCCACCGACGTTACTCTCAATGCGTACCAACCCCATCTGCTGCCAAGGTCTCCTTGGCTGAGAAATAGTTTTTTTCCTCATCTATCGGGCCTCTTCGCGCCGAATCGTTTCCCGGCGAGGTTTTGTGAGGATGATTGCTTCTTCGATGAAAATTCTCTCTTCTTCATAGAGTTTAGTATTTTATTTATTAAAAAGGATCGTTTAATTATAGTAAACTTGAGAACATTGTATAATTTTTATTTTATTCTCTATTTTTTTAAAATTTCATTTTGTATAATTTTATTTCATTTATTCTATTTCAACTTATCAGATATGCTCATTAGAGTGCTGCATTTCTTGAACGCTCAATGATTTAAATGTTTTCTATAGAAAACCTTTGAAAGAGATGGGAATTGACCATTAGGTTGAATAACGAGTGTGCTTTCTTTGATTTAGTTCTTAAACTGTAAAAGAGGCAAGAGACTCATTTAATGCAATTGCATATCTATGTCACATTACCCTTCCCTACCCTGTTGAATGAGTTAAAAAAAGTTTTTTTTTTTCTATTAAATAGTTATTAATTCTCAAATTACAAAAATTCTTATATTTACAATTTTTTTCAACATTTTCAATTTGAATTTTATGCATAATTCTCGCATTATTTATGAAAACGTATTCCTAAATTTTTTTTTAGGAGTTTGCAGTATGAATTATAACGGATATTAGCGCAATTGTTATATTATATTTTCCAAGAAATAAAGTAAATCAGTGTTTCGAGGTAGTTGTCATATTCTACGATTTTCCGTTTTGAATTATTCTTCATTTTTGATAGTTTATTTAATTCACCTGTAAGAATGAGTGAAAAACCTCTAAGTTACCTTGAATTAGTCTTTAGGGTATAACCTGTTTACGATACAAACATAAGAGAGCTAGCGAAATCAGTTTGCAAGTAGGGAAGCATTTGTGATATGCAAAATGCAACTGTTAAAAATTGTTTTTCACTGGTTTATTCAAGCACAATAAACTTCCATTGAATTGTAGATCAAGTGTGATGCTCGTTTTCTTTATCCTTTTCCTTCCCACACGTCTTTTCCACTTATTTCTGCAACTATTGTAATTTTAAACAACTTGGGATATCTTCAACTGGGCTCTTTTCATAGCGCTATAAGATTATCAGTATTTTTATCCATAAAACTTGCTAGAGTTTAGTAATTTTTGTGAATAGAAAACAAAGATTAAACACCTAAAAGAAGAGAATCTTCATATGAAACTTCACATGGAGTTTATCTTTATTTTAATGCTTTTCATGTTGATGCGTTCTTTCTATATATAAGCGATGAAAAGTGAAATTTTATCGATAAGGGATAATCGATAATTGTTGTTGATAATCTCATTGATAGTGATAAATAATTTTACAATTGGAAATTGATAAAATGCTAATTGCACATTTTTTTCATCGTATTAAGTATATTATATACTAACGTTGAATACTTTGTTATTATACCATATATTATTGTATTAAATTATCAAATTATTATATTATTATATTATTACGTTCTTATATTATTATATTATTATTGTTGATTATTATATTCTTTCATGGCGAATAAAGAAAATCGTAGAGCTGATAATGAAATTTGCATAATAGAATTTAGTAATCGAAAAAAATAAACAAAATAATCGAAGAGAATGAGATTGGAGTGGATAATAAAATATTGTTGTTTGTTTTATGTATATAAATATAGATCGTGCACTAATTATATATATATATATATATATATATATATATATATATATATATATATATATATATATATATATATATATATATATATATATATATATATGGGTTTTGTATGAGTGCACTCAAAAACTTTAGTTTGCTCCTCTGCGATAGAAACTCAGCTCAATAAACGACTTGAATGAAAGATCGATCGATTAAACGTTCGATGAGAACATATAACTTAAAGCGCTGAAATATTAGCGATCAAAAGATCGCTAGCTATTACGTAAGATTCGCGGGATCAACAACACTGAGTGGATCAAATTCCAAGCATACGTTCACTTGGTCGTCGATCTAAAGTGCTGGTCGATCACATTACGAGGTGATCACTCTACAAAAGTTTTTTTTTTATTCGCGCCAATGTGGCAATATATAAGTAATGTTTCGATGTGTTGAGTGGTTCTTGTTTACGATGTCACTTGTATCATCTCGTTTCTTCGTTATCTCGTTCGTTGTTCGTCAGTAAAATGGAGAAATATTTTACGCCGAATATTTGCTTTTACTGATTTTGCATTTTTAATTGTTTCAATTTTTGAAACTATTAAATGATGATTGATAGTTACTTTTGCCTATATGAAATATTGAGATGCAATGTTTTTTTTTTGATATTTGCATATAATATTTAATATTCTTGTACTTGCATATTTTAAAGAGTAATTAGCTAATTTAGAGGCGATTCTTTCTTGAAACTTCTCTAAATAGGGCGTATTATAGCCAAGAACGGCGATGGTCAATGATATCTCCTCAACACTTTTGTAGACTATAAAGGGAACAAATATATTATCATTATTTTTCTTATATGGATATCCATTTTTCATGACCATTCATATCCACCATAGATTTTTTCACGATCGGACCTCTCATGATGTTTTATAAGCTCTATTACCTATGCTAGCGTTTTATAAGAAAGCTATGCAAATTTCTTTTTGAAAATTGACGAAAGTCGATGCTAGTTAGATTTGTAATGGCCAGCCACTAAATACCTTTCTAGTAATTCATATAGAGGTTCATTTGAATATATAATTAGGGATCATCCAGTTGCTCGCTTATCATGTTGTTAAGCCGGCTAATGAGCACTAAATTAAATTTCAATATGAGTTCGACATTCTTTAATGCGCATCAGTTTTGGTGTTGCAGTACTAGTTACGCTCTCATACTTCAGTACCGATCATCTTCTTGTAATTCAGTACCATTGATACTTTGGTAGTTTAGTACCAATACTACTGGAATTATTTCTAGAATCACTAAAATTATTTCTAGAATTGATTTCCAATTATATTTAAAAATTTTGCATATATTCCTCAAGAGCAATTCAACAAATCTTATAGAATGCGATAAATAGTGAATAGATTTTTTTGTTTTCATAATTGAAAACGAATTCGTCAAAACCACATAATCAGAAAATTTTATTTGGTGCAGATGAATGTTTTTTTTTACTAAAGGCATAATTTTTGGAGTTTCTTTTTACGGTCATAGAACCATATGAGAATATTTCACCGATTTAAAACTAAAAAAAATTGAAGTTTTGGCTTTTTGCCTAGTTTTATACTTTATAGAGGGAAATTTTTTTGAAAATTTTCTTATAAATTTTCGAAAAATTCATACTGACAGCAATTGAGACATTTTTGGCGAAAATTTTTACTATTATATTTAAAGTATTTGGGATAAAATTAATGAAATTTTCTTATATATGCATTAGGATGCGGAAAATATGAAATTTATACCGATATTGATAGTAAATTTCAGATGAACTCTTCGTTTTGCTCTGGATTTTTTTCAATGCAAAAAAAAAACCACTGAATCGAAAATGGGATTTTATTTCTCGAAAGAAACTTTGTTTACTGGAATCCTTCTTCTAATCAGTGATAACATCAATAATGTTTATAACAATGGCAACTATAGTAATAGAAGTAATAGTAATGATAATGACGGCAGTGATAATAAGTAGTTCTAATAAAAGTAATAAAGTAATAGCCTATAATAACCAGCAAATATCGCTTTAATTTTTCATTTCTGAAAGAAATATATATCGTTTTTAGCATTTAATAAGGTTCAATATCCGTTTTAATTACAAGGTTTTATCTATTATTCACTAGTAACAATAATATTAGTACCATGCGAGTGTATTTGTAAAACTACAACACCATAAGTACTAGCAGATAACATTCAACGAACTATTGAGATTATCAGTGATTTGTTGTTCATAGCAATAGCTAATTGTTTCGAAATAAAACGACTATTGTCAAATTTCAAATGAATTCAGCAAACAAAGAAATAAATGGAGCAAACGGCTCATTGTTTTATTCAACAAAAATTATCTCGAAACATTTCGTTTAGAAGCAGCTTTTAGTTGAAAGAGTTCATAGAAATGTGACATATCAGCTGGCACTATTCAACGAAATACCATATGTTGAGGAATTAATAGTAGATGACTTCTGTATATATAGTAGAAAAAAAAGAGGGATGAACGAAGTTTTAATATTACACATTGTTGTTTACGGCGCGCTATGTTACTTGCAGAAAAAAATGTTCACAAATAGGAAATTCTAGCGGGCCATTTGGTCGAATCGAATGAACACATTTGAGTTCCGTCGACTCTATCCATTTCAATCTTAGTGGCTTCACACCATCTTGAGTTCTTCGTTCAATGTTCTTTGCAACTTTCCTTCACGGTATTTGTTCGCTAATAATTTCTTAGCCATATATAGCCTTAGATTGGGTTTACACCAACTTTGGCCTATAATCCCAAATAATTCGACTCAAAGAAGCAATTAACTCTGCTTGATTCATTGCAGGTGGTCGAAAAATAAAAGCATTGAATTGACGTTGTATTAAGTTTACGCTTCAATGATAGTTGTTAGTGAAAAACTATAGCAATAGTGCTAGCTATATTGCTCTAGGTGTTATGTTATGCATTTGAAAAATGCTAGTCTCATTGTGATTTAAGTGAATTTTCGTAGATTCATTCTTTTATTTTCGAGCAATAAATTTGCGCTTATCATCCTTTTTTTATTTTTTTAAATTCTGTTTCTTAATCTGTTGATGTCTCCTAATGATTTTCTTCTTGTATCGAATGAATATCGCCATTTTAGCCTTCTTACTGAACGCATTATCTTTCCTTCTTCTTCCTCACTTTTTCTATTACTTCCTCCTTTTTAGCATATTACCGCCAACTTTTATGGGAGTTTAAGAATTTCCATGTTCGCCGATTAGGCAAAATTCCATCTGAAATGATTACTAAAAGAGATATTTATAATTAAATCTATTAATAGAAGTGTACTTATAACTCTTGTCAAAATGTAATGATAGTCGAATATAACGTAGAGTGTCACTTTTTTAAATTGACTTGATGATGAATTGAAACATTGAGATGAGGAGATAAGGAATGAACCTGATATTATTAGCCGTTTAATTTCACTTGAAGTTAATATTCTCAAGAAAGAAACTTCTCTAAATAGGGCGTATTATAGCCAAGAACGGCGATGGTCAATGATATCTCCTCAACACTTTTGTAGACTATAAAGGGAACAAATATATTATCATTATTTTTCTTATATGGATATCCATTTTTCATGACCATTCATATCCACCATAGATTTTTTCACGATCGGACCTCTCATGATGTTTTATAAGCTCTATTACCTATGCTAGCGTTTTATAAGAAAGCTATGCAAATTTCTTTTTGAAAATTGACGAAAGTCGATGCTAGTTAGATTTGTAATGGCCAGCCACTAAATACCTTTCTAGTAATTCATATAGAGGTTCATTTGAATATATAATTAGGGATCATCCAGTTGCTCGCTTATCATGTTGTTAAGCCGGCTAATGAGCACTAAATTAAATTTCAATATGAGTTCGACATTCTTTAATGCGCATCAGTTTTGGTGTTGCAGTACTAGTTACGCTCTCATACTTCAGTACCGATCATCTTCTTGTAATTCAGTACCATTGATACTTTGGTAGTTTAGTACCAATACTACTGGAATTATTTCTAGAATCACTAAAATTATTTCTAGAATTGATTTCCAATTATATTTAAAAATTTTGCATATATTCCTCAAGAGCAATTCAACAAATCTTATAGAATGCGATAAATAGTGAATAGATTTTTTTGTTTTCATAATTGAAAACGAATTCGTCAAAACCACATAATCAGAAAATTTTATTTGGTGCAGATGAATGTTTTTTTTTACTAAAGGCATAATTTTTGGAGTTTCTTTTTACGGTCATAGAACCATATGAGAATATTTCACCGATTTAAAACTAAAAAAAATTGAAGTTTTGGCTTTTTGCCTAGTTTTATACTTTATAGAGGGAAATTTTTTTTGAAAATTTTCTTATAAATTTTCGAAAAATTCATACTGACAGCAATTGAGACATTTTTGGCGAAAATTTTTACTATTATATTTAAAGTATTTGGGATAAAATTAATGAAATTTTCTTATATATGCATTAGGATGCGGAAAATATGAAATTTATACCGATATTGATAGTAAATTTCAGATGAACTCTTCGTTTTGCTCTGGATTTTTTTCAATGCAAAAAAAAAACCACTGAATCGAAAATGGGATTTTATTTCTCGAAAGAAACTTTGTTTACTGGAATCCTTCTTCTAATCAGTGATAACATCAATAATGTTTATAACAATGGCAACTATAGTAATAGAAGTAATAGTAATGATAATGACGGCAGTGATAATAAGTAGTTCTAATAAAAGTAATAAAGTAATAGCCTATAATAACCAGCAAATATCGCTTTAATTTTTCATTTCTGAAAGAAATATATATCGTTTTTAGCATTTAATAAGGTTCAATATCCGTTTTAATTACAAGGTTTTATCTATTATTCACTAGTAACAATAATATTAGTACCATGCGAGTGTATTTGTAAAACTACAACACCATAAGTACTAGCAGATAACATTCAACGAACTATTGAGATTATCAGTGATTTGTTGTTCATAGCAATAGCTAATTGTTTCGAAATGAAACGACTATTGTCAAATTTCAAATGAATTCAGCAAACAAAGAAATAAATGGAGCAAACGGCTCATTGTTTTATTCAACAAAAATTATCTCGAAACATTTCGTTTAGAAGCAGCTTTTAGTTGAAAGAGTTCATAGAAATGTGACATATCAGCTGGCACTATTCAACGAAATACCATATGTTGAGGAATTAATAGTAGATGACTTCTGTATATATAGTAGAAAAAAAAGAGGGATGAACGAAGTTTTAATATTACACATTGTTGTTTACGGCGCGCTATGTTACTTGCAGAAAAAAATGTTCACAAATAGGAAATTCTAGCGGGCCATTTGGTCGAATCGAATGAACACATTTGAGTTCCGTCGACTCTATCCATTTCAATCTTAGTGGCTTCACACCATCTTGAGTTCTTCGTTCAATGTTCTTTGCAACTTTCCTTCACGGTATTTGTTCGCTAATAATTTCTTAGCCATATATAGCCTTAGATTGGGTTTACACCAACTTTGGCCTATAATCCCAAATAATTCGACTCAAAGAAGCAATTAACTCTGCTTGATTCATTGCAGGTGGTCGAAAAATAAAAGCATTGAATTGACGTTGTATTAAGTTTACGCTTCAATGATAGTTGTTAGTGAAAAACTATAGCAATAGTGCTAGCTATATTGCTCTAGGTGTTATGTTATGCATTTGAAAAATGCTAGTCTCATTGTGATTTAAGTGAATTTTCGTAGATTCATTCTTTTATTTTCGAGCAATAAATTTGCGCTTATCATCCTTTTTTTATTTTTTTAAATTCTGTTTCTTAATCTGTTGATGTCTCCTAATGATTTTCTTCTTGTATCGAATGAATATCGCCATTTTAGCCTTCTTACTGAACGCATTATCTTTCCTTCTTCTTCCTCACTTTTTCTATTACTTCCTCCTTTTTAGCATATTACCGCCAACTTTTATGGGAGTTTAAGAATTTCCATGTTCGCCGATTAGGCAAAATTCCATCTGAAATGATTACTAAAAGAGATATTTATAATTAAATCTATTAATAGAAGTGTACTTATAACTCTTGTCAAAATGTAATGATAGTCGAATATAACGTAGAGTGTCACTTTTTTAAATTGACTTGATGATGAATTGAAACATTGAGATGAGGAGATAAGGAATGAACCTGATATTATTAGCCGTTTAATTTCACTTGAAGTTAATATTCTCAAGAAAGAAACTTCTCTAAATAGGGCGTATTATAGCCAAGAACGGCGATGGTCAATGATATCTCCTCAACACTTTTGTAGACTATAAAGGGAACAAATATATTATCATTATTTTTCTTATATGGATATCCATTTTTCATGACCATTCATATCCACCATAGATTTTTTCACGATCGGACCTCTCATGATGTTTTATAAGCTCTATTACCTATGCTAGCGTTTTATAAGAAAGCTATGCAAATTTCTTTTTGAAAATTGACGAAAGTCGATGCTAGTTAGATTTGTAATGGCCAGCCACTAAATACCTTTCTAGTAATTCATATAGAGGTTCATTTGAATATATAATTAGGGATCATCCAGTTGCTCGCTTATCATGTTGTTAAGCCGGCTAATGAGCACTAAATTAAATTTCAATATGAGTTCGACATTCTTTAATGCGCATCAGTTTTGGTGTTGCAGTACTAGTTACGCTCTCATACTTCAGTACCGATCATCTTCTTGTAATTCAGTACCATTGATACTTTGGTAGTTTAGTACCAATACTACTGGAATTATTTCTAGAATCACTAAAATTATTTCTAGAATTGATTTCCAATTATATTTAAAAATTTTGCATATATTCCTCAAGAGCAATTCAACAAATCTTATAGAATGCGATAAATAGTGAATAGATTTTTTTGTTTTCATAATTGAAAACGAATTCGTCAAAACCACATAATCAGAAAATTTTATTTGGTGCAGATGAATGTTTTTTTTTACTAAAGGCATAATTTTTGGAGTTTCTTTTTACGGTCATAGAACCATATGAGAATATTTCACCGATTTAAAACTAAAAAAAATTGAAGTTTTGGCTTTTTGCCTAGTTTTATACTTTATAGAGGGAAATTTTTTTTGAAAATTTTCTTATAAATTTTCGAAAAATTCATACTGACAGCAATTGAGACATTTTTGGCGAAAATTTTTACTATTATATTTAAAGTATTTGGGATAAAATTAATGAAATTTTCTTATATATGCATTAGGATGCGGAAAATATGAAATTTATACCGATATTGATAGTAAATTTCAGATGAACTCTTCGTTTTGCTCTGGATTTTTTTCAATGCAAAAAAAAAACCACTGAATCGAAAATGGGATTTTATTTCTCGAAAGAAACTTTGTTTACTGGAATCCTTCTTCTAATCAGTGATAACATCAATAATGTTTATAACAATGGCAACTATAGTAATAGAAGTAATAGTAATGATAATGACGGCAGTGATAATAAGTAGTTCTAATAAAAGTAATAAAGTAATAGCCTATAATAACCAGCAAATATCGCTTTAATTTTTCATTTCTGAAAGAAATATATATCGTTTTTAGCATTTAATAAGGTTCAATATCCGTTTTAATTACAAGGTTTTATCTATTATTCACTAGTAACAATAATATTAGTACCATGCGAGTGTATTTGTAAAACTACAACACCATAAGTACTAGCAGATAACATTCAACGAACTATTGAGATTATCAGTGATTTGTTGTTCATAGCAATAGCTAATTGTTTCGAAATAAAACGACTATTGTCAAATTTCAAATGAATTCAGCAAACAAAGAAATAAATGGAGCAAACGGCTCATTGTTTTATTCAACAAAAATTATCTCGAAACATTTCGTTTAGAAGCAGCTTTTAGTTGAAAGAGTTCATAGAAATGTGACATATCAGCTGGCACTATTCAACGAAATACCATATGTTGAGGAATTAATAGTAGATGACTTCTGTATATATAGTAGAAAAAAAAGAGGGATGAACGAAGTTTTAATATTACACATTGTTGTTTACGGCGCGCTATGTTACTTGCAGAAAAAAATGTTCACAAATAGGAAATTCTAGCGGGCCATTTGGTCGAATCGAATGAACACATTTGAGTTCCGTCGACTCTATCCATTTCAATCTTAGTGGCTTCACACCATCTTGAGTTCTTCGTTCAATGTTCTTTGCAACTTTCCTTCACGGTATTTGTTCGCTAATAATTTCTTAGCCATATATAGCCTTAGATTGGGTTTACACCAACTTTGGCCTATAATCCCAAATAATTCGACTCAAAGAAGCAATTAACTCTGCTTGATTCATTGCAGGTGGTCGAAAAATAAAAGCATTGAATTGACGTTGTATTAAGTTTACGCTTCAATGATAGTTGTTAGTGAAAAACTATAGCAATAGTGCTAGCTATATTGTTCTAGGTGTTATGTTATGCATTTGAAAAATGCTAGTCTCATTGTGATTTAAGTGAATTTTCGTAGATTCATTCTTTTATTTTCGAGCAATAAATTTGCGCTTATCATCCTTTTTTTATTTTTTTAAATTCTGTTTCTTAATCTGTTGATGTCTCCTAATGATTTTCTTCTTGTATCGAATGAATATCGCCATTTTAGCCTTCTTACTGAACGCATTATCTTTCCTTCTTCTTCCTCACTTTTTCTATTACTTCCTCCTTTTTAGCATATTACCGCCAACTTTTATGGGAGTTTAAGAATTTCCATGTTCGCCGATTAGGCAAAATTCCATCTGAAATGATTACTAAAAGAGATATTTATAATTAAATCTATTAATAGAAGTGTACTTATAACTCTTGTCAAAATGTAATGATAGTCGAATATAACGTAGAGTGTCACTTTTTTAAATTGACTTGATGATGAATTGAAACATTGAGATGAGGAGATAAGGAATGAACCTGATATTATTAGCCGTTTAATTTCACTTGAAGTTAATATTCTCAAGAAAGTCAAACTTTTTAACGTTTGCAGACGCAGAGCATCTAGAGTGATCCTTATGATGACCTTGTAATAACTAGCAGTGATATATATATATATATATATATATATATATATATATATATATATATATATATATATATATGATATTATTGTCTCTGTTATTGTATTCCACGCAAGTATTATTTTGCATCACGCCTCCACTTCGGGTTCAATCGTTATTTGATCAATGACCCATTCCTGTGGATATAACATTGTTTCTTCCTGATTTTGAGTTATGTTGTTCTTTTCTCTAAAAAGAGAGTGATAGATTACAGTTGTGGGCCTTCACTTATTTATGAAAAGAGAATAAAAAAATTCATTGAATTATTCAGATTAAAAAAAAAAATTTTTTTTTTTTGCTTGGTATCATAGAATATCGATGCTGCAAAAAATGCGCTTTAGGAAATTTGCTATGCACTAGAATAATTGTCGAATATTTATTTTCCGACATCGTCGAATATATTTCTTTTCTCTTTATGTGATGTCTAAATTTTAATTATTAGCATAATTTGTCAAAACTATTTTTTTTTTCTCTCCATCCAAACCACTCATTTTCTAACCCACTGATATTTTTCCATCTAAATTCAATTTTCTAGTCTTTAATTAAGCCTTAATTACTTCGAGTACCACAACGTCAAACCAGCATGCATATTAATAGTAAACGTTACGGACAGATGTATGTCTGATTAATATAGCGTTTGATCATTTCTTATCGTATTTAACAACAAAGATATAGAATCTCTCAGAAATTGACGTCTATTCGAATCATCTAAACACTAGCCTACAGTAAACTCTTAATTTCCGTGCATAGCTTATTAATTGATCTTCTTTTTCATTTAATATCGTCGGCATATCGCTTAGCGAGTTGAAGTTTTTAATGCAATTTCTATATCTTCATTTCTACTTGGATCATTTATATTTGGATCCACCTAGATCATGAAAGAAAATCACTTTCGTCTTGCAGTAATCGTTTGTAAATATGTTGAAGAAAATTGTTTCCCATATTTTTTTCGGGTAAAAAATTTCCTCAACTTCATTTAACATCTATTCTTTCGAAATTTTTCTTCCGAAATTGATTGTGAATTTTCAAAACGGATATGACGACCATTTCGAGAATGTTGTTCAATAGCCTCAAAAATCTCGAATTGCTGACTCGAATGAGCATATAATCATATCGTATCGTATTCATATACCTTTTTTATATATAATATATCGTATCACAATCTAGTAATTTCATAACATCTATGTTTTTGTATATAATATACCAGATCGTTTTCAATACCATCACCATCACAACCGTCTTACTATCTAGTAATAACATTTCATGAACAATATCTCGTATATTCAAGTATCATATTCAGTAGTTATAACCTATGTCTGCATTTAGTGATTCATTATATTTTTTGAATATCTCGGAGGCTTAGAATCTGCTCGCGCCTCCTCGAGGAGTACCTTCTCTACCTATTTATTTTTTTGAAGGAATGAAATTTTTTTCAAATGCTTAAATATTAACAAGGAATGATAATTCCATATTAATATCACCTTTTGGCTGACCAGTCAAACGCACTCGTACTCTGTCGGCAAATTTGACACACTGGACAAAATGGCCAAAATTGTTGAAATTGCTCCCCTTGAGTATATGGCATGAAAGTCATGAGTAAGAATTATCGATCAGAGTGAAAAAAAAATTTCGGCCACTTGCTTAGAGCGCCAAGTTCAAATGTAGAAATCAAATGCAGAATTTACTTTCATATTTAGCTTGCAGCGATCATCCGTTTATGCTAGGGCATTCGTATGCTTCTATCGAGTAGGAACATTATTGCCGAATGAACTTAGACCAAATTGTTTCTCAAACATTCGTCAAATATATATATATATATATATATATATATATATATATATATATATATATACAAATATCAAATTCTATTCATAGAATCACCTCCTCCCCATCCTCCTCTCTCTTATCTCCTTCTCTCCTTCTTTCAGCCTTCTTCTTCCTTTTCATCCTGTTCTTTCAACTGCAAAATCATTTCTAAATTTACCAAATATCTTATTGCTCTTGCAGAAGTGGAACTAACAAAATAACTTAGAAGAATATGCAACATTACGTAAAAAATGTTGCAATTTGATTACAATGCATTGCAGTTGACTGATCTAATATTATCTATGGGGAATAGTGAACAAATATAACATCTTCATTTAAGCATATTCTTTCTATATGAAAAAGCGTAAAATAACAACTCGATATTTCACTTACAGTCGAATGTAACATTTGAAAATTTAAATTATTGAAACGATTCAAGCTGCAGTAGAACCATATAGGTTTCATTTAAAAAGTTTGCGATATATCTTTATTCATCGGCGCTCATATTTGCTTGGCACTGCCAGTCGGCTATTTGAAAGCTTTAGGCTGCAATTTGAAGAAAAATTGAGCAGTGAAATTCGTTTTGAATGGTGAAAAATTGAGTTGTGATATTCGTTTTCAACTTCTTTTTTCCTGAAATTTTCCAAATTAAACTCTTCAGGTTTTTCTAAATTTCTGCTTCATGCGCCCATGCATAGTTGCAGCCGAATTAAATGTTCTCGCATAATTTTCCTTAGTGGCTTCACATTTAAAACTAATGAAAAATGAAGCAATGATTGTTTCTGCCAAAGTGGAACCACTCGAGCTCTAATATAACCCCAGAGGTTCTTATCGAAATATACGGTACATCTTTACTTGTCGATACCTATCACTATTTAAATATCGATCAAAATCTCATAAGCAAAAGCTTCAAATATTTCGATAGTTGCGCTTTTGGCAGCTGCACACGTCATTGGCAATTACGCAAACATGGCAGTGTCATTATTTAGGTATGCATGTATGCGCGTATACTTATCGGTTTATTTATTTATTTATTTATTTCATCTTTTCGCCTTTTCCCTTATTTATTATTTATTTACCAACGAATTTTTCAAGTTTCAAGTCCGCTGCTGAGTTGTTCCGATCTTCACACTATTACTGCTCTGATGTATTTGAATAAATGTCTATTCGTCGAAATTCTAACTTTACAAACTTTTTTCTCCATCTTGCTACTTATGCTTGCATATTTTTATGTGTTTTCCTGTTTTGGGACATTGAAATAAAATAAATAAATATTCATTTATATAAGTAATTATATTTATGTATATTAATCTATAGGTTTTTATGTGTTAATGTCTAAATAAAACATAAAAGCTATGCTAAAACAAATTTGGCAATAGTATTCTCACTAAAATATGATTGAATAGATCTATTTCTTTATTAAATTGTAACTTTTTCAGCATTCTATTTCAGTTGTTCATCAGAAATTAAACTCTATCTGATAAGAGGTACCTAAATTGACTTTTCCTTTAAGTTTTTATAAGAAAGGCAAAGATCGTCGGTCGAACTGATGAGGACTGATAAAGTAATATAAAATATAAGAAAAAAATGGTCGTCCGTCTCAGAGTTTATACTAAAATAGCGCAAATTGAGGCTATTAAGTAACTGCGATTCATAAATGTACATGGTACATGCAAGTGTAACGGAAACAGCCTAGTGCAAAAACGTTCGATACCCAGGTGTTTGAGCTAAAGAGCTCTAAGAGAGAAATGCCCTTATGTTAGCATCCGGCTATATATATGGTCGAATAAGCGCAAAAAGATTCTTTTATTGTACGAGTGTATTACATCTCTGTCTTTGCGTTGTTACAGCTAAAAAGGCGCTGTTTTGATGCGTTGTTTTCTGATTTGGATTTAGAGGAAGGATAGCAGGTTTTTATCTCTGCCTACTTGCATGTGGATGTCGGTTTATTCAATAATCTGAAATTGCATATCATCTAAGCTAGAGCTAGGATATTTTGGCGAGTATAATGTCGACCAAAAAATTGCCGGATATAACAATATTCCGGATGACCTGTCCATTTTGAAGCGACCCATAACCATTCAAAAATTCTAAAAACCTTTATTTTGTATTTGAAATTAGTCTATTAGAAGAGAAAAAACCGTTCGCGGAGATTTTATTTTATCGGTCAAATCTATTGAAAAATTAAAATGTTCCTATCTATACATTATTTATTGCTTACAGATTACGAAGCTAGTAGAATAGGATGAAGTGCAAGAGCACATATCATGATAACTTCTCCAATATGATTCCTTACTCATTTCTTACTATTCTAAATTTTTATTACCATTTCCTTCATTTCTTTCCTTTTTCCCCTCTACCTGCCTCATTTCCATTTCCTCTCACTCCTCAGGCGAAATGAGGTTTTCATTTAAAAAACTTTTTAACTAGTAAGCTACAGCAATCGTTCTGAATAAGTGCAATTTGCGTGTCGATCCATAATACATATTAAACGTTATTCTTTGCCTGTTACACTCACCATTTATTACTTTACTTGATCATCATATATGTCAAGGATGCTATATATATATATATATATATATATATATATATATATATATATATATATATATATATATATATATTTTCACTACTTTTGAAAAATTAATTTGTTCGTACTGGAAATTTATGTGTACTGCATACGAATAAATACATTCATATGTTTCGCCATTGAAGTGGCGTCGTAGGTGGTTGGAAGATAATAAACTTCGTTGGGTGGGATGGTTAGGTAATAACCTTCATTGGCTTGGACGGTTAGGTAATAACATTCATTGGGTTGGGTCGTTAGGTTAAAAACTTCATTTGGTTGGATTATTAGGCAGTAACTTTCATTGGATGTGATCGCTTGGTAAAAAACTTTATTGGGTTGAATGGTTAGGTAATAACCTTCATTGGGTTGGGTCGTTAGATTAAAAACTTCATTGGGTTAGATCATTAGGTAATAACGTTCGTTTGGTTGGATGGTTAGGTAATAATCTTCATTGGGTTGGGTCGTTAGGTAAAAAACTTCATCCGATCGGGTGGTTAGATTAGGTGGTTAGGTAAAAAACTTCATTAGTTGAGTTATTTAGGTGCAAAACCTTACTGATTAGACGGTTCATTGGTCGGTTAACCTTTACCTCACTGTTTCGGTCGTTGATTAAAGAATGTTACAATATATTATATTATAGTCAAGCATAGAATATTATCAGTTTTCAATGGCCATTTTCAATGGCCCAAATTATATAAGATGTAAACTAATGCAAACCGTATAAGACGCAAACAATTATATATCTTACTATAAAATTGCGACATCAATGATGGCGTAATAAATAGATCCGCCAATTTTATAGTAAGATATATAATTGTTTGCGTCTTATACGGTTTGCATTAGTTTACATCTTATATAATTTGCTAGTGTAAAAATATGCGCAAGAGATTCAACGTTTTGTCGATCGAAAAATTTTTAAAATTTCATTAAAGTTTGATTTGTTTTAGTTGAAATTTCTACTCATTTTCTCGTGAAAATTCATTCTAAGCGTACTTTAAGATTTTGTGATCTCTTTCTTTTTGCAGAAATTGTTTCAATCCCATATGGAAATTTCGACGTTTATATTTAGGATTGCTGAGAATTTCGACGTTGAAAAATAAACTGTTCAACTCGCCCATTTTAATATATTTAGCTAATAAAAGATCAACTTATTTCAATAAATTTGGCTAATACTTTTTTAAAGCATATTATGCTAATACGCTCTTATTTTTCCGATATTATTGCATAATTTATTAATGGATGTTTTGTTTTCCTTAATAATAAGATAATGACTATATTTGAAATCAACACCTGTTGATGCTTTTATCGCTTGATAATATTCAAATACTTTAATCTTAAGCTATAAACTATTTCCGCCTGTGTTTGTTATTCACTAAAGTTATTCTAAATTAATGAATTCGCTGAAAACATACGACTATAATTTCTAAATCATTATATATGCAATTATCCTTATAATATTGTGTATATTTTTGTTGTAAATTTAATGAATTTTTTAATTGTATTGCGTCAATTGGAATTCCGCTGAATAGAACATCGGCTAGATATAAAGAACTTTTTATGAAAATGGAAAAAATAGGAAATACATAATTTTTGCGGATCTTCAAATAAATTTCTTTTTATTTAACGGAACTTCTATGCAGTAAGCTTCTATTCAACTCAATGTAGTCAATACCATCGCATCTAAATTCATAGGGTTAATTGAAACTCAAATATTGTCTCGAATAATTTAATTTAACTGACATATAAAATTCTGTTAATCTTATCGAATGACCGATCACCTGTTGTTTCATCTACTTGAGCACATTTCATTTTCTATTTTTGTTTGTGCTAATAATCAAATATTTCATATGGGAACGATGATAAAACACTTATTTAATTTTATGATCCACCAATTTTTTTCAAAAATAATTACAAGTTGGGACTTCCACATCGATGATAACTTCATGGTTTATCGAGAGTGCTGAATATCTCAGTAGTAACCGATGAGATATAGGAAGGAGGGGACAAAGCTTTTGCTTGGTTGGAACTCGTACAATTGATGGATTGTTAAGCAGACATGTACATTCGAATAATCCATTGTTTCATAGGAATTTTTGTGAGTCTGATATACTGGCGCTCTTTCCTACTTGCTTTACTTTATAAAATATGGTTTTACCATTGTTCACAATTTTTTCGACGAAATTTTTTTATAATAAACAAACGTGGTAAATTGTTTATGAATGAGTTTAGCATTCTCGTCTATTGCTGCATGCATCGTTTATTGCTAGGCGAACGATAGATGAACAAACGTCAGTAAATATGCTTTGCAGTGAAGCGACAACATATACGTACATTTATATCAGCTATACGCTATAATAAATTTTTCCATTATGAGCTTTTCCAACTTATTTTTTTCAACTTATCCAACATTTCTTTTCAACTTATTCAACTTTTCCAACTTAGAAATATTGTGTCAATTCCTATGCTTAACTCTAAATCTGTAGCGATAATTTGTAGTATGAAGTCGGATGCATATAGAATAATTTTATTGTTGCATTGATGATATTCGAAAGGATATCGCCTAACACTATTCCTTCATCAATATCAGCTATAACAACATAATGGGTTATATCTGTAAAAATCCGATCCTTATAGTAGCCAGGGAATTTCAAAGATTCTTTATCTAATCACCCTCATAAGAATCGAGTCAATTTTATCCCAACGGTGGAATCCTTAAAAATCCGTTAGTATCTTATCCTTCTTCTTTTCTGTCTTATTCCCCCAAACATATTAGTGCTAACTAATATTTATTTTTTTGTCGAATATCATATGTGGATTTTCGAAACATCGTGTATATTCATTTCATCTTATATGATTAATCCTTGAAGAGGTTTATAACCAAAATGGATGCATCTTTAGGGAATGAGGGAGGGGGAGGAGATTGAATGGAAGATTGCACTATTCATATCTTATAGAAATACATACGTTACTTAACTTATCGATTTTTTCTTTTGCATCCTTTTAAAGCATCATATTTCGTTGCGTTTTGTGTGTGAAGAAGAATGGCGTAGATATGTCGATTCGTTTATTATTTATTGAATTATTTATATAATATCAATTCATTTGGAGTATTTTTTGGAATATATCACTCATAAATAAATATAATAGTTGTAAATGTAATATCTTTTAATGAAATTTTTTCATTTTTAATTTTAACCTTTATACATTAATTTAACGTTTGCAATGACACATCGATTAAATAGCATTGAGATATTATAAAAAATGATATAAAAGAAAGCATATTCGTTAGTTGAAAATCTATTTTAGGAGTTACATGGAGGAAAATTAAGGACGATAGCGAGTGGAGGAAGGGGGTAGACGACAAGTCTAAGTAGAACTGACGAATTTAGAGGTTTTCGAATGGAAAAATTCCTCGATTTTCATCAAAAATTCGATCCGATTAAGGAACACAATTTCTATGTCATGTTACTGTCTGGCCATCTTTATCGTAAACTTAGGAGTTATTCCCCCTCCCTCTACTCTCATCTTCCCACCCATCCTTCTGGAAGGCTATCTTTTATGAGCGGTTTTCCTTTTCATAGACTATTTTGACTTCGAATCGATGAGAGATGTAAAAAGTACTACTAACTTCAATATATACTAAGAAGTCATATTGCATTCATTATTCTAACATTTTTACACAACTTAATCATCGAAAAGAATGTAATATTCTCAAATGAAAAAAAAAGAATGCAATATTAGCACATCAGATAATTGTAATATTCGAATATTTTCATAGCTGATATATCTGTTGAATTAATCGTTTGTCGGCTTTTTTTGATTTGAGCCTCAACTATTGCCATTTAAGATTGTTAATCAATAATGCACAATGAAGAGGGTAATATTTCATTGTGAGCTAATATAGAGGATAGAAATTATTCATTCAAAAATGGTGCAATGCTCTAGCGAATTATGTGCTTCTTAAATTCCGCTTGTTTTTTTCTCTATGATAAAGCAGATATAAAAAAAAAAGAGCGAAAAAAAAATAGAAAAAAAAACCTATTTTGATTAATTTTTCATAATCATAATGGATTCACTTTGTAACATTATTAATTTTTATAACATTCCAATATATAAACGAGGAATTCAGTGTAATTTTATTTGTTTTTATAAAGCTTGTTTTTTTTTTTTTTCTGCGGTCCTCGAATAAAAGCCTTGCATGCAACAGGACGATGACAGGTGGAATGAAGTGGAAATGGTGGGGTGAAGAAATAAAGAAATTGAACTGTGCTATTGCAAAAATTTTTTAAGCCATTATAGTTGTGCGCTGACATCATTCTAAGCGATATTGGAGCATTTACAAGTCATGAAAGTCTAACTAGGCTTTAGGTCTTTTTTTTTTTTTTTTTTTTTTAGCTAAAAAGCACATGTCGTATACTTTTTAAAAATTCTATACATGTAAGATGCGCCTAAAATTAGCTACCAACATTATATGTTACTGCGATGAATGTGTATACCTCACGATATTTTTGCTATTCTTTCATTCTATTTGTGACTAAACAACACGCTTGAGAAGTTCTTCGTTTAGAAAAGGTTAGAACTTTAGAATTTTAAAATTTAAGAACTTTAGAATTTTAAAATTTAAGAACTTTAGAATTTTAAAATTTAAGAACTTTAGAATTTTAAAATTTAAGAACTTTAGAATTTTAAAATTTAAGAACTTTAGAATTTTAAAATTTAAGAATTTTAGAACTCGAACTTTCTTTTATATTTATTTTTATTCTGTACCTTTCATTTTTTTTTTTCATTCTAGCATTACTATCCGTTTTGCATTCCTTCTAGTTTATATTTCAATTCGTTTAGCCATTTCTATAAGTTTTTCACTTCCTTTTCTATCTTTTTCGAGTTTTTTTTTTTTTTTTTTGATTTATTCTCCGCTATTCTTTGTGTTTCATTTCTATTCACTGATTCAAATCACCATTTATTATTGAAAAAAATTTTCGAAATTTTATCTTTAACGTTCTCAAAATCAGCATATTTTAATAACTTGGAAAAATCACATATTGTTTACAAAAAAATACCCAATATTTTTAAAAGTGCAGTCTTGAAATGTACTCAGCCATTTTGAGGCTATAGAAGATTGCTTGAAATGAAAAATGATACGACAAATATGTCAAAACGTTAGTCGATCAAAGGCCATACGAGTTTGCTTCTTTCGTAAACATCTATTTACATTTGCGAAACTATTATTGGCAACTTTATTGAGTAATGTGTTGCAAGGAAGTTATGGTCGGGTTGGAGGCTTTGTCGGAAAGGATTTATTCCGAAGAGGGAAAGGGAAACGACAAATTCAGGGTGAAGAAAAATCGGGGAACTTCCCGACGAGCAGCAATTTTGTAAATGCGAGGAAACCCGATAAAGAATCAGTCATTAAAGAAAAAAGCTGGGAACCTTTTCCCCTAGGGAGTTGTCGGTGGTTAAGCCATCGTCTAAATAGACGACACATCACATCAACAAATCAATATCGTTGTTTATATTATGTTGGTTGCTTATATATAGGTATGCATGCATATATATCATATATGTCTGTGGAGACGTATACGTTTTCTCCTTAATAGTCCCAACTGGGGAATCGCCGAGGTTAGAGTTAAGAATTTCGGTTATAATAAGTTTTATACGAGGATGACTTCACCATTCAACTTCAAAGTTGATTCAACGACTCAAAAAGGATTTATAGACTATTGATGCCAAAGACTTTATATGTATTTTGCACACGATATTGTACATCAAATCGAGAATACCCGTAAATAGCAAATCTTTAGCGATGAAATTTATGTGAGCGGTTGGTCTGATTGAAAAATTAAATATTTAATTGTACGTGTTTAACGAATCGTTAGTAATTTTCAATGCTAGTTGATGTGATCGTAAAGCTTAATTACATCGTAAAGCTTGACGAAAAATCGTAAAGCTTAATTAACACGCTAATATTTGCGATATTTCTACATTTGTATCCTCTACAGCAATTTCTTTTTACTTCAAGAACTATCGGTGGAACTAACAAATGCCTTATTTTGAGATGATGAACGTCGCTTAAGGTTTTAGTTTAATACTCAGTGGCTCATCGACGGGATAGATGAGCTTAACTAGCGTTGTTCATTTGAAACGGAAACTAACCTTTGTATTATTTTAATTCGTCAACGTTTTTATTTTCGATTATTATTTTTTTCACTTCAAAAAAAAAATTTTTTTTTATTTTGATAATTATTCAAAATAGAAGGTAATATTAGTAGTCTGAAAATTCGACGAATTGAGTTAATTTTGATACATTACAAAAAAAATCATCCTAAATTTAATACCGTTTTTGTATTTCGATGCTACAAATTTTATAAACAACAATTGAATTTCTAAGTTTGCGATAAAAAATATTGAATTTTTTGTTTCTCTTCATTTGAATCACTAAATTGAAATGTTTGAAGTTGAGCATATTCGACGAATTTTCAAATGCACACAACTTGGGCAATAACGCTTGAACAGTGATTATTACAATCGTCAATTAATATAATTTACTCACATTTATCAAACTTTATCGTTCAATAATCTCAACAAATAGTTTGACATTTCTGCTTTCTTATAGCCATTGTTAAACTCTACCATATCCGCATAGAAATAATCTCACCACTAACCCCTCGCCCGCTCCCCTCCCCCCTCTTCTCTTTCTTATAACCTCAGCTGATTGCCAAACGAGGAAGTTATCGAGAGAAAAGATTATGTTTCATTTTCATTGTTCCACTATTTTTTTCTTCCTTTTTTATTTATTCCGATTGTCTATTTCTCAATATTTTCTCTAGTCGGAAGCAGTTTTAAGCTGAAATAGAGTTGCAATTTATCACTACCATTATTCAGCTGCTAACATTTCTCTTATATCTATAGATTTTAACGTAGAATAGCTTTAATTGTAATGCATGACAGTTTATAACTGGAGTAATTTCAATTTCGTTGATTCAATAGAACTTATGGGATTATGGAAGGGATTATGGAAATTATTTGCTAGAAGCTCTTTTCATCTAGAATTTTTACTGCTTATTTTTGAATTTTATTAAAAACTTTTGCAAAAATGAGCTAGTTATGCGCAAGAAAGCTTTCAAAAGCACAATTTAGCATTTATTTGGCATGATCTATCAGACATGGATTGCGTCTTCAGACACCGTTGCCAGACATAACACTGACTCTTGAATAGACCTAACCGCTTAGATCCTGAATAGACCTAACAATGACCTTCGAATGACCTAACCCTCAGTCATACGTTTTTGGTAACAAAGCTCTAGAAGGTATTCTTACTTATTGTTGAAAATTGGTGCTTTCGAGTTGGCTTTTTTCTTGATGTGTGAACGTCAACACAGAATAGAGCTCTTCTTTTCTGTGAATAGTTAGCACTGTGTGAAACAACGAGACTTGAGAATCCTAACCATTCATAGATAAGTGTCTTTCTAATTTTCAAAGATTTTCCACATGTCGTATTTGCAAATTTTGACGATATCTGTACAACAAGTTTATTTTTTTAGTATTTTTTTTTGAATGGAATTTTTCCAAAATTGAAACATTTTGATGAAAATCTAGAATATGAAGTTGGTAAGCATCCGAATATTGCTTTTTACACGATGAAATTGAAATATGAGAGGTGACCATACTAGGGGGGGGGGCTTCAAAGCGTCAAAAATTATTCGTCTTCATAATTTTCATATAATTTTATGCAAATTTTACTAAAAAAATTTTAAAATTTAGAGCCTCACAACAATTGTACGAAATGGTGAGGTATAATAATTGCGAATATGCGCTTATGTAATAATGAATTAATGACAGGCATATGAACAAATTGGCTAATGATAAATGCAAAACGGATGTTCCAAAAATATATGGCTATATTTTCGCGTTCAAAATATGCAATTGCCAATTTCGATTTTTATTTTCTGTGAATTTTTTGCTCGTTCGTTATTTTCCTCTAGGGGATTTGCGTCATCTTCGTTGTAGACATGATTGCGTTGCCGACATATTTCGAACTATTCAAATTCAATTTAGAAAAAAAAAGTGTTGATTGATGAAGTGAATCTTACATAAACAAGCCTCATTTTCTATTTCTATAAATGTTGAATATTTCTTCAATTCTCTGTATTGAATGTTTTATTATTGTATGATTCTTGGTGCGAAAAATGTTTAAATTTTGAGGATTTCTTCATTCATAAACACATGAATTTTTAAGTGTTTCATTTATTCCACCTCGATCATTTCAACCTTGAAATAGAACCAAATAGTAAGGGAAAATAGGAGTGAAGAGGAAAAAAAGAGAAAAAGGAAAGAGAAAGAGACAAAGATTTTCCATTAGCTTATATAATAGAAAGAACTAGAGAATACTATATGATTTGAACCGAATGTTTCGTTGAATTTTCTCAAGTAGGAAATTGTTAGTTGTGTTATTGAGCGCTTACCTTAATATATCACCACGTACCAATAATTATAGTCAAATGTTGGGGAAAATTATGCGATATGTTGTGCGTCATTGATATTTATATTTCTTAATGGTATACATTTGAAATGAAATGAAATTATTTCAAATAATTGATCATTCAAAGATCAACGATCCTTCATTGTAGTGTAAAAGTCAGATGAATACCGATATTACTCTTCTGTTGCAGTGAAGAATGCACCAAAAATCTTATTTTGGGAATGACACATTATTTAGGTGCGGAAAATGCGGAAAATAGAATCTGGGAGGGAGGGAGGTGAGTGGGAAGGGCAGCTAGAATTAAATTTTTCGAATTCATGTAGTAAAAGATAGACAGAATTAGTTTTTGATGGAATATGTGCAATAAACATTTTAAAAAATGTTGAATTCTCGGTGGGCCAATTCGTTGTGCAATTTGAAATAAGTTCATAACTCCTTGCATCTAAAAACCCATATAGAATCCATCGATATTAGATAAAAATATAAACGGAGATGTATGGTCATTACAACATTAAATAAGGGAGCAACGTTACTCCATGCTTTAGTGCATAATTTCTCGTTGTTAAGAATTGTGAGGAGAGGGGAGATAAGGGACAGAATGGCTTACAGCAATCGTTTTCCCTTCTATTACTAAGCAGCAAACGATAAGAACTGATAATATTTTCGTCCGGTTACAAGCGATAGTTTATATAATTTGAGACAAATTTTTCAAGTGAGAAAATAGAAAAAAAAAATGCTTCTCGAGAGAATATATTCAAAAATAAATTTACAAATAGATAGGAACTAATATTTTTTATCATCCGAAATTTTTCAAATATTTCTACCATTTGCTAGAGATATTTGACTTTTAGAAAAATATTTTCCATGGATTTTTTGGATTCTTATTGCAAAAGAAAGCCGAAAGTTGCGATGAATGAGAGAGAAAATAAATAATTTTCAATAAAAATAAAAATTCCGAGGAAGTAATCTGCAGTAAAAATGATTGTTGGCTCCTCTCGATTAAACTGTTCGTAAATGTCTCTATGAAAAGCTCACGTCTCTCCTCGAATATTATACTAAATCTTTGAACATTTCATTATCGTTGATGTTTGGCGGGTATTTTGCAAATGCAATTATGTAAATATCTTCATTTGTATGCATTTTTTATGAGAGAACAAAACGCATTATAGTCTCGAGCTATCTATCATTCTCTCAGTCTACGCGTATTTGTCTGTCTGTAGGTTTTATTTACCAACAACTTAGTGATATGCAGTTATTCATAGAAATTCCTTCATCTAAAACAGCCCGGTCTGTAACAATTTGTAACTAACCTCAACTGTAATAAGTTGCAATTAAGCGCAGTGCTTAACGATTCCAGGAAGCTTATCACTGTTATGCGCGCTTCAACATTCAAGCTTATAACGAGCAGAAACTTTAGATGATTGGTTATATTATAGTAGTCTATAGCGTTAAGCCTCATTTTTCATCAGTGCCTGTTATCTTTGCAACTATACTTATTAGCTTACTTGTGGCGATACCTGTTATATTTCTCTACTCGAATCTGTCTTTCCTAAGTGGTAAAAATATTTCTTAGCCATATACTCTTTAATGTATGCTTATTATTTTTGTTAAAATTCTTAGCTATTCAAGAATATTGTAGAAATCTCAGCCTTTATAACATGCTACTTCACTGCTTCTCCTAAGTGAGTCGCTGTTTCTGGTTGCATTGAATCAAACGATTATATCTATTCGTAAAAGAAAAAAAAAATTGCAAAAATTTATTTCAATGCAATTGTAAAGAATTGCGTTGCAAAATTAATTTAAATGCAATTGTAAGAAAAAAAAAACTGATTGCCAAATTTCTCCACATTAAATTGTAAGAAATAAATTTAAAAATTATATGATCTCATAAATATATGTCGGATAGTTATGCTTATCCTGAATTATACGTCATTTGTAAAGAGGTTTTTTGAGCATATTTACGCATTGAAAGTAGAAAAGGCGGATGTGAAAATATGGAAGCCTATTTCTAACAAATGCGTAACGAGCCTAATCATATCATCGCATTGAAGAGTAACCGAAAGAATTTTGATGCATTATTACTGCCCCCAAAAGATGAGCTCTGATCTTGAAACGATGTTCATTCATAGAGAATCGCTATTATCTTCTTGTATTTTTTTTTTTTATAAAGTAAAAAATATTTCTTCTATTCATTTGTTAGTAATATATACTTTTGAATTTGTTTATTTATGTTTTAGTTTTTATGTTGCCGAAATATTAGTCATTTACTTAAAAAAAATAGTTTTATTGAAATTTATTGATAAAAATTTGAAGTATTATTTCTCTGGTTGCTAAAATTAGAACAATTTGAGAGATACATGTCATTAGGCGGCTAAGGAAAAAAAAGCTCATAAAGTAAGCAACGAAGAAGGATTTACTTCAATTTTCATCGGTATTTTACCATTTACCTACACTTATTTTAGACATATACTGTGGATTTTATAGCGATACCTGTTGCTTGCTTGATTCAGGATATTCCATTAGAAAGGATGAAAAGATTCTTGTAAAATATTTTAAGCAGTATTTAAATATTTTGATAAAATTTTCTACTACATTTAAATTTATATAGTATTGAGAGTTGCTCAATACTAAATCACTGCGTAATTTGCACCTCCTTTTGTTTCCTCTCTCTTCCGCTTTTCTTTTTTCCTTCTCACTTTCTCCCCTTTCCTTTGATCCCTCCCACTCCTTCCCTCTTCTTTCTCTCTTTTTTCTCTTCCCTCTTGGCCGCAAAATGTTTTCCAGTTTGAATGTATTCTCGGAATGATGAAATATCGGATCAATTGCTTCTTCAATTATGTGTGCATCACTCTATTTGGTAGTCGCTAAGAAAAATTTTTTATATTCCAAAAATAATGAATTATATTCTCAGATAGTTGGTATTGGTTTCATTTAATAAATTACATTATAAATATTGAATATTACATTCCTTATCTTCGACTAATATTGGTTCATTTGATGATAGTTTATATTAATAAGCTAGGATGCTCTAAATAGAACTAACAAGCTTATTCGATCATATGAGGAGAGAATATGAGGGAAGGGTGGAGAGTTGGAGGAGAGGGAATAGAGAGAATAACGATGAGAAATTTATTTGGCGAGATTTTCCGACTATAAAATTAAATGAAGAAAAAAATTTTGACTTGCAATTATCTCATAAGGAGTTCATTTTTCATTTAACTTCAGTAAATGCTCGAAAAATTGAATTATTTTGCATAAGAATTGCAAAAAAAATTTTTTTTTTGATAATTTAGCGCAGCTTATCGACAAATCCAATGGAAGTTTTTAAGCGTTACAAGCCCAAGGCAGGTGTAGATGATAAAGACATTTTGAAATGGTATAAGTGTAAGGGGAGTTTATGCGATTAATGAGTCATTTCCGCTTGGATCTCTCGTTTCTCAACTACTCTAACGGTGATGATCGTTCGTGGGGATGTTGATTTGACTATAAGTTTCTGGTTACAGCTTTGTTTACCTGTATTTCAATAGCTGAAGGTAATACTTTATAAGCCAGATAGAAACAGTAAGAAATATTTTATTGATCGATGGACCATAAGCTGTACTAATTTTTGGAATATCAGTTTGAGTAATCAATTGCGTTGCTGCTGCTTGAGGATTATTTTCACTACAATTTTCATAGAAATTTAGATATTTTTCTCTGTTTTTTTTGAGGGATAATTTGAACGTTTTCAATTTCAAATGATCTGAAATTTCCAACTCTTGTAGATCTTTGAATTCAATAGGTTACTTAGCGAAATGCGGTATGATTGGCTCATCCTTGTGGCAGTGTAGCGAAATACTTGCTTGAAGTGCTGTCGTCAAATAGTTATAGAGTACGACATTCATCAGATAGGACTTGAAGTTCGAGTCTTTGAATTAATGCTACGATAGCTGCTTCTAAGGCGCAAATAATATCGTTTTAAATTAGCCGCATATCATTGAACGATTCCTATTGGGGGTCAATTAACGAAAATATTTCTGACTTGTAGTTTCCTTCAGTGGATTTCGGAAGATTCAATTTCAACCTAAGCTTCCAATCGTTAAATCGGAAGTAACCAAAACTTTTGCTCAAAATTTTTGCTTAATTTAGGAGAAACCGAAAAAACGTTTTCACATTTCAAATTGTATAGACACTCAGATCATATTTGATTCAGTGCTTTTTTTGAATCAAATCAATGTTTTCAGATCATATTTGAGTCAAAGTCTTTTCGAATCAAATCAATGTTTTCAGATCATATTTGAGTTAATACTTTTCTTACTCTGATTTATACCATTTCTTGTAGATAATTTCATCTTCAGTTCGTATACAATCTTGCATTTTCCACATTTTTGAGCAGTAAAAAAATCTCATGACGTCATTCTGGTTGTATGTGTACATGTGCTGACTTTCTGTCGGAAGCTTTCAGCTTATCAACGAAAAAAAGAAGCTCTAACATTAAAGTTTGATTGATGTAGTTTACATCTATACAATTCTCAAAACTTTGGCTCATTCGATCCATTAGCTTATCTGACTTAACAACATCTAAAAATTCCATAAAATTTGCAGCTCAACTTCTCGAGTAAAGCTCCATTTTGGATATGTGCCAATTTTTTTCAAAATTTTATTTAATGCATTCATCAATATCATCAAAAAAAAAAAAAAACAAGTGATGAGTTATTTGTGAGATTTCGGAAGGCTTTATCCGATTTTCTTTGATTGTTTAGATGAAAATGCAAAAAGCGCATATTAGTGCCATCTTGTTATCTGTTTCATTTTTGGATGCTAAGTACTACTGATCGAAAACCGCGCCTTTTTTTTGCTTTGATTGAGTTTTCTTAACTCGTAAGATCTGTTAAACTTAACAAAAACTTATTATTTTATCTGCTGCATTTTCTATGGCGTTTCACAATGAAATATTTCACATTAATAATGCTATCTCATTCATTGTTCTCTTGTAACTTTCTAAAGAAATGAACAAAATGAACACAATTTTTGGGAAAGTAAATTTAGGAATTGTACATTGATTGATAAGAATAATCAGCTTATCAGTATGATAATGGAGTAGCATTTTTAGATACCTAAAGAAATAATAAATGAATAAATAAAATATTTATAGTAAATACAAAAATAAAAATCACTCTATAGAAATGCATTTCAAGAATTATTGAATTCTCCAAGCTTCAAATTTATGAATACCTGGAGGCAATAGAAAAATAATAGTTTTTGAAATGTTCGATTGAGCGTCAAATTCACTACTAACGAAATTATTGTTTCAACGTTTTTTTCTTTATTTCAGCAATTGAGGAAAAAATTCCTTCGCAATAATTGAGTTATTGCTTTTAAATATAAATTTAAAAAAATTAGATGTAAAACAATCGAAAATTTCATTTATTGGAATTGAAAGTAATAAAGAAATAGAATATAAAGCACTAATCATTCGACTATAATATATTAACGCGAGCGTTATCTTTAAAAGATTCGTTCACCTAAACTTCACTATTTATTGAGTCGAAAATATTCATCGACTCAATGGGGTGATTTGTGACGCCATTTATATCTGAAGCAATAAGAAATGCCAAGGGTAATTTTGTGAGGAAATAAATAAATTTCAAGAATCAATATCATCAAAGGTGGGGGGGGGGGGGGGATGGATCTCACTTCTCTCTTTCTATTTCCTTCCAATTCTTCCATAAAGCATTCAATCTTCTCAGATTATTACCAGCGTCTATCTTTTCTTTCTTTTACTATCCCCCTATCGCAACCCCTTTCATTTTCTTCCTCTTCTCTCGTCTACTATTAGTTTCGTCTCTTATGAAGCAATTGCTTATCTCAAAACATCTGTTCTTATAATAATTTCGTTAGCGTGTTGTTGACAGCTTTTTTGATTCGAAAAGAAGCTTAGGTGGTGTATGCGCTTAGGTTGTAAAAATTACAACATTATTGTGCTTTTCAAATGAAAACATAATCAATACCCTTTTATAACGAAAGATGATGAGGAAATTTTGTTAATTCTATTGCATATGAAATATTTTTCTTTTTTGCTTATTGTATTTTTTTGCTAACATTGGGTGAATCAGCTTATTTGTAGCTTAAAATTATAAATTTTTTTTAAGTGAAAAATCAATTTTCTCATCTATTCAATTTTATGGAAATGAATTTTTTCAAAACTATTCGTTAAGCAATAAACTAAATAAAATATTACTTAGATTGTATCATTTTAAGGATTTTTTTTTAAACGAAACATTTTAAATCGAAATATTTTTTTAAAATTGAATCAATAAAATATCAATATTATTATATCAATGTTTAGCATGAAGTGATAATTCAAATCAATAGGTGGATAAAAGAGAAAAGGCCTGAATGTACGTATAAAAGATTGAAAATGTATCTGTTAAAAACTTATACTTATAACATCTAGATTTTAATTGAATTATTATTTGAGTATCATAAACATAAATATTTTTTTATTGAAAACTATTTCATAGATCATTGTGCTCGATAAGTGCAATGCATTTCATATATGTGAATAATATCTTAGTTTGTTGAAAATATTTCTTAAACATAGAGACTAACGGGAATCGAATGAACTTTTGATCCCCTACAATGAGAGGAATCATACCGCATTGAACGGAAGACATTGTGAGCGCTCATATGATCGATACATAGCTCAATTTTTACTTAAATATAGGAAGTAGTCGAAAAACATTTTCCATATTTGAATGATTTTTGCATATTTAAATGAGCTGTATTATTGAGAAAGCGTTTGATGTACAATATTTGGCAATTCGTTTTTTAGCATTACGATGAAAATCTTTGCGTAATTTTTATTCCCTTAAATTGAAAAATTTCAACTTTAAAAAATTCATTATTCACCTTATTAATATCGAGTATCTTAGATTATTCTTTCATCCTTTTTTTTTCCTCATTGATTTTTGATGTTTTCCATTCGCTTTCACTAATATGTAGTAATTTTTTACGTATTTTTTTCTCATTGATATTCGCTATTTTATATTATTTTCTCATTAATCATCGGCCTTATTTTATCTTTTCTTTTTCTTATTGATGCATAATATTTTCTTTTCGCGTTCTGATTACATAGAGATTTTTTGCGATCAAAAAGAAAATTATGGAAAACAATCCAAACGAATCGTGCAAAGTATATTTGGTAATGGTTGCATTTCGATTAGAAACTTTTTTTTTCTAATATCTTCTAACTCGAATATTTTCTAAATGACTATTTATTTATTCGGTGATTTGTAAAATTTTCAAAAAAAAAAACTGAATAAAACCTTCCCAAATGCTTTACTAATTTTTTTTCAAGCTCTTTTTTTCCCTTCAATTTCCCTCGAATATATTTTTTGGAGTTGTGAACAGTATAAAATTCCTTCTCAGATATAAACTACCGCTTAAATATAAGCCTCCAATGTGAATACAACCGCCACCATTCTGAGATTAGTATAATAGTTTCCCTTTTTTTAAAAAAAATATGTATCGCAGTTTGGAAGTTTTTAGTGAAATGCAGTATCATGCATATACACATTCGCCTTTTCGAATGTAGATTCGTTCAGAAATGTTTCGAAAAATATAAGCCCTGGGGTTTAAAACGATGAAATATAGTAGACATGTAAACGTGCACAAGCTTTTTGGAAAAGATTCCTTCAAATGTATGAACGTGAATATTTTGCATTATTAAGAATATTAAGTGGTATTAATGCATAACGAAAGTTTTATTGATATAATTCAAATTATTCTATGAAATAATTTATTGATATTTTATCAATACATCTAAAAATTGAAAAAAAACCTGAATAGGGATATTTTTTTAAACGTTGATGTAAAAGACAGCTGCTATTGCTTGCATAAGCTAAGTTGATTTTTCAACAGTTGCCTCTCGTTTGTTGTGTGGCGATGCGTTTTGAGGCAATTTTTGTGAGCGAATGCATCACTTCTGTTCAATATTTCTTAGTTTTATGATTATTCTTTATGCAATTTTGCATATGTGCATTTTTAATACGTATTAAGGCAGTGTTGTATCTGTCTGTCTGTATATGTATCTGCCTGTCTGTCGATGCGTGCTGTTTCTTTGAATTTGAATCTATTGAAGCTAGAAGTTCCGCATTGTGATAGATGTGAGCAACAATACACGAGGACTCATATTACGATTCAATGGAGTTTATAACCAATTAAACTTATCTGAAAGTTTGCATTATGTTTTAAGGCTAATTTGATTTCATTTCTTTCACTAATTGCGGCCAAAAAAAAAGCAAATTATCTGTGGATTTTTATGAACAGATCATTTGTGGATTTGTGGATCAACGCTCTAATTTGTGAATATTTCATCTTTTATTGACAATTAATGAGTAAAATTATAAAAAGCGCATATCGCATGAGCTCCTCTAGCTCGATGCTTCATCAATGAACTAATATAGTACGTCTGCCATATCTCTAATTCCAATTTAATTTCATTTTTTAATAAATGATTATAGTATAGTCGGTAATGATACGATAGTATAGGAATTCAAACGAAGTGTCACCTTTAATGGCTATTTGCAAGCTTTCCCGTGGGGTAAATTTATGCAGATAGTGCTGCTCGTTGATCAAATTGAAACGGAAATTTGCGGAAAAAAAAACTAGAATGATTCGAAAATAAGATGTAATAGAAATAACATGCAAATTTACGAGGACAATATAGATAAAAACGTACCAGTGCAAAGCAATTAAATCAATACGTACCTTCATCGAATGGATGAAAACTGCTTTCGTTATGACTTAGCATCTGAAATTTTTTCATGTTTCAATCAATGTTTGATGAGGCGAAATGATGCAAAGGCACCACTGATACTCGTTTATATCATTTACTATCGTTATACCGTTATAACCTCAAATTGCCGCTGATATATTTGTCAGCATTGCCTTCTGGCATCGATAAGTGGCCTGATTTTTCTTCTCTCGAAATTTTCTTCCTACCTGATAAGGCTTTTTATCAGTTAAAAAACATGGTAGATTAAGCTGGGTAGGGAAATATCAAAGCTCAGCTCCGATACGTCGAAGTAGAGCTCCAAAAAACACTAAAATAATCGGTTAGGGAAACGTTGAATTTAAGTATCAGGTTCGTCTCATTCACTCGTACTCTCTTCGAGGATCTAAATCAAAAAAATGAACCAATATTATGCAGTTTCATTCGTCGTATATTCGTCTATGCAACATTTTTGCATAGTGCCACTATTATTAACATTACAAAATTTCATTTTAGCTCAGAAGAGTATTTCATATCTAAATATAGAGCGGAAAAAATTTTTTCATCGAAGAATCTTGCAAAATTACGAAAGAGAAAAGATTTGAACAATAAAGTCTAGAAAGGTTTTCTAGAAAAGAGGGGACTCCATCGACGAATGGGTAGACCGAAGGCTGAAATGGGGGTGGGGGGGGGGGGGTGGTGGAGGTATCATGGCAAGGAGAGGGGGACATTATATCATATCTTTTCTGAGTTGAGGAATTTTCCACCTTTCTTAGCAAGATGATAAATTAGGTGTTTTCACTATACTTGTAATAGTCATAAAAGCATCTTATATTAGCTCAATGTTTCAAAATTCATTCAATGAGAACTATTTTCAATTGCTAGGATGATTTTGCCCATACTAAGTGATGGATTATTTTCATAAGTTTTGGACTTGTATGTTTCGAAATTTTTCAAAACTGACCCTATATTCGATGCAATTTTTATGACGAGAGGGCTTCTAAACGTTAGAATACGGTAGATTATCTATGGCTTAACTACGGTTAATCGATTCCATTATTTCGTTTCGTTAGCGTTTACATTTGAGGCGGAATTTGATCTGCTTCAATTTTCTGATACGATATAGAGATTAGAATGCTTTAAATGGTTTCCGATTTCAGATTTTTCAAAAACGAAAAATTTTATACGTTTTTAAAACTTCTAAATAGTCATGACGATAGTTTGTGTCTATTTTTAGTGACGATATTTGACGTTTTCTTATGGTGATTTTATTTTAGAAGCCGCTGATATTCTAGAAATTTTTCAATCATACTTTAACTCATTTGCATTTTAGGTTTTTCTAACTTTTATTTATTTATATGCGCAAGTTTCTTTTCCTATCATATCCAATTCTAAAAAAAAAAAAAAAAAAAAAAATCAAATATTGAAAGGGTTAGAGCCAAGATTACTAAGAAATTATCACAAAAGAAATTCACATAACGTTTCTCGTTGACCTCTCTTATGATCATAGGTAGAGAGAAAATACTCTCTCTTTTTATTTCTTTCGCTTCGAATAAGCAAAAGCAACCTAGCAGTCACTATAGAGCTTTTTAGACTTTATTTTTGCATCATGATGCTTAATTTTTATGTGATTTTGTAAATTTTTCATCTGCAAAGCTTATTATAGCAACGTCATTTCGTGCTCATTTGTATGTATGCGTCTGCGTCTGTCTGCCAGTTGGTTTCAACTCGGAAATCACTAAAACTTGAGTTTAAAAATTTTGTGCCTTCATTCTACTCCATCGAATAACCGTGTCGGTAAGATGAAAGGAGCTGCGTTGTAGTGTGTCGAAAAAAGTTTAAACATTTTACAGCGGTCATATCTTATTTTATCTTCGTCTAGCTAGAAGAAGATGAAAATACGATATGTGCTTTATATGCAATCGTTCTAAACATGAAAAAATACACAATATTGCATCGATTTTCCAAGTGAACCGATCATTCTTACCAAATATGGTATGGAGGATTTTTATGGTATCGGTTATGCTTTGACTAGTATAAAATATATCTGAATAATTAATTTAGAAGTTGATTTAGTGTCCAAATTGTGGGATATTTAACATTCACATTCACTTTCAATGATTTATTGACAGACACGCACATACATGCAGACATGACATCGCTATAATGTGCTTTAAATATAACTTTCATTGTGAATATTTAATAAGTGCCAATTTGCATAAACGTATAAAATGAAAACTCTAGGGAAGTTTTTTTTTTTTAATGCGGCCAGATCTTTCAAGTGACGAATACTTTATTGTCTATAATATTCATCAATAGTTTATGAGGCATAGTTGAAAAAATTAAAAATATATTCAATTAAAAAAGCCCTTATTGTGTGAACTTTTTCGAAAAAAATTGTTTGTTTGTTCACTCTGATAGATAGGCTTATTTATTTGTTTATTCTGCTAAACTTATTTCCTTATGAATGTAAAAAGAAACCTCATAGTGAAAAACTGTTTTTTTTTTTTTAAATTTTTCATAAAGAAATTGCACAAAAATTGAGGCTAAATAGAATCATGAAAATTTCTGCATTTTGTCTCTATTATTAAGAACCAGTTCCCATAGAGAACATATGGATTTCATTAGCGTTTTATTCCGTCTGAACAAATTTATGACATTTTCTGCCCATTTTTTTGTATCTAACGAATATAAAACAGGAGAATTTAAAAAAAAAGTTAAAAAATTAGTTCGCAGTGGTCATTTTCTATGTGGTTTTGCAAACTTTTCCAGAATTATATTTTGATGGCATCCTATTGATGCAAGTTTATGCATGTATTTTTATCTATTTAACTTTTTATTTATTCCATGAAAACAAACAAAATACGTGTATGAGAAATAATTAAAATATAGATTAATATAAACTAGAATAATTTACTATCAATAATTTTGTTTCTATTGATTATCTTATAGATGCGTTATTACGATGACGATAACATAAATATTTTGCGTTAATTTTTTCTCAATAATTAGTCAAGATTTTAGTAAAAACCAATTTTTTTTTTCTGCAATGGTGGATTTATTGTGACAGCCGACATTAATGGACAGCCGGCTGTATAGAATAGCGCATTATGCGATGTTCCTTAAGAAACATTAATACTGAAATTAAGATACACAAGCATATATCAATATCATCTCTATGGTACTCTTTTTGATTTGCTAAGTAGTGTAGGCTAGATTTCTATTGAATGCTCTAGAATGTTGTCGAATACTCGGACTCAACTAGAAAAGATGAATGAATGGTTCACATTTTACTGATCATTCTATGATTTATTGATTCGATTGGTGATCGTTCTGAAATTGATCAATCGATATTGTTATTGTTATTCGTGATCAGGGAGAAATATATTTGAATATTTCTTCTATCTTATCCAAATATTCCATCTTCCATCTTTCATCGCTTTAAGGTCTTGACTACTTTTCAAGTGACGACTCAATGTGCCATTGGATAGACATTTTAGCAATATATAGCAGTATAACAATATATTTAAATAGATCAATGATTAGATGACAATAATGTTTTATTGATTTTTATTGATTTCCAAAAGGCAAATAGGAAATTCAAAGAAGCCTTTAATTATAAAGGGGAAAAACAATCGTTTCATCTATATGGTTTTGAAAATTTTAAAATTGTTTTATTAAAGGTAACGATGCTTAAGAAGTAGGTAATATTCCGCGAGAATATCGCACTCCTGCTTCAAAAAAGTCGCATTGCTGAATACTAATTCAAAACAAAGTAAGGGATAGAAATTTTATTTTAGTAACAGCTAGCACATTCCACTCATTCGATCGAACTATATTCTCGAAGATGGGAAATAAAGAAAAAACAGATAGTGAGGGAAGAGGGTGAAAGACAAGTATGTCGAATCACTTGTATCATAATTGATGACATCATTCAAATAGCGGTTTGGCGCAATCGTCTATGCTATTGGTTCCCTTTAAGCGTGTAAGGGCGATATGCACTATCTTATGTGAAGAAAATATGGTGCATTTTACAGTAATTGAAAAATTTTGCGAGTTTTTTTTTTTTTTTTTTTTTGAAAGCTATAAATTTTGAAGCCTTCATTCATTATGACAGCACTGAGCAGTCGAAAAAAAATTTTTTTTTACTCGTGACGATTACACTGCCTCAGGAGCACAGGTGTTTGAGGAGTTGATAGAGCAGTTTAGTGATGGAAAATGGGAATAGGGACATAAGAACAAGGAAACTCGACTTATTGCAACGAAAACCTACAACCATATCTATTATAAAGAAAAGGTTTTCGATCATCGATTTCGTTCAATTCCTCCACTATTTTAGGAGTCATGATAGCACTATCGACCATTTAAAAAGATTTGAAATATTTAAAATATTGAAATTTTTGAAAGAATTTTTCAACGTTTTGCGTTTATTTTTTTTCCCCGAAAATATCGGTGACCCTTATTCTTAAGACTAATAGTGATCAAGAATCAGTTGCTTTTTTTTCACTAATTTTAGTTTTACTCATTTCAGCTATGTAAATGCTAAAAATTGAGTAAACTGCCGAAGGTGACATCTGGTAAGGTTGAAAAAATTGACAGATTGGTAAAGTTGGCAAATTGACAAATTGGTGAAGTTGGCAAATTGACAAATTGGTGAAGTTGGCAAATTGACAAATTGGTAAAGTTGGCAAATTGATAAATTAGTAAAGCGGTAAAAAATGATAATGAATAGAATGTGAAATGGTGACATTTGGACGAGTGAATACGGCGAAATAAGCAAATATTTTCTTTGCGCTTAAATGAACTCACAATTATTACACTTCAACTAGCGCTAATAGTTTTTCGCTTGACTTCAACCAATTCGAGCTTTTAACTTGTTATTCGAATGCTTGCACATTTGGGGAGATTCGGATTGTATCGTAAGATTTCAGGTAGAGCCTCATGGGATAATATTCGACAAAATTAAGGTGATTGAGAGGATTTTTTCAAAAGAATTTCCAATGCACACTGAAAAATATTACAACATTTTTTGCCAAAGCATAGGAAGGGATATTTATGTAAACGTTGCAAATTGTAGAAAGTTGGATTGCAAAAAAGCGCTCATTGTGCTTGCTATACATCCATTGCGCTTTTCCACTTTTCCACTTCATATCACCTGTCTAACCGATATTAAGTGCTCTAAATTTTTGACGTAAAATGACGGCATGAAATTAACTTCAAAGGTATTCATTCTTTTAGCTCTTTAATTGTCTATTATTCGCCACATTTTTTTGCGTTAACGTTTCTTCTATGACAATATGATTCTGATTATATATATGCAAATTACAGGCGAACGAATCACAATTGAGTTGATTTCGCTGATTTTGCTCAACTTCTATCGAGTCGAACACGAATTGAGTCGATCTTAACAAATCTTTTTTCATTTGGAATAACACTCCAAATTGATGTATGGAGCTCTACGAAGCGGATAAAATATCGCTTGGCTCACAAATTTCCGAATGGGATAGCGTATCGATCACAGAGCAGGTAAATATTGTTTTGAAGTTTTATACGCTTTTCGTTTGAATAACTTACTTGTTTGCAATATTTCTAACGTCATAAATGTTGAAGGTTATAGCGTAATTTGGAGGGTGCCGGAATTAAAGTGACCGCTTGATGTTCTCCTGTATATACACAAAAATATTGTGCATAAATCCTATAATCGGAAAATGTCATAGCCGTGAAATATATATATATATATATATATATATATATATATATATATATATATATATATATATATATATATATATATATATATATATATATATTTATTTATGACCCTAACGAATATAAGTACACAGGGCAAAGCGTATGTGAAGCAGTACTAGGAAGCCATATGTCTAGAACGTATAAGCCACCTCTTTCTCCATACAACATCCCTCGTTATCTACATAAGATGAGCGATTTATTACTCGCTCACGAGGTAGATACGTGTTAACATTTTGTGCATCTTCGTGTAGGGTTCAGGATTACTTAGGGCAATGAAACTTGCGAAATATACCGTTGGTTTAAACAATAAAAAAACTTTAAACATTTTTTAATCATTTTTTTTCTTTTTCATATTCAAATATCAATTTTTCCATCGGCAAATGAGAATTCAATAGGCCAGTGAAATTTGTGTATTCAAAGCGCCATTTCTTTTGTCACTAATTCTGATGAGATTTACGTCTATTTTTCAAAAACAATTACTTGACTTGTCTTTTCCGACCTAGAAGCCTAAAAATAGAAAACGGATCTACAAGAAAATTATTTAATTTCCTGAATTCCGGAATCGAATCGGAATTCAGGTACGGCCGTAATTTGCATTCCTATGAAATTAACGAATGTTGGTAAATGTTTATGTGATCGGAGGTTTAAACGCTTGCGAATCTCAGAATTGCACGAATATTAATAGAAAGATCCATGTTTATTCCGGATGTTTGGTTAATTCTTTTAGAGAGCAAGGTTGAAAAGAAGGAGCCTCAAAAAATTCATAGCGCTTTGAAATATCTGAACAGCTGATAGCGTTTGAATGAGAACAGCTATTTAGCTGCTACGGTATTAGGAAATATGAGCGTCTTTCTGCTACGGTATTAGGATATATAAGCCACTTCTTTCTGCTACGGTATTAGGACATATAAGCTACTTCTTGAAAAGTGCAGAAAAACTAATTTAAAAAATAATTAATGCACGCGTTTATTATGCGAAAAATTGTATGAAATAGACGAAACTAGTTTTTTTTTCTCCTTATATTTTATAAGAAATGAAGTATAGAAGACTTGCAACTCTTCAGGTACGTTGCAAAACACTGCTTCTTATTTTGCGCAGTGAAAATTCATCAGTGGATAAATTTGAATTAAAATGATGTTTTTTTTTTTTTTTTTGAAAACATGATGTCACAGCTTCTCATAAAAATAAAATCAATAAAATCAATAAAATCAATAAAATCAATAAAATCAATAAAATCAATAAAGTCAATAAAATCGCTAAGTTGCTGCATTATCCATATACTAGATTATGCACATCCATATACATAGCATAATTTTTTTTTAACATTTTTTTTAGTAGTTTTTCATTATTTTCTTTACTCTTATCTAATATTCTGTCAATAATAATTTTTGAATAATCCATTGTATAGTTTTTTCTGTTCATTTAGAAGTTAGAAGATTGTTTTTAGTTTGCTTTTTTTTGTTTTTGATCTATTTTCTGAATTTTTCCTTTTCAAATCGGATGGAGGGGGGGGGGTGGGGGATTGGTAATGGGAACAGCCTTTAATATCTGCTTCGCAAGAGTCATTCATAACAACAAATAGACATGAACAAGATAATTTATTGTGGATAGAATAATTCGAAAAAGGATATTGTGACGTTGAATGATATCACTGCAATTGAATGAAGAAACATTTTTTTGCTTGCACTGACATGCTATTTTATTCATCCTGTAGGCAATAAATAATTGCGTTGAAAATTTAAAAAAAATTCGGCAGTTTTTTTATTACGAGTAATTTGTAATGATGTAATTGCCAATATACAATTTTATTTTAACATTAAATAGTAATTAGCAATTTTGAAATAATTAGCAAACATTCAGTTCGATCATTGAAGTCAAAAAATTTATAAGAAAGCTAATTGAAATTGCTGATATTGTTTCTTAATTCTGGGATGGAGTTTTTTTTACCTTTTTCTTTCCTGATTTTCACCAATTTTAAGCAATATCCGAAAAATGAAAGAGAATTAATCTCCGCCGGAGAATAAGGGGGATGGAGATTTGCGAAAGAAGGATTCATATAGTGAACTCTTCGCAATATATGCAAAGAATATATTTGCACAGGCAATTGGACATTTTTTTTCAAAATTTTTTGTGAAAATGCCTATCAGAAAATATAGCGGATGTCGTGTTTGTGCCTCTATTTAATCTAGTTTTCATCAAGTGGTGAAGTTTCGAAGTTGGCTTATCAGGATCCCTACAGATACTAATTATTAGCCTTCTCTTCATATCTTTGACCCTCTTTAAGACCTCATTTCCTATCTTATGATCCCTTAACTGCTTAAAATGGGGATAAGCGATCCCCAATATGGTTTAAGGAGGTGGTGAATGATTCGCTTTCAACGTCCACTATAAGAAAGCAAAAATATTCAACGGTGCAATCGGCAAAATATATTACATAAAACTTCAATGCCGATCCTATAAACCTGAGATACTCGAACTACAATGCTCATAGTATCCACATAGTAAACAGTAGAAATTAAATGAGAGGATTAGGGGAACTCTGATCGACGAGAAATTTTATACGTACTTGTCGTCGAACTTCAAATTGCCTAACAAAGCCGCGTAATTTTTACTTTTTTCTTTGTTTTTCGTTCGCAATACGTAAATCTTTAGCGTGGTTGTTGAGATTTTTTTGCTTTGGATAAGGGAACTGTTGATTATAAAAAATTTTATTCATCGTAGGAATATACCGGCATATATATATATATATATATATATATATATATATATATATATATATATATGCCAGTGTGTATGAATGTCTGCGACAGATTTTTTGGCTGTCTGTCTGTTTGTCTGTTTGTCTGTCTGCTAGTATCAACTCACTTAAACTAGCATTTCAGCGCTTCAATTAACCGATCCACTTTGGAAGGAGTTTCATGCACTGAAAACAACGAAACATTCACATGCTTTATGCTATTTCTCGAATTTTCATCTCACATCTAGCAAGAATCCAAGAAAAAAAACTTTACGAAATTTTTAAAATTAAGTCAATTCATTGAATTTTGAATACATTTTCTCTCATTTTTATTATTTATTAGTAATATTTAATATCGATTGATTTGATGAGTGAAATGCAAATTTCCGAATCACATATGCTGCTACTGCGTGCTCTTTCACTTTCTCCGCGTCTTTAATTAAAAAAGAATTCAACACTATAAACCTTGGTCTTTGGTTCGTTGAATACAGTATACGCAGCTTGCAAGCCTATCGAATACAGTACGCCCTCCCACTTAGCCCATGTCACTCTAGATATTTTTATGAATTTGAAATTTCTACATATATGCGCTTTCATTGATTTTCAGAATTCACCGTTCCTGGGAATTCGCTCAACTAGAATACCACATTTGGAAGTCAATCGAGCATCACCAATTCCTTCACGACATTCCGAGCTGAATGGACACTCTGGTGGGTGTTTTTTGCATTTGAATACTGCCTTTATTTTACGCTATCGAATTAACATATCATAACTCAACGATGCTAACGATCATCGATGCAAATTTCTTTCAACATAACGACAATGTAGCGTTCATTTCTTTATTTGCGCTTACTTTTTCACGATATATTTTAGATTTCATATTTGTGCTTTTCCCTATATATATATATATATATATATATATATATATATATATATATATATATATATATATAAGAGCTATGCATATGTATGCACTCCGTGAAAATCATTGATGTAAATGTTAAAATTTTTTCTGCTAAACCTATATAGACTGCGGGACACTTTCAGTTGTGATGAAATTTTGCGTCATATTTGGGCAACATTTTAGGGCAGCAGGATTATTTGGCTGTTTTGAAGTGAGGGGAAGAAATAAAATAGCCTCTTAATTAGTGTAAGTAATTTTAATTTCTCTTTTGGCTTATATGACGAATAGTTTATTATAGTAAACATATATTTCTTCATGTTATTACCTGCTACAACCCTCATAACATTGCGTTTGATTATCACGAGTGATGAAACTGCTTGACAATGATTAGAGGCGTTGGAAAATCTCTTGATGTGTGAATCTATACGAATTAAGACCATAGTCAATAGATGGGGAAGGAAAGAGGAGTTTAAAAAAAATTTTTTATGCAGAAAATACTGCAAGATTTAATTACTGAATTATCGGAAATCTGAGTAAAATTTTCCACATTTTGTATATTCCAATAGTTCTTTCGATTTTTTTTTAGCAAATATTCCATCGAAATATAAAATTTTTTGGTTTGAGATGTATGTTTTATTTTCTGAGTATCCATGGAATAATATTTTTTATTATTTTGCATTTTGATCAAATTATGAATGATTATAATCGATAAAAAAAAGTATAAATTATAAACTATCGTGATAATGATTCATGACCAGGGAATAGTTATATACTTATTTAAGTATAAAGTAGTGCTTGTAGTAACGCCTATTGAAAGTAAATAGAACCTGAAATGAGTAGTGGTAATCGTTGGTATTTGAAAAAAATCTTTCAATCAAATTGTATTGGATTTTCAAATTCCATTAAATAAGCGCTAGCAAGATCCGGATGCGCAAATAATGATTGGATGGATGCATAGAAGCGGATATGTTTCAAAATATTGGAAATACTGCATTGGGTTGCGACCGAAATATGTGTGCATTTAAAGATCTCAATTTAACTGAGTACTGTTGCATTTTGAGCTTTTTATGTTATCGAGTTCTAAAATTCGCTATTTTGTGAGATAGACCAACATCGTCCCATTGAATTTCGCTACTCGAATGATTGAAATTCGCTATTTCGAATTTTTCCACCAGTTTTCGAATTTTTTTTAATTGAAATTAAAAAAAAATTTTTTTTCATTGCAACTTTTAAAATAAATTTCTTTCGAATTTCATATCCATTTAGAACAAGCAATCAGCAATAAAACAGGCATCTGACAGAATTACAGTGATGACCGATCTATTGGAAAAACTTGCAATTTTGAAAAAAATTTTTTTGTTTAGATTTTTTTCACTGCATTACATTTTTCATCTAGACTTCGCTCATTTAGGTTTCACATTTAGATTTTTCACTATCATTTAGGAAAATTTTTCATTTACAAGAAAATTTTTGATAAAATTTTTTTATTTGCGCGAAGAATCGTCGCGCCGCGCCATGAACATAGTTTTTACTTTACTAGAATTAACAAGAGTTTTTATTTTGTAGGAATTTGCAAGTCATGATAGACGATAGCGGTTGTTGTTGAGCTTTTCCGTTCGAATTTCACACGCTAAATAAGTTTTTCAATAAAGTTGTGCAGTTTTTATTCACAAGGAAAGAAAGAATCTTAGAAAATAGCAATACGAAGGTCATTGAACAAAAAAGTTTATACATGCAAATATAGTAACAATCACACGAAATACAAGTTGAAAAACATTCATTAATGATCATATGAGATCAGTGATTTACTTTATGAAACGGAAATTCAAAGGACACAATATGATCCAAAAATAGGCAATTTTTCGATCTCTGTTATAGGCTTTGCGGTAGTTAAATACCTCTTAGTTTTGTGCAAAATTTGCATATTGAAAGACATCGTTGAATATGCAAATTGTGTATAAAATTCCAAACTATATGCTGATATTGTTTTTAGTGAAAAATATAACTATTTTTCCAATGAGAATGTGTGAGAAGCAATTTATTATGATCAATTGAATATATAGTAGAATATTATTTGCAAAAGAATAAAGAAAACTTTCGCGATGAGCATTGAAATATGCATATTAAAAAATTTATGAGAATAATGTATAATATTTGTGTCGTAATTACTGTAATTTTTCAGTAATTACAGTAAGTAAATAAATATCACGATAAAATTATACTGTAATAACAATCAAATAGCGCAAATCTCTTGATGAAGATCAATCATTCTTTAACGACATTTTGCGGGAATTTTATTTCAAATTCTAATCATTCGAAAATGAATAACTATGTAATGCAGTATTAATTACTCTATGTTTTGCATATCAAACCAAAATTATTTATACGATATTGTCGATTATCACAGTAAATATAAACATCATTTTGAAACCATTAACGATGGAGTAGTAAAAACGGAGATTCAACTGAATAGGTCGACATTTTCAACAGTTTAATTGAAGAATCTTTAGATGGATCTTGTAATGTTTGGCTGTAAAGTCCTGGAAAAAAAAAGGGAGTGGGAGCATTGTAAAAGAATTACGATTATATGCTAAGCATTTATATTGTTCCGCTTGCAATAGACAGGTTGCGTCCTTGAATATTTTTCATATGTATTTCCGATTAATGGTACTTTCGAGTAGAGATTGGGACAGATTTTTATACTCAAATCGTGGATTTCATCACCGGATCTTAGGTAAATGCCAGCCATCTGACCGTATATAACGAGCAAAATTTCTTCCCACTCATTTTTTAAAAACTAGAAGGTGTCATTCATGATCAGCAGGTTAAGGAGGAAATTCGACTTCATTGAATTGTGGTGATCGAGAAGGGGAGAGGAGGAGAATAAGTGGAAGTTCGTTTCATCCAGCCTGAAAAGTTTGTATATAGAAACCGAACAATAAAGGTCTAAAGATATGGAGGAATAAAAGTAGTAAAGGGCATAGCTTAAAAATATTTACTCGTTAGTTATCTGTTAGCTCTATCTATCTAAAAAAGTCGATTGCGAATATGCTCGAAATTATTTGTAATGACCATTATGAAGCAAACATTCTAATCAATTGTAATAGAATTGTTTATATCCAATAACTTTCACTGCATCATCTGGGAGAGGTGGCAAATGGGGGAGGAGGGGGAGGGGGTGGGGAAGAAGACGAAGGGAGAGGAAAGGTGGTTCGATAACCTGAAATGACAGATACTAGATTTCACGACATTCATTAGATATGAACGTAGTATTCAGATGAGATCCCATGTGATTCTGGAGGATCGTACGGCGTTATGGGAGTGAATTTATGTGTGCCGAGCGTTACGCAACCATTATTATTGGAAAGCAAAACACGAGGTAATACACGAAACTCAGCCACAGAACTGATCACCGCAACGACCGGCTATCGTCAACAACGAAACCGGAATCTGAGACGGCATGATACCGAGCCAAATATGAGAAGAAGTTAGATGCTTTATTTCACATAGGCACTTGAAGTTTGGAGTTGTTTCTGTGGGGTCGATAGAGTCGTATTACTTTTTTATCAGTGATGAAATAAGTGCTTTAAATAGCACTTTGAGGAAATAGTTCCATTCTTAAGTAATACTGACAGTGTTGAAGTTAGAGGTTCAGTTCCTGTCATAATCATCTTCATGTAGCCTTATAATGTTACACAAGTCTAACTGGGAGCGATATGTGAAGATATATTTACTCGTAAAAAATGCTTTGTTTATTTACGTAAATATAAATAGATATCGTTATGTTATTTTTCTTGCACCTGATGTTTTTTTATCAACTTTCCTAATCCTCGACGTAGTTCAAGTCATTTAGTTGGTTCCGTAAAAATTGATCTTCCCAATAAGGGAGTATAATTCAACAGCTGAATATTGCTGTTGTGCAACATTGAAGCAGATGTTATTCAATTACTTTATATTTATTTCATCTTTTTTTTCATATTATTTTTTATCTTTCAAACTATTTCATTCTTATTTCAAACATTTTTTGAACCTCAATTTTTTAATCCTTGGAAATCGGTAGGAAGCTTTTGTTGATGCACGTGTTAAAATACTTCAAAAATTTCACAGTATGATTTATAACTGCATGTTGGCCATATAGTTTACTAATTGTTGATCTGGTTTCAATAGTATAGTTAAAAAGCACTTACTATGCCCGAATTTCACTTAGAACAACAATTGACATTGATTGCTTTTCTCAGAAAATTTTTACATAAAGTATTGTCACCAAATCTATATATAGCTAGCCTGACTTCCATTATGCGGTGGAAAATACATGAGATTTCAATATCGAATTTCAAAGCAAATTATTACGTTTAAGCAGCAATCAGAAAGTGGCTAGTAGATTGGATCTAGAATACCTCTGTATTACTGCCATCGAAATATCTTTTTTCCGTTTGAACAGTTGAGAATTGAAAAGTCAAGCGAAATATACATATTTTGATTGCATTGATACACATATATATTGAGTAGTGGCATTAATAATTTTTTTTTAACATTCTATATTATTGCTATTCTATACTATTCTATACAAGCGTTATTCTAATATCCTCTATCAATACTACTCTGCACTAATGACGTTCTTTATTCTGTTTTTAGTATGGTTCACTGTATAGGGCTTTAAATTAGCGATAAAATAGCTGTTGCAAATTCTGGCACAAAGTGGATTTGAGTGATATCCTATTTCAGTATAAAACTCTCTCGTTGTGATTCATCGCCATTTTAATTTCCATCATCCTTGGTCTATATATCAAGTTGCTAATCTATTTAATTTGAAACAATACTCACAAAAGCAAATCGATCCTATTAAATTCGAGTGTTTAGTCAATTCGATTCTCGTAAGGATAGGGAGTATTTGAGTCTCTTGAGAAGTATACCTGATGAATGGTATTAATTTTACAAGGCCATCGATACTAAAATTGAGGATTTATGACATTCACATGGTATAAAGTATACTTTTCGTTTCATAATTCAATTATTGAGTAATTTTAGGCGCAATTTGTAGTTTGCCTATAATGTGAAATTATACTTCGAGTAGTACTGCAATCATGATGTGATACTTCGTGAATGTATATGACTATCGTTTTGATTTATTCCGATAAAATTAGAAATCATTGAAATTTGACAAGCGAAATGTAGGCATATAATCGTAGGAGAGCATCGGATGCTAGAAAAACAAACTTTTATGAAGAAAATTGACAGAAAATTTTATCAATAAATATAACTTCACATGTTCATTGCTGTTTCATCTATTCCTTCGAAACGACTAACGAAACGTATTATATTCGAATATAAATGTATATCAGGAAATCATTTTTTTATAGCCCATTGATTCTCTCAAATTTTAAAATCAATTTATGAAACAATTTATTTAAAAAAAAAAAATTGGAAGAAAAATTTTCATCGTTCCATAGGTGAAAATTTTTAAAATTTTTTCTTCCTCAATATTTTTCTATCTCTATGAAGAGGAAATATTTGATGGACGTTCTTAGAGAATGAAAATGTTGAGATTTTACATTTTCATGCTAATTAAGTTTCAACTTTACGCTTCAAACTTATCTTTAAAGTGCATTCACAATGATGCTATGTAATTTTGACGATTGGGAATGAATATTTAGGGTGAGGGTGGGAGCTTTATCGAATATGCTGCTTTAGGGCATCGATCGTCGTGTTGCATTTGCTTTCTCTCGTCTTTTTTTTTTTTTTTCTTTTCTTTGCCATCGTTCTAGAAAATGTTCATCGTTAAGCTAAAAGCAATCAAGCGGCGCTATGCTTTCTAGCTTGAACTTTTACCAGAAGTTTTTTTTTCTCCGTAATTTAACTCACTTCTTTCATATTCCAATCATTGTACGTTTCAGCATTCCGCCCTAAGATGCTCTCAAAGAAATGTGCGAAATTTTACAAAATTTCAATCACTATAGTTGGTTAAATTTTGCGAAAATTTTGATTATTAGCAAAAAAATGTGTTATAATAACACATTTCTTTGCTACAGTAGCACTAAATTTGCGTAATAATTATTTTTTTTTACTATTTTCTTCACGATGGATGAAAAAAAAAAATGAAATATAAGTTTTGTTTTTATTGTAATATACATCCTTCTAATTATATTTCTCGACTAAATTTATCACCTTCTCAAATTTTATACTCGTTTATCATTTTGAATTCTTATAGATCGTCTATAATGCTGGTCTCATAGATCTTAAAGAAACACATTGAAAGGTCTTATAGATCGTATTGAACAACAGTTATGATAAAGTTAAGGTCGAGTTAAGTTAAGGTAACTATTAAACCTACTCTCGTATATGCTACGAAAAAGTAACTAAATATTACTGATATTTCATTAATTAAATAATAATAAACATCTATAGATTTGAATATAGTAAAATTTGCATAAATTTAATAATTTTTAAATGCTTCAATGAGGCAGTTCACCTTTGCTGTTGCAATGATTTGCTATTTCTTTGGGAAATTTCACTTGTTTACTTCTCATTGTTTTGTTGATAAAAGTGAACATTTTTTTTTTCATAAATTGCGAAAAATTCCGTTTCCGAGATTTGAATCATAGATGAACTAATAAAAGAGAACAAAAAATAGTTTTTTATAAAAGATTTATTCTTTCTTTCTCTTATTCTTTTTTTCCCGTGGAAGAGTGTTATAATGATGACACTCTATTGTGGTACATAATTTTAGAACCATTGGCAATAGTAAGCATCAAAACGTAATTCGATTTCATGCTAAATTTATTTGGAGGGGGAATTTTATTCTATGGGGAATTTTTTTCCAGCATTATTGTAAATTTTATAAAGAAAAATATTTTTATTCCTACATTATATTTATGTAAAAATCAATGTAATCACATTGATCAACGTCAATACTCTATAAAATTAATTTTTTGTTTTTTTTGTTGTTTTTTTTTTCAAAATGCGCAATGAAAAAATTCAGCTTAAAAAAATTTTCAAATGCAACATCGAAGTTTTCATTATTTTTATTCAAATATTTGATGAAAAATTCTCGAAAAAAAATTTTTTTCTGCTGAAGTTTTATAAAAATTTGTAAACAATTTTTTAATATTTTAACTTGGCGCAATATTTTTTTTTGAAATTGGATGCATATATTTACTGAGTATTTTTTTTTCTTTGTAGAAAAAGCTTTATTCAAATATTGTTGGTCATTAAATTCCATCTACAATGCCGAAAATATGAAAGTCAATTTAATTAAGTGACTTTTTTTTTTCAACGATGGTGCCCACGTTGCGGAGCGATTTTACTTGCAACTTTATTCGCGTAATAATAAGAATGTCTTAACAAATGTTTTAACTCATAAAACTAGAATGGATCGGTATTTATGTCTATAGTAGATTTTTTTTTTTTTTTTTGAGTTGATAACTGCAGCTGGAATTTGTTGGATTGTTAGAAACCATCGAAATATGATCAAATATTTTTTATTAATTAGCAAATATTAAGAAGTATTCTACAATTACACTATGATGATTTAATATTTTTTTTAAATCGCAAATGTATGAGAAAACCGGAAAGCTAGAGCCATATCAGTATGAAAGGGGGAGAAAGAAGAGAAGATGATGGCGATGGGGAGGGGGAAGATCGAAGGTGAAGTAATTTGAATAGATGCGGAAGTGAAATGTTTTAAGAAATTTTCAATTGCAATTCCCTAATGGCGTATATATTTTACCGCAAAAAAAATTTAAGAAAGCTTTTCCATTCATGACTACTAACATAAATCATCATTGTCGATAGGTTCGTTCATATTTATTTCATTGACTTTCGAGTAATACATAATTTTTTTGGTCTCTAGGTTCAAGCTCAAGCTTAATTTATGCGATTATCATTTGTTCACTGTTACTTCTGTCAAAACTATTACTGCTTATTACTTCATATAACTGTTACTGTAACTATTATTGATAAGATTTTTCATTTCTTATGGAGTATGAACTTTTGAATTTCATTTTTATTCAGTGAAAAGAAAAATCGAAATTTCTTTCAAAAAAAATTAAAGCGTTATTGCTTATTTCTTAAAGCTAAATAATTAAGACGTTATGACAGATAGTCTAAGATCGCCCTATATTATAGTATTGATTTTATTCGCTGCTCTCTAGTTTTTTAGTAGTTGTTTTTTATATTTTCCGCATTTGCAGATTTTCCATTCCTTTACGTAACAGAAATTTTTTTCTCTTCTTATTGAATGAATAAATTCGATCTTCGCATTCATATTTCATATGTTCGAAAAATTATAACCAAAAGAAAATTTTCTATTTTTCGACCTTGAAAATTTAGTAGATTTCATTCACTTTTAAACTTACATTCAAATATTTAGGTTCAATATTTTCGCTCAACTGTTGCGTATTGCTTTACAATATTGAACCGGAGTTAATGGAGCCGCATTGAATACAAATTCCTTTCGGATATAAGCTTTCGTTTCCGTTGAAAGGTTTCATTTTCCAAAACTTGCATATATGACGCTTAAGAAACGTTACCAATTCATAGCGCATTCATAAGGCGACGAATCTGATCACCGAGTGATGCTTGTTGCTCATTTCTGTTTAGCATTTACTGAATGTTATTTCTGCAGCTCGAAAAAAGATAAAAAGTCCGCGATTTCTATGGGGTAAAATTTGGAATATTGCTTTATTTTTGGCATTTATTTTTTTTTAAATATTATCTTTGTGATGCATGATTTCAAATTGACACCTATTTTATGCAATGCTGAAGAAATTTTGCATATCTCAGATGATGTTTATAAGTACAATGAAAGTATTTATTAAAGAATCAAATAAAAATATAGGCAGTAATTTTTCTTAAGCGTATAAATTGCTTAATTTTTCTCCATAAATTTGATAATATTTCTTATATATAAATATGGAGGAAGTTGAATGAATTACAATAGTTGAATAACGACAACGCGAGAAAGTTATGCATAAGATGAAAAAATTAGTGATTTGCGCTGAATTCAAGCAGTATAGTCATTTCGTCATGCGCCTTAATTAATCTTGTCGCTTTCGCAACATGTCATACTCAACAGCCTCCTTCGTAACAATAGTAGTGCCAATGAACTTTTTTAAGCTAATATTTTTCACTTTGCTTTTCAAAAGTTCAGTGTATAGAATGAAAGAGAGAAGAGACAGAATGAAAGAAAGATAGAGAGAGATGGAAAGAGAGAGGGAAGGTGATTGAAAGGGAGAAGGAGAGAGATGGAAAGAACGAAGGAAGGAGATCGAAAGAGGGAATGCAAGAGAGAGTTTCAATCAGCTTTCATTTAAAATGTTTCAGAGAGCAAATGCTAGAGGTTCAAAGAAAAAATTTTTTGAATAAATCCTCAACTCAGTCAATAAATTCGAGGCTGTACTGGTTTCGTATTAATTTACATCTCGGTATAGTGGATGTTTTATGGTAATACAATATAGTGGAACGAATCAATAGTTGTGTAAAATTTCATAAATAAGAATTTTCTTGAAAATAATTGGAAAAATTTCTGATGAATTTTTTTTAAATGCAAAAGTCAACCGGTTAAATTATATATATATATATATATATATATATATATATATATATATATATATATATATATATATATATATATATATGTTGTATGCGCAAGCAGTGGGACATTTTGTTGTACGAAAGAAAGTGTTTGAAGAAGTTTACTATTTTTCTGGTCATCAAAACAAATCAATTACAGCTGGAATATATTTACTAGTTAGAAAGAATACGCTTAAATGACGTACTTTTTGTACATTCGCAAAGTAAATTAGCAGACAAGAGAGTTCTTTATTTTTGATAATTCGGTGACATTTATCGATAAAATTATTGATGAAAATTTTTCTTTCGAAATCATCTATAAGCTAACGAAATTCTCCTCTTTCAATCAAGTGAAAATGCAACAAAAGAAAGTTTTTCAGCTTTCTGCTAAAATGAGTGACATTCATAGTTTCATTCTTATCGCATAATGCGAGAAATTTTATTTCAACTTTAGCCATTCTATTTTAACCAATAAATTAAAGCATATTTCAACCATTCTATTTTCGCATTTGTGAATTTTTAAAATTTTGCAGTTGTATTTCATAAAATGCGATAATCACTTTCCTCAATTTTTAACGTAGTTGATCATAGGCTAACCTATTTGTTGACACCTAAAGGTGGAAAAAAATTTTTGAAGAAATTTGTTTTGTTGCCAGCCGAATGAGCGTCTTTAGTTGTTTCAGGAAAATACATTGTTAATTATGCCAATCAACTGTACAAATGCGATATGCGCTATTTTGGAGAAAAAACACTCCATTTGAGCAATCGATTGTCGTTGTACTTGGAACCTAGAAGATAACTCAACAGTTTTTTGAAATATATTCTCTCCTAAACAATTGAAGATATACGGCCAATATTTTAAATATCTTCACCATTGTTCAATAGACGCTTATTAACAATATTATCGACTTGCCGTTTTTGTTATTTGTTCAAACTGTTGCAGCATTAGAAGAAAGCTTATTTACAAATTTTCAGTATCTTCACTTAGCGCATCAAGTGGAATTCAGAATACAGTGGTCGCCATTGAGTGACCATCTAAATTCTGAGGTCCTAGTTCACGGAATCTAGAAAGCCAATTGTTATTTAATTGCTTTTTATTGAATTAGATGAACACGCTTCATCGTCTATGCATTTACTGCAACTTGCGAATTTGCTCGTTCATATTAGATGCACTAGTACACTTTCAAGAAAGTTACCAATTTTTAGGTCTCGCTAAAATTGACAACGTTGCATTCCTCGTAAAATTTCCAATTTTGGATTTGTCCAAAAATTTCCGATGGAAGAGGGAGAGAGAGAGATGGAGAGAGAGAGAAAGGGAGGGGGAGGGGGAGTGAACGAGGGAGAAAGAGAAATTAATGAAAATTGATCATTTGACCCCTCTTAGCAGTTCATTCCAACTCCAAACCAGAAAAGAGTAGTGAAAGCATGATTTCGTTCACTTTTATAATTTTTTTCTCATGAGTTTTCTACTCATTAGCAATGTGCTAATGCATTAACAAATTGAGATCATTTCTAAGGCCCAAACCTTTATAGATGCTGACAGCCATAATTTGCATTGTGTTTTATGAGTTAATTACCTGTAAATTTTCATGTCTCATTGCAAAGTTCGTCCCTGTCCCCTACCCACCTCTGCATCTCATTCTTATTCTGTGTGTAATTTTAGGTTGATGCAGATAAGTCTGTTCTATTCCAAAAGATTCCAGTGTTTAAAACTGTCAAAATGGAGTTCCCAAGTTGTTCAAATGATGCATTCTCATGATTTGCATCGAATCATTAGTGCTGTTTAGAATTGCTGCGTTTTTACGCTTGAAAATTTTCTATAAGTAGGGCAAATTTTTGTGCTCTTTTACAAATTTCGCGCTATATGTTTGCGTCTGCATGTTTCTATCTATTTATTGCAATAATTTCACCTTGCGAATAATTGAAGACTAAGGTGCGAAAATTTCATTGAAATGTTATAACAAATTGATTTCTTAAATCCTTTCTTCTCCATTTATTTCAGGAAAATTTATAGAAATCCACTAGGAGTTCAAAAAAATTGTTGTGCAATTTGCACTAGTGTAGCACCTAAAAGGATATTTATATATGAAAGTTTGTATGGTTGATGGGAGAATTTAAAAAAAAAGAAAAGATGAAAGTATCTATATCTGTTGCAGTTTTTGCAATATTTTTGCGATACAATAAGAGAATGAACGAAACGGAAGGAGTAGGATGAATAAAATTTTGATCGATGAATTAACGTAGGAAAAAGTAATTTTGACTAATAAGTATTAAATAATTGTTCATTAATTTCTTTCGACGATAAACAATTAATGAAGTGGGAAAAAACATTCAGAAAATTGGCGCGATATGCGCTTTTATGATTATATCCATCATATCAACAAGTGTTCTCAAGTGCAAGCACATAGTGAAATATTTGCAGCAATCTATTATTTTAATCCAACCCAACAATCCCCGCAAAACATGCAGCTGAAGATTCGTTTTCTTGGATATTATAGCGTTATCGTATCTACGCCTATTCACATATACGTACGCGTATTTACGTGCTTTTACGTTCATCCGTCTGTCTGTTCGTCCATCCAACCACCCGTCTATATTTCCGTCCATCCGACACCCGTCCGTCCTTCCGTCCATCCAGCCACCCGTCTGTCTCCTCGACCGGTCGCCGGTTCATCCAACAGTCCGTTCATTAGCCTGTCCGTCAAGCGACGGCAGTGGAATTTGTTGAATTTTATCAGCACTACAGGTGGCCTCCTAGACCGAATCCTGCTTGATACAAAATTCTCCTCTTCGAATAATGAAGCTCTGAGGTACTGTAAAGTTCGCATATGTAATTTTTGTTTACAACCAATTATAACCGAGGTTCAACGATTTTACTGAAGAAATTTTGGGCGCAAGTTGGTAAATCCGACTATTGACTCAGATAATTGTTATAGGCTCTACTTTTGGCTATGTTGGAAAATGATCACCTTTTCACAAACTAGCTGGCGTGTTTTCCAGTTTGAGTTTATCGCATTTGATGATCTCTATAAGTTTCTCATAAGTGCAACTTTATGCGCAGTCATTGTTTAGACGATGAAGTGCAATTTCAGATCGCCGAATCTGTGTGTGTGTGTGATTGCATATTCGCAACTCTTTAGGGTGTCATTTGAGGCAATAGACTGCCAATCAGAAGTCATTCACTTCGCCGTTATCGAATGTAGAAACAAAATTCCCAAATGCGAACAAATTGCAGTCTTTTTTTTTTTTCAAAATTCATGCGAATGCGCATCGGTATTTCTGCAGTAGCACGTTTTTATGCGTTTTTGAATTCGAGAATCATTGAAGCTAGAGGTAGGAAATGGGAGAGGAAGAGAATGACCTTTCTATTGTCATTTTCAGAATGACCTTCAGGATGACCCTTCTATGACCACCTTGAAAATAACCTTCAGAATGACCTTCTTACAATTTCTACACGAAGTATCTAATTCCAGCATGTGATAGACATTTAAATATGCCAAAAAAAATGCTTATTGGAAGGCATCTTAGAATCGGTTGAGACGAAAGAAGTTTGGGGAAATTGGACAAATTTGTGAGCGCTCGTTTCATCCAGAATATGAATGGATAACTGCTGATGTTTTATTTTGGCAGTAGTGATACTGATTGATTTGATCAATGAAAGTGGAAAAACACATCGCGTATGATCCTGGCGCATATTCCCAAAAATTTTTTTCTCGTCCATTAAAACATTATAATGATTACATGCTATATTTTATTCTTCTAGAATCGACTTTTTATGTGGTATTCCTGTAGGAATATTCCATTTCTGCAAAGCGCTGCTTAACGAGTAGCAAATCTCTCCAGATAGGTGACAATATTACTGGCTAGTTCGTTTTACCTGTCAGGTGATTTCATCTGCTCTATTCGGCTGATAAATATATGCTATGGCCGCAATCATAAGTCGGATGCTTAAATCGGAGACTATCGACCAAAATATGATGGCTTATCTATTATTCCATTCTTGTATCTCCTTATAACCCCTATGAGATACATATATTTATCTCTGAAAATTTTTCTTTTTCCTCCTCAAAGAAACATTTCAAATTTTGATATAGGATTTTATAGTCAAAGATTCCATAAAATTATGAAAGAATTTTCCTCAAGAAATATTCTTATTGCTAGAATAAACAAGTAGTTTTTTATTAGGTTTTTTTTGCGGGCAGTTGGTCTTATTGAAAAGGTTTATTATTTACTGGACGTCTTGGCACTTTCTTTTCAGGTATTTCAAAAGTCGTCTAATCAAGCTGTGCTGCACTAGTGAAAACGAATATAGGAAACAGTAATGTTGATATAATTTTTCGATTACCTTTAGCTAGATGGGAACAATAATTTTCAATATATAAGGTGTAAAATAATTTCTTTCATTTTGGCGAAAATTCACTGCAGTAATAGATGAAATTTTTAAATTTAAATAAAATTTTTGACGCTTAACTCGGCGTTCATCTGATGCTCTGTCAATTGAATTGATCGTATAATGTAATGACAATTTTCTAGGGAGACTTTTTTTTTGAATCGGAAATATTGATTCGTTTGAAAATTTTTTTTTGAAATGTAATCGAAAATTTTTCTTGAAATTTTCAATCGTTGGGATTCTATAAATACGATTAGAATATTTGAATTTTTTAAAAATGTTTTGGCAAATTTCCATGAAAATAACATTCAATGAGCATAAGAACCATAAAAAGATCTTTGAGGATAGTCATTAGAAGAGAATTGTGTACTATTATAATCTGTTTAAAATGATTCGCTCTCAAGTCTGAAATACCTGATCTCTGCCTGAAAATATTCCTATAATATCTATTCTATCTTGATATTTGATATTAAGCGTTGAAAATATATCAATAACCTTAATATTCTACGGTAATAAAATATGATCTATCTTAGAATAGTCCTGTGTAATATTCCATTAAATTAATTTATTCATGAGATCCTATGACTACATCGGTGGTAATTGGACAACTCACTTGTTAAATGCTGAACCATCAACGTTTTCTGATATTACTTTCAAAATAACTAGAAAAAATTTTTGTTGTATTTTATTATTCGAATATTTTTATTTTTATTTCGTTGAATTTTTAGTTATATTTTATACTTTGTTTTTTTTTAATTTTATTTCATCTTTATGAATGATGGTTTTCGCATTTTTGAGTTTCGCTTTCTTCCACCTCCATATTTGGTTAGAATGTTGAATTAAGACTTTTTTTTTTTGATCAGACCATTTTTTTTTTAGCTCAATAAATTCCGCATCTTCACAGCTAAAAAGTAGTTGATATGAGTGGGTGCATTAGCAGTCTAAATGCTTTATTTAACATTATGCATATTTGCGCTCTTCATTGACATTTACGATTGTGGCAGTATTATAGTCTTATAAAGGAAGAAAATTTATTCCACTATATTTCCGGTTTGTATCGAATTTTTTCAAAGTGGTATTGATTTTAGCAATTGAACGATTCTAAAATTTTTGAATGAAACGTAAATTACTGTCAAAATCTATGTATATTTTTAGAAATGAGTTTACCCTATATTCTCATACTTGTAATTTTTTTCAATATTTTTTTCGAGAGAAGAAAGGAGAGAAATTGGTTGTGATAGGAAATTTTCAACAAAAGTTTCATCTCACGATATAGAAACAATTTTAATTAACAAAAAAAAAACTTTTTAGGTGGTTTTCGATCCATTTGAGAAGTAATTAAAAAAAAAACAAATCATGAAAACCACAGCGATGAAATTTTGTACGCATGATGAGCGGCATTTATGACTACCATTCTTCTAAGTACCATTTCTCTTTGACTTAACTGTAGTATTGATTACCGATACCTATATATTAGCATAAAATTACTTAATTAGTTCTATTTTTTTTTAAAATTGCTGCACTATAAAGTCCATTTTGCACATCGACTAAACTCACTGATCGTTGTTTGCCTATTTATTCATAAAATCTATTCTTTTTTTGATGCTAAGATATCTATAAGCATTTCACGTTTCACATATCTTCATGTGAGATTATTTTCAGATCGAATCCGACTGGCTCCCAACGAGGAGCTTATTCATCATTTTCTACGGGTGCCAGAAAGTCGAACGAGCGGAGGATCCGGTCGAACGAGTCCTTCGGTTGCTGGTAGTATGCAATCAGATCCAGAATCCTGCCTTGATGATACACGCTATATGCAAGATGACTCCGATCCAGAAATGCTCGGTCAATCAGGCAAGTCTTTTTTTTCACAGTTTCAGTACCGACTTCCATCATGAAATATTAGTCATTTGTGCAATCATTGTTCAATAATGGTTAACATTGGTTTTTCTTTCTTATAATATCTATTTTCATCTAACCTTTATTTGAATTTTGAAATTTTATCTGTAATTTTCTGTTTGAATTGAATAGTGGAGTCGTTTAAAAATCACTTCGTTCAAATATCGTTACAATTACGATCCACATCGTTGCAAGTAAAAATATTTCCGAGAATATTTAATATGCGCGTATTTAGACAACGCATATTCGTGGAATTTGGAATATTATTGCTATTATTTGTTCTACGTATATACTATATACTAAACATATTGTATTTAGTATAAGTAAACATATTGGAATACTAAACAATTATCTATGCTATATGCAACGAATTTATATATTTCGTTTACCTGAATTCACCTTAACCTTAATTATTTGAATTCTTCAAGTAAATGCGCTTGATTCCGAAATAAGCTAATCATAACACTTTGATCAGATATACTAAGTCTTGGGATTACCTTAATCACCTTAAATCTTCGATCAGATATACTTGCTTATGGGGTCACCTTAATTATCTTTACTCATCGAATAAGGATTACATTCATTTTCGATATGCTGACGTTTGATTGAAATAAGAATTCACTATTTATTGTGATGCTCAAATTTGTAGAATACTGCTCAGCAAGTTGCAATATATTTACTCGCCTGTTTCCTTACTTACTTCCTTACCTACTTGCTTGCTTATTTGTTCGCTAACTCTCGAATTGTTAGTAAACGAATGCTTGAAAGGTTCGAACAGAAGCAGTCCCAAGGTTTACCACATGTACTGGAGATAGAATAGAGCGAACTTATTGTAGTAGGTTTTCCTAGAAGTGCACCATTGTAGAAAATTGAGAAAGAATACACTATGAGGTCGTATTTCGTCCGTTCGTTTTAATATAGTGGACTCCAGCCAGATGTGATGCACTCTTCGTTACTAAATCGATGAACGTTGCTTTATGGACTGACTGCAATGTGGATTGCTTTACTATTTTGCCTTCTTATCTCCTGCATCTGTCACATATTTAAACAATTTTTGGATCTATATCGAACGGTGCTCCTCAACAATTCATTCTCTTTTCTCGTAAACAATGAGAAGTAAAAAGTAAAGAAATCAGGATCGGCTTATTGCTTGTGGCGATATTTCATATTCTTATTGCAAGCTTTGTGAAAATTGTCCAAGATTAGTACGTGAGAGTCGCTTTTTTTTTTAAGTCGTAGCACTTCGATAATTTGACGGCTTTATTTTCAGTTGTTCAGCAATAATATTTCGCCAAATTAAGCACCATATATGCGCAACGTTTATACCGATGTTAGCACTCATGTTTTACAGATTGCTCTATTCATCTTTTTTTCAAAGACTTGTCCTAGGTGGTCTTAAAAACTTGTTTCAGGCTGCCTTCTCCATCCTGTTTACAATCCTATGATCTCTAGGCAGACGACCTAGTCGAATAAAGTTTTAACTCCATTTTTTTGCAGCATAATATTTTCCGATGTTTTTTTTTCTGCTTATTTTGTCGGACTTAAGATTGAATAAAGCGAGATGCATTGAGTAATTTAGCAATGACTATTCAATGTGCTAACGCACTGGTTATCTAAAAAAAAAAAAATCTCACCAATATAGTTCACTTTCATGTCTCCGAATATAATTCATGCAGATATATTTAGTTTAATCGAACGGTTTGATTTAGACTATATATTTAATATAGTTTGATCTAACGGGATATAATATATTTAGTTTAATTTAGACTAATCCAACGGAATATTTTTTTAAATTTTATTTTATTTCAGTACTAATCGACTATAGATCCTAAATATATCAGAATTATATATTTTCACTCACTTTCAATTTTTCTTCCCACATCTGTAGTTTGCAAGGAAACCATTGAAAATTTCAGCGTTTTCATAATGATTTACAGTGCGTTGATTTTGAATAATGGAATATGTATTGGAAAATGCGGGCTAATGAGAGAAAAATTAAGAATTTGAGAGGATATTTTCGAGGAAACCGAAATTCCTAAATAATGGGAATTTTTTTAGATTCATGCAAACTTTAGTTAACATTGGTTTTTGCTAGTGACATATTCTAAGAAATTCCATGAGGAAATTTGTGGGGAAGGGAAAAGGAAGGGTGATAGAAGAGATGATTTCATGTGATCTAAAAATTTGAAAACGATTGATTGCTCCTCATTTTTTTTATTAATTTTAATATTAAATTTTCGAGATTTTTATTAGAAGAAAACTCCCGATTGGTCATTACCAATCTTAGCCTATAGTTACGTCGAGAATAAAGAGCCACCCTGGTGTATGCAGTTGTCGAGGAGTCGAAGAGGGAATGCATTCCTTTTTTTTTTGGAAGAGAGAGGGGAAAGGGGTGGAGGGAAAAAAGAGGAAGGGTGAAAAAAACATTGAGTTAGTCGGGAATATTTCAACATTTCTATGCATCAACTTCATGGATCTCTTAGTCATTTTCACAACAGTATTTCTATTCACAATAAGTACTATTTACAATACACCCTTAATTCCATATATTTATTCATTTCAAAGCAATAAAATTGCCGAAAAAAAATATTTTCAATTCCCTCTTCTTATTGAAATATTTCTCTCGCCGGAAATAATTGCGATTACTAAAGAAATGAAAATCTGTCAGCGAGTAGCGATTCAAAGAATTTGATGAATGAGGCATAACTTTCATATCCAATTTAATATCACTTTCTATATTATCGTCTTTAGCAAATGTGCTCTCTTGTATTGACATTGAATAAGATCGGACATTCACTATGGATTAATGCTACACGTTGGATTCATGCTTTCTGATGAACTACTTAGAGTTTTCTTGACTATAGATTTCATTTATTATTGTTGCATCTTATGGCACTAAATAGTAACGAAGCATTGCGATTATTTTCGAGATTTAACTTTGTCAAGCTATGTCATCAACGTGCCGTTGTTGTAGAGGATCATAGGGGATCTATTAGTCATTACAGGTGTTAACTTGGCCAGGAAAGCAATAGAGTGCAGATTAGAGATCCACAAGCTCATTTGAATTCAGATCTCATGTCGCTGAAGTTTTTTATTTTCCCATTGCATGGAGGTGGATATGGGTGGTTTTCTTCGTAAATCTCACGCTCTTTCGCTGTATCTTCATGAATTATCCAAAGATTTTGCGTTCACAGTAGCTTTCAGAATATCATCGTCTTAGAACGAGCGTTGACTCTAAGAGGCCGATTTTCAATGCTTTCCTTTCCGGGGCGGAAGACAAATGAACCGATGACGGTATGCTTCCGGGAACTGATCCATCACCAAGTGCGACATTAATGCTTAGGTGTGCTTATACTATCGACCTATCCAATTTGACCGTAAATTACTCAAGATTTGACCTTTAAATTACTATCCAATTTGACCTTAAATTACTTTTTCATTGATCTTATATAAAAATCGCTGTGTATGCAAATGCGAAATTTTAAATGAGTGCATTTTTCCAAAACGTAATCGATATTTATTCGGCTAAGCTTAATTTACATTCAAATGCACGTTCATTTAATTCATGATGTCTAATGCACACTAGTGATGTGCAAATATTTAAATAGTAGTGCAATCGCTGCTTTTTTTTTTTACTTCAGTTACCCTTCCCATCAATTTTGCATTGATACTGACTAAGAGAAAGAATCTTATCGGCGATTTTTTTTGACTAATTTTCGAAATTTGAGAGAAATTTTCATATTTTTGAAATCAATAATTTTCAAAAATTTTCTTTGAAAATTTTTTCAACCACAGTTCGATGAGGTAACTTCATTCTAGCGTCCTAACAACATAAGCGTTGAAATCTTTACTAAAATCTCAGTAATTTTCAGTGTTACAACTTCTCTTCTGGATCATTTCTGCCAGTAAGATGAATATTGCATTTCAATAATTTCGTTTAAATAAAATTCATACAATCATCGTCGTTTATATAAAGAGATATAATTAGTGCATATTAGTCGAAGAAAATGATATCGAAAAAAAAATTTAAAAAGCATTTTTGCTACCTATGTGATCATCAAATAAGACCAATAGTGAGATGGAGATGTTTCGTAGTGGGTGCCACTTAGTACCATTCGTTGTTGTTGATTTGCATAATTTAGGTGCAATAATTTAAAAAAAATGTAGAAAATTTCAAATTGAATTCATAGCTGAAAAATTCTTAGCTCAATTATAAACAATAAATTAATGAGTGGGAAACTTTCAGTATTCAAATCTCAGTATTATTCATCATTGAGACTTTTTTTTTGCTTCCTTTTTATTCCTTCATAATTCCTTTGCTGTTCCTCTTCCACTTCTTTTTATTTCTTTACGTTCATATTCTACATTTATTTATCGTTATCGAATTGAGAGAATTTTCTAGGCGATGATCAATCCAATTCGAATTAAAATGCGATGATTATATACTATGATTATAATCGTGATATCCTCAAAAATTGATAAAATAGGATTGCATCATTATTGCTGCTTTTATTTGATAGTTTTCTTTTTTTGAAATGATATGGATTTTGTTTATTGTTGCAATTATTAGATAGCTTATTTAATATAATTTTATGAAGTCATCGGTGCATTTAAAAAGAAAAGAAAATTAAAGAAAATTAAGAATTGCCATATGATCGTACGCGCTAATTATACGTCAGATTGAGGCAATTTTCCCTTACTCCTCACTACCTCCCCCCTCCCTCTCACCCTTTCGCCCCTTCCAACCATCCCCTTCCTGCATTGGTTATCCTGAAAATACTCCTTCAAACATTTCATTAGTCAGTGAAATGTTTGAAAAATATTTCTTATCCACTCATTTAACGTTTAGATCAATCCATTTGCTCAATTTTAGTGATGCTTAGCATCAAAAACATGTTTTTTCGAAACGAGTGCACACATAGAGCACATTAGAGCTTTATGGAAATATTCGATGAATTTAAATCACAAAAAAAGAGTATGTGATTTGCAGATTGCCTATCTCTCTGCTTTCCCTCATTCTATTTCTACCTATCCAATAGAGTAGAGACTAGCTGCGAATTTACGAATTTCTATGAGGATATTATATGCAATCAAGCGAATACGAGAAAGCTTTGAGGGTTTTTTTCAAGAATCTCTAGAAGAGAATGATTTATTTTTTTTTTTTTTTTGGGGCATTGGAGGCGTAAAATTTTTCTGCGATATTAGTATTTTTCTCATGTTGTTTTACAAATATTGAAATTTAGCATCTTAATGACGTCATGTCTGTCTATGTATATATGTACTTATCTGTGTGTCTATTCAAACGAATAAAGTTTGGCAATTAGCCGAATTTTTTATGATTTTATGATTTCTGTTGTAGTTATTATCTCAAAAATGCGTCGTAAAATTTAAGAATCGAATTTGCTCGCCGTCATGAGTCGAATACATCATTAGAACGAATATTTTCGTTGAGGATTTAAAGGTTGTTTCAATTTTGTAATGAAACGCATTAGTAAATGTTTTTTTTTCTTGATAGTTTTGCGTATTCGTTGAGTTTATTAGTGTGAGGAATGAAAATGCAAAAAATGCATCATGCGCTTTAGTCTCGTTGACGGAATTTTCCAATTTGTTTTAAAAAGATGCATTATTAGTAACGCCATACTACCATATCTTATAGATATAGTTTCTCTTTCTATTCAACTGCTTCAACTTGCCCATTTTACCTATAGTGAAATTTCAATGCGCCACTAATATCCTCGCCATATTTTTTAATATTTGCAATTTCTTCCGTTTTTTTTCAAATTTTTTCTTATAATTTTTTTCCAATATTTTTCTATAGTGTTCTCCGCCCATCGATTGGGAATTTTGTTTATGATTCATCAATAGTTAGAACTCTCATAAAATGTGCGAATTAATTTTCCTTCGCCGACTGTAGATTGGGAATGCAAGAAAAAAATTTCATTGAGTGATTTTTTTTTTTGACGACTAATTAGTGACAATGCAAAAAAAAATCTATAAGCGATTATTTTATTATTACTTTTGTGCTCTGTAATCGGTCGATCATCTCATGTTAGTGGATGATGGATCGGATCAAATATAAGGTGATTAATAATTGCATATTTTATTAATTGAAACCTCAGACTGATATGATGCTCTAAACATGGAAAGTTGATTCAAGAATGAAAGCGATTAGATAGGAGCGTTACCTGAGTTGATACATCTTTCCGATTGCTATGGACTAGAAGTTTAAAAAATTCTTTAATAGTTTAGATTTTTCAGTCGTAAAATTCTATTTTTCCACAGATTTATTAGCATTTGCGATGTATTTTTAGTACCAATGAAGAACAATATGGTCGGTATAGTTTTCGAAAATAACTCCAACATAGATAATAGCATAATTATCGGAGAAAAAATATTCTTAAAATCTTTGATAAATACGAAGAGTTTGAACTGTGAAAAATGTTAAATCTCTATAAACATTCAGAAAACGTCAATGGATGTTAGTGGGTGCAATTTTTTTTTTGTTCGCATAAAGAAATTTAAATGGTACACCGCCGTTCCTTGCGCATTTTCACGTCAGATGCCATTTTGTTAGATTGCCGTTCGGTTGCTATCTTATACGTGGCAGCAAAACTCAATAGGGAGGTGGGGGAGAGGGAGGAGAGAGGGTTGTGCTGATGATGATGTGGTCTTTTGGTAGGAATGTTCAATCGTTATTGTCATACTCAATATATATATATATATATATATATATATATATATATATATATATATATATATATATATATATATATATATGTATATATTATATATAATATATATATACTAACTCATGCTATTTGATAGCAACATCTCCCTCTATTTTTTAACTAAATTACTTTATTTCCTGAAAGAGTGCTAATAACTTTTGCGGTGTTCTATAATTCTTTTTCTATGCTTTTTTTAGACGTAATATGTGAATATCAAATAAACTATGACCAATGTGATCGCTACAACAATTAGACCAATATGGCCAATGTTGAATTTTCCATCGCTATCTGCTATTTACGGTTATGCTTAGCGCTGTACCAGATCGGTGATGTAATTTTTGGTCATTTATAGTCCGCGTGATCCCCTACTTAAATTAAATGACCGAGGGAAATTTAGTGATCATGCCGATTCGACTGGTCCTACTTTACCGGCTAGTTAACTGAATGAATGAACGGAATATTTTTACTGAAAGAATGTAGAAAAAACGTATCCAGAAAAAGAAATGAGAGGAGATAAGACTTTGTGCAATTTTAAGAGGGATGCAGTCGTGAAAAGAAATGAGAGGAAATAAGTTTGTGCAATTTTAAGAGGGATGCAATCGTGAAAAGAAATGAGAGGAAGTAAGAGTTTGTGCAATTTGAAGAGGGGTGCAGTCGTGAAAAGAAATGAGAGGAAATAAGAGTTCGTGCAATTTGAAGAGGGATGCAGTCGTGCAATTAAGTTGTGTGCAATAAGAAGGGAAATCATTTTGTGATGGCTATTTAGCCAAATTCGAGCAACTTTCCCGTCGTTTTATTACCATTTTTTTTAAAGCATTTCGCCTCTTCATTCGATTTCTTTCTATCTCTCTGCTAAATACGTTTTTGCATCTTTCTCTGTCTGTCTCTCCTTAACATTAATCATTCTACGTTTTCCCCTCTCTCTATCTCCTTACCATTAGCCATTATGCATTTTTTCCTCTGCATCCGGCAAAGTATGTTTATTGCATCCTATGAGTTGTCTCATTACGTTCACATTCGGATATTTTCTTCTGTTGAAAAAAAAACTATACCTCAATATCAGGGTAGTTTGAATACTGTAGTATCGTAATTTTCTGCAAAAAAGTCTTTTCACCCTTTATTATTTTTTCTTACCATCAATCTCATTTATGCAAATTAGCTACTATTTCTCTTTAGCATTCGTTCAATTGGTTTTATGTCTATGTCATCTTACCATTATGCAGTTGACCGTTATCGATATCGACCAAGTACAGACTTTTGCAGAAGTGGCTGGTGATTAAAATTCAACAATTTAAAGTTCTCATGCTATCTTCTCGTAATCTGTATGAATTTGTTGAAAAATTCAAATATTTCATTGTCGATGATATTTTTGTCGATTTCTTTTGGCATTTAAATATGTGCAATTCTACTATATTTGCTCATCTTTTTTCTCCGTAATCGTGATGCTCTTATTGACAGTCGTTTTCTTAATGAACACTTGTTTTCCACTAGTAAGAAAAAAGATAGCATTTCAATTACATATATTGTTATAACACGAATTTTATAAAATAAATGGCATAATATCAAGTCTCTCTATTGGCGAGAGAATATTTTTCTAAGAGAGCTCCTCCACAAAAAAAGGAAGAAATCGATGCCATCTCAGGTTACATCGGCTTTACCTCCAGTTAACGTCACAAGCTACCTGCCAGCCGTCTGAAATGAGCCAAGTGCCTTTCTTAAAAGATTTGATGCTTTTTCCGAAAGTGGAAATTTGAGTCGATCGCATTGCTTTACATCACAAATGTACTTTTTTGAATGACTTAGCAGCAATCGTGAGAATTATAAAAACCATTGAAGAAATAAGTGGCTACTTCAAAGAGCATACCAAGTGAGTGCATAGACATTGCTGACCTTTAAGTTGATGTATTTCTTGGATTTGGATTTTTTAGCGCTATGGCAAAGAATGAGATATCGAGAGACAACCGAACTAAGGTGTGCTAATTGAGAGAGGTAAAGGTACACCGGTTGCAACAGGTGAATGCACACCATTTGTCAAAGCTGAGGACTAATCAGTTGAAAGTAACTTCCCGAAAATTTACCTGGGAAGAAATTCGATTTGAACTGATTAAAAATCTTCCTGAAAATTTGCCCAGGAAGAAATTTCATTTGAGCTCATATGATATGATTGTTGTAACAATACACATCTAAGATGATGAATATATACCTTGAATTGACTCTCATTAGGTGTTTTTTCCCCGCTGAGAAAATATAGGTTATCATTTCAAATTGGAATACTCCTTGTCATTGATATCTATCTATTTTTTTTTAATCTTCAAATATGGTTGTTTAATGTTCATAGTGTATCGATTTCCACGTGCAGATTATCCACATATTTATATGGATATCATTCTCTCATATGAAAATCGGTGAAAATGACGTCATGAAAAATGTATAGGATGATAGCATTAAAGAGGAGAAATATTATTTAAAAAAAAGCATAATTTGAATGACATTTGAGTAAATAATCGTTCAAGAGAATTTTGAGCTGCTATGTTCAGAAAAAAGAAGAAGATATATGCATTTTTGCTTTTCTTCTATCTGACCAGCCGCTTTCATAAATGTTATAAGAAATGATGAATGATTATACGAAATAATGCCTTCAATTAACATAGCCCCTCAAGAAAATTTCTTTCACTTGCGAAAATTTCTCTTCGGTAGGAATCCGGCTGGTGCAAAAAAAAAGCCGACCAAAGAAAGATGCATATGAATTTTTGACAGCCTTTAATGTTTATAGCTCCTTTCAATGTGAATTCATCAACGCGAAATAAATGTAGAAAACTGCTCTATGGAAGTTCGCTATATAACTTAGGCTTCGATAGTTCCGGAAAGAAAGACAGGCAGACAGACAGGCGGACGGACAAGCACACAAACGTTATTATGAAGCCACTTTTACAAAGCTGATTTGCATAAAGGTTTAAAAATTCAAATGATATTCGCTCGCAACTTTTTTCTTTCAGTTTCTGATAGAGATATATAGAAAAAAATTATAAAATTCTTTACAAATCTCTAATGAGAATGTCGGTTTCTCTATTTTTCCATGAAAATTAGACATTTATATTATTCGCAGACATTTAGTGATGAGAAATAAGTTCTTTTTTTTTTGGAAAAAGAAATCAATAGATATTTTCCAATTGGCTTGAAAAAAATTTCAATCTAGATGATGGGAAGGGCGAGAGATTTTAACCAGAAAGAATTTTGCATGTGATCCTTCATGGATAGATCTTTTCAATTCATAGATAAATTCAAATTTCAATTTCACTAATAAATTGCAACCTAAAATATATTGATCAATTTACAGCGTTCGCAATTCTTTGTCGTTTCAAAGAATGGACGTTTTTCCGCTTCGATTAAGCTTCATCTAGAATGCAGCGTATCACTAATAACATCGCTGAGGTGATGTTGAACGAAATTAAGAGATTTGCCGATCAAATAAATTAGGCGTATATAATAAAAAAATAGTGATTTTTTTAAAGCTTTCTTTCAAATGTTTTCTTCATCTATTTGCTAACCTCATGCCCATCCCTCTACGTTTCATTTCTGGCGAAAATTTTCCATATGCAAATATTACGGATGCAAATATATGAGTGCTAATTGATTTGTTAGGCAACGAATTGTTTTGGCTATTCTCGCTTGCTTTTATTACATTCTAAAAGAATGTGTTGTGAAAAGAACCATCTCACTAGTAATAAATAAACATCGGCGGCAATAAACGATTGCATCCTCACATTGTAATTGCATTTTATTACAACGCATCCGGTGTATTCGATCCTCAAAGAATGTTGATCCTCAAGAAACGAATTGTTTTGCTAGCTATTCACTAATGTGATTTTATTAGCCGATTGATGCTTTGTGTTATATAAATTTGAATGTTATAACATGTGTTATAACACAAATTTGAAATTAGCCGTTTAATTAGCCGTTTAACATGTGTTAGATAACAAAAATTTGAATCTAATGAAATCTTGTGTTGAAAAATTTTTTTTACTGCTTTTTTTAATTGAATTGCGCTTCGTTTTATTCGCAAAATTAACACAATCGCCTATTCAATTGTTGTGGTCTCTGATGTATTTCATTGAATGTTGCTACCCCCACAAACCGATGCACCGACCTCGCATTATCTTTTTGTTCGCCATACTATGATAGGAGCGATCGGGGGGGGGGGCGCTAATACTAGGAACAAGAAATACGGGTGAAAAAAAACCGGTCTTTGGCTCAATTTTATTCGAGATAACAATCTGCGCGTTTAAAATCCTCGTTAAATATTATGAGAGCTCTTAATGTGTTTTAGCTGTTACTAATTTACTGAATGCCTATAGTTTGATTTGCACCATTCGGTTTATGTGTGTATCAAAAAATCCGCAGCAACCCTACCTCCACAGATTGCACTATTTCATGTTTTGGTGTTAAGTAATTTTTCGATGTTTCATTCAATATCATTTTAATTTTGAAGAAGTCTTCAGTGACGATATCAAAAATAATAATGGAATCATGATGTTCGTACTTCTAAAGGCCAATTCTATACTACTATGGTTTTATATTGTTTTTGTCTTTTGATTTTTTTTTTTTCATCATTCATTGTATTTGATGGACTGCAATAATAAGTCGACTAAAAAGGACGTTTAACAATAATATGGCTTATCACATTCTTGTCAAATCAGTATTTTAAAATTATAGTTGGCGCATTGCAAAAGAAGAGGGGATGCACATAAGGGATGAAATAAGAGGATGATAGCAGATGCGGAGATAGGGAATCCTTTGTATCTATTTATCCACTTTCATCGATAAGGAGTGAACTATATGCTACTTTTCCTTCGCCTTCCTTCGTAAGACTCTTCGAAGAGTGAAACGAAAACTTTAACTTCTGTAATACTTTGTCGAGTTTTGTGTAGATTTTCTCTGTATACTAATCAATAAACTTAAGGGGCATTAGAGGAAGCATTAAGTGATATCTAATGCTCCACCTATCGTCGGTGTTGTTTGGAGGGAAGGGCTGAGAGGTCGAAAACGTTCAAAGTACCAATTTGAAATAAGAGGGCAATCATTTTGGCGTTTGGCTAAGGTCTATTGTTGAAAAGAAGGCACTTGGGAGGGGTAAAAAAACCAAAGAAAGTTGGAGGCGGGGGGGGGACAGAGCTTAGGTAGGGTGTTAGGGTAAAGGCAATCGAGATGCTAGTCCCACTCTTGAGCTATTTCAACTAGAATCGTCGTTTTTCCATGTGGTACGACGATGTGGATCGAAATGTTCATTAGTGTTGAATGCTTTTTTTTATTCATTTCGATCAAATTTTTCAACAGAAGATTATAGTCTCAAGTACGGTTAACTGCTTAATATATTGCTATTAATTTTTCCTCTTCCAAAAAAAAGATTCTTATTATCTTTGTAAATCAGCAAAAAAGGCGCAACGACTGAGAGTTGTGGGATTTTCCCGAATTTCTAAAATTCCGGAAAATTGAGGAGAGAGAAGAGAGACGTAAATATTAGGGGTTTTTTCCAACATTTTTGAGTTTTAGAAAGACATGTCGAGAGGAAGTAGTGATTTTTTTCTGCGTTTATTTGCTCTTAATTTTCAGTGCAATATGACGTTGCATTGCAAAATAATATTATTTCGTTTATTGCAATGCAATGAATTGAATATGTAGAAGAAAATATTCTGATATTCAATTTCGTTTCGTATTTTTCATTAATTACAAACTCATCAGGAAGGATTGAACGAATAAGCGATAGGCCATTTAAATGATCTTTTAAAGAATATGGAAATTTTTTCTTTTGCAAATTTTATGGTTAAATTACCTATGTTCGGTAAGGTCACTTTGAAAAGGTAGCAAAGTAATTGAGAGTAACCTCAGTGGTCAAACGTTAATTTAATATGCACTTTCAATACAGACGGCGTACCTACATCCATAGCCATGTCTAGTTATTGCGTCGATAATCGATTGTTGCATAGAATAATTTGAATATTTTCTTACATCTAGATCATTGAATATTCAATCAAATGAATTTTTTTCAATTAATTATCGCTTTTTTTGCATAAAATGAAGACTTTCTTATATTACAGTATAGTATATTCTTGTAATATATATAATAAAACGCAATAATATTTTAATATGGTATACAAACCACCTAAATAGGAATCTATGATGTTTATATTTGTTATGATCGGAGTGGTTAGGAATAACCTTATTGAAGCGAATAGCAATCAACGATGATTTTCGTAGAGGAATCCATCCACAATTTAGGCATCGAAGAGTGCAGCTAAGATTAGTCTATGCTTCACTATATTATTGCTTGATGATTGTGGATTTTTAAAAATTCCCTTCATGATTAAATGACCTGTGAATTTGCAAATCTAGAGGTACCATTCTATACGCCTTAAATCTATTTAATCAACTTTACTTAGAGTTGTCTATTATTTTATGACAGGTATAATATCTTCAGACAAATATACCTTATGTATATTATAGGTAGTATATTACAGGTAGCTGTAATTCCATTTGTTTGAAGCTGAAATTCCATTTGTTTGAATGGTTTTTTGTACGGTTTTGAACTAAGTGCAGATTAGTTTAGATATTCTTCTGGAGAATGTTTTTTTTTTCTCAAAAAAAAATTTTCAACCAGCACATCCTCTAATTAGCTCAACAAGTAACTGATGCTAAACATTTAGAAAGCAGATTTTTCAATTAAGTTATTCAAGCAGTAGTTGACTTGATGAGAATATACCCTGTTGAAATTTTAAGAATTCCAATATTCCCCGCCGATATTCTGTCCCCCTCTCCTTTAAAATTGAAAATCATCTTCAACTTTAAGATAAGTTTGAATTTGCTAGAATTCACAATTATTCTTTGTGCATCATTCGAATTGGAAACCAGTTTCAAAAATTTTCCGAACAAGACTCCCTAGTTATGGAGTGTTCTTATTGAAATGAATTGAGAAAATGAAGGTTTTTTTTTACTTAAGAACTCATTGGTCTCTCATTGATATCATCCTCGTTTATTGCTGTTTTATTGTTCGATTTAATCGTACTTTCTCTGTCGTGTGCTTAATGATGACTTTTACATGCTTCATCCCACCAATAAGCTTTCAACAACGGATGCATTAAAATATTGATGTTTGGTTAACGTTTATATATTTGAAGCAAATTTGAGCTGAATTTTCCATAACTTAACTTCTTTTTTTCACTTTTTTCAACAATTTCAACTGAAAATTACATCTTCTTTGTGAAAAAAAATTTTTTTGATTTTATTTTCCGATTGAAATTTATGGAATAATCACTAGAATTTGAAAAAAAAAAAGTTTGATGCTTCAATTATTCATTGAAATATATTGAATATTTCTTTCTATGTCAAGAATAGTTGCAAAAAAATTTCTCTCTTTAAGAAAAAAAATCTTTCAAATATTTTGCTCAAATTATTTTGCATTTTTCTATTGATTAAAGTGTATTAATGAATGGAAAAATTGAGCGGAAATGAATGCCATCAACGCCAATTCATAATCTACAAATGCTCAAATTTAGGTCGATAGCTATTTATTGTAGACATATGTTATCGATCAAAATTATTTGCTTCCCACTAGTGCCACAACGTTATGTTTGAGTATTTATGCAGTTTATTTTATTTTATTTTATTTTTTTTTTTTATTTTTTTGCATTAATTAAATTCTCGTTCACTACAACATAACTGTAGTCAATTTAAAATGATGATACTAGCATTGTCGATAGATTGGGAATGGGAGGGGGGGGGGGGGGGGGGAGAAGGAGTAAGAGTGAGGAGGATGAAAAAGAGGAGAGAAGGAAAGATGAGGTGTTCATTTTCTTTTTGAGACCATTTTTTTTCTTTGATTTGCAACTTTTCAAATTTTCTTTACTTATGAACGCCGCACAATAGTTGATATGCATCAGTCGACTCATGTTTGATGTGGTCGATAGTTCCAATCCATTGAAGCATACATACTTTCTTGAGCATTTTTATGGTATAACCGTAAAATTTTCTCTCTTTTTAGAGTCAAGTTTTTTTTCACAAATTTTATAAACCCTCTTCGTTCGATATCTTTTATAAACCTTATAATTCAGCATTCGTCGATCTTTTTCAGCATTAAAGAAAACATCTTCATGGCCAAAATTTTTTTCATTACTTATTTCCTTAATTATAAACTATGACTAACTAATGTTAAATTAATTGAAATATAAGAGAACAGTATTTTTTTTAAATAATTGAATAATTTCGAAAAAAAAGTTTCGTTTTTCGTTGAAAATATCCGCTCAACAGGTTTGATTTTATATTCGGTGATGAAAATGTTTCATAAACGTGGATCGTTTTTTTTTTTTTTTGATTATCGATTGCTTCATAAATTCTTTGAATATGACCTTTTAAATTATCATTTAAATTTCCACAGATCAGAGATGAGTTTTTCAGTGATAACGATATGTTTATCAATTAGAAAAGATAAGTTGATAACTTCAAATTCTATAGTCATAATCGAAAATTTCAGCATATAGTGCATATGAATTTTCCATATGAATTAAAATAACTAAGAAATGAACTCCCATATGTGAGCATAACTTTATTATCGCTCAAGTAATAACGTTTAATTCAAATAATAACGTTTAAATTATTTCAATGAAACGTTCTGCATTTTTAACCATAACTAATTTGCATATAATTTAATTTACATTCGCCGTTATTAGTGAATCTCTCGTGTTTATGTAATTTTTGAGGCGTTTTCAACAATTTACGTTTGTTAACGTTCACCTTAGATTGTCACCTTAGATGCTTCTAATGGAGATAGTGAACTTACAGTATGGTAGGAATTTTTCCAACTTTTGAGACGAAAATTTAGGTGGAATAAAAAATATAAAATTTCCAAAAAATTTTCAACTCCTCTACTTGAGGTACAGAAGGATATTAGGAGAGGAATATAGAAGAGCAATTTCATGACGTGGAAAAAAAAATCGATATTAAAGAGATATCGGAAAGGGATCTCATAATAGAAAAAAAAAAACCTTGAAAAGAAGTATGAGATGAAATGCCATGAGGCTGCCCTAGTGAAAAATGTGCTCCACTGACGCCGCCCCTTTCAACGAGTTCGTCATTTTATGTCCTCTTGGGTATTAGACACAACCATATGATAGATAGACAACATTAAAATGTTGTGCTATAATAACCCATCAGTTTGTTATGTTTAAAATGTGCTATAAAATTCAACTAGGTTGAGAAATTCGCTCGTCACAATTGTTGGATTTTTTTTCGAATTTTAAATAAAATCGTTTTATTGATTATTAGAAGAAAATTTTTCAATTGTTCTATGTCTTTTATATGGGGCAATTCGGTTTCTTTGTAGATCATATTGGCGTGATGACGTTTGTTTTTCACAATTACAATATGATCTACTATAAAAGTTCTCTAATTGTGACCAATTTCATACACTAGTTGATCTATCGATCATGCGTCTATGAAACAATAGTATTATCATTTATATACAAATATGATCTTATTGATTGATATGATTGAACAATTCTTAAATGCTATAGGCAAATTGATGATCTCATTTCGTTTTACTTAGTCGATATTGTCTTCAGCAAACGTTTCTTCTTATTGGCGTAATATGATTGATATATTTCATTTCGTTAGATGAAGTCTTATATATTTAAATAGGTAACGCAATGAGATTCGTTTATTGCCGTTTTCAAAAATAGTTGATTGAAATATCGTGGATATTTTTTTCGTGGATTCTATCGATTAGTTAAAATGATTTTTTTTTTTTCTAAATCTGTGGTCACTATTTATACTCGATGAATAGTGGAAGAAAATTCAGAGCTTTCAATTGTAAAAGAAATAGGCCACATAAAAGAGATACTAATAGTTTTATTATTACTTTTATGCCCTGAAAAGGTAAATTGAGGTAAAATTCTTTATTATCTTGTTAATTAAGAAGTAGTTCGAACACTATAAGAAGTAGAACTTATTCATCGTCAATGTTCTCGATACGTTATTGAAATCATTCTTTTTCTAAACTTTACCTCTCTTATATTTGTATAGATTATAAAGGCAATGCCTAGTATTAAATTATCACAAAATTCATTGATTTAATAACGTGCGCCTCAACTTCATTGAAACTGTTGATTGGCATATCCGGAAAATTCATTCTGTATCCGGAAAACTATCTATTGGCTTATACACTTAAATTCTATCGACTTTTACTTTTTAAACAATCTTTATTGCTTTATAACTTCTAATCAGTAATGAACGGCTTCGCTATCCCACTCTGCATTTAAAAAAAACTTTTTGTATAATTATATGGTGATAAAATCTTTTTTATAGTGATAACTATATAATCAAATGCGTTTCTTCTTCATCCTTAATAATATTAGAATTTTTAAGCGTAATATTATATCAGAATTTGTCGATGATCATATAAGCTATCTACAACTATGTTGTTGGCAGCTAAGCTGTCTAGAACAAAATTATTGCAGAACGCTTATAGACATCATATAAGCTGTCTACAACTATGTTGCTGTCTACAACTATTTTGTAGACAAAATTTCCTCATATTTGCTAATTTTGCCTCATTGGATTTATTCGATTTTCTGTTTGTTGATTGTGTTAAGCGCATCTTACATTTGTTTACGTTGTTGGCGAATAGTGCGGCTAATATATTCCAATCAGTATAGTCGAACGACTGCACAATCACATTTCTACATCAAAGTTTTTTGCGTATTTAATTTGGAGTTACTCTTTCATATAGTTTGATAAGTAGTTTGATAAGTAACCTACTACTTGATAAGTAATTCATCATTTAATAAATGATAAGCGATCCATTAATTTAATCCTGATTTTATTTTCAAGTGAAATCTTGCTTCATAATTATCTGCAAATAATCTTGGTCTAAATATTTTACTTCAAAGATATTTTTCGGAACAAGTTCGAATAAAAAATTCAATGACATGACATCATTAGGAGCGTTTTCATAGCAGCATCGATGAACAATGATTGTGGAGGAAATTGTTGATTGTTAACTCATTAAAAAACTATATTTACCTTCGACGTATCACATTTTAATCTTAATTATCTTCCCATACCTATATGAATAAAAATTTTTAATCTTTCTTTGTAAGATTCGAAATTTTTGAACGTTTCAAAGAGGAATCAATATTGTTTGCGGCAGAATTTCACATATTCAGACATGGCTGTCAACAAAATAGTTAGCCAAATTGCTGCTTAGGGAATAGTTAATTTGTGCTTCGAATAATCAAAATAAAGCCAAGCGATGTATCGCATTGTTTGCATTTGCGTGTTTGTGAGCGCGCCTTTCTATACATAGGTTTGTATGCTTGTCTGTATATGTATTTTGGCATGTCTGCGTGTGTGTATGTGAATGTCTGTGTGTTTGCAGGTATGCGCTTGTATGTTTATGTATATATGCGAGCGTATGTGTATGTGCGTGTCCGTCTGTATCGTGTGTGCGTCTCTGTTTGTGTATATATGTGTCTGCGTATGCATGTATGCATGTATGTCTGTACCTGTGAACATGTGGATGTCTGTCGCTAAACGTTGAAAGCATCGTCGAGCTAAAGATTAGCATAAATTTTCTGCGTCGTTGCCGATTTCGATTTTTTTCCGCAAAATACATCAACCGATGTCTTGTGTGCCATTTTCCGATACTTTGGGCACGCCTGAGAGCATCGCAGCTTCCGTTATGCGTTCTTCATTCAACCTATTTACTTGTACGATAAAATACGAACATCTTCACTTATAAAACTTATTCTAAAACTTTTTTTCCCAATATTTTCATTTAATTTTATACATCTCTGTATTTCAATTTGATCTCACGTTAGCTGATTGTTATCTTCTTCATCTCGAGGGTTTTCTGTAATTTTTGACTATGCATGGGCACCGTGAAAATTGGAATGAAAGGAGTTGTGAATAGTTTTTGTCGTTCCTTACTTTTAATTTTTTTTCTATTTCGATTTTTTTATATTCATGGATTTTATAATTGTGCTGTTTAGTTTTCACCCTTCACTGATCTTCCTTCTGAAATTTTTCTTTTTTCGAGAGGGAACTTTTATCTATTAAAGTAAGAAAATCAAAGATATCAAAAAACCTCGGAAGATTGTCCCACTTTTAAGGAGTTATTTCGAACAGTTTCATCTATTTTATTTTTATTCACTTAATTAAAGAACTTTTTTTTGCTATTTAAAACACTTATTTCCGCAATTTTATCATTAAATATTTTCATCTTTTACATTTAAAATCTTTCATAAATATTTGCTGCAATTTTCGGTAATATCTGATAAGAAATTCGTTCACTGAGGTTAATTGCAGTCGATATTTTCGATCATCAAGTTTTATTCGCTGCTATTGACGAGTGATTGACAACGATGATAATCTGAATTGCTTTTGAGCGCAAGTTTGTTCGATGATAGGCTAATGACTGAAGTTTTTGAAATCTGCGTTGAAAGTTTACCATTAACGTCCATCACATTTTAAAAATCCAACTCCCTTTGGTGCTTTTTTTTTTCAAAAACAACGCAGATGTATGCTAATAATCCCTACGATCTGAATCGGCATGTGCTGTAGTCACTAAGATAGTTGATTGTGTAATTGGGAATATACACATCTCGTTAGCACGAAATTCATTGAAATGCTCAAATGCGAACACCGAAAAATGCTCGCAGACGACTGCTTTATAGAGAGTAAATCTTTTTAGAATTCGGATTATCAGTTCTGTAAAAAGTTTGCAAAAGAGAAAATGGGAGAGGAGAAGGAATGAAGATGTGACAAAGAGGAGGAAATGGAGTTGAAGAATATAAAATTCAGAGAGCAAATGAGGCGTGAAACGTTGAACCATCATAGCTTAGCAACTTTAAAAATGATAGAGGATCATAGCGTCAGTTATATTTGAAGATCTGTTTCGTTAGCATGACCTCAACTATTTTTGTTTTCACGAAATAGATTTAAATTGTACAGAAATTTATGATGGAAGTTTTTTTTAAGACAATTGGGAAGTTGTCTAAATTATCATTTTGGGTAAAATATTTTTTCCTTTATTTTGCCATTGTCGAGATTAGGGTGAAATTCCTTCTGATAGTTTATCACATTCATATATTACAGTAAAGTCATTGCTAATCTAGTATGTATCACGTATATGAGCGGCTGCTGTGTTTTATAAAATGAACAAATCCTCTACATGCATGCTTCAATTGAAAGCAAGTACTGATTGCATCAATGACAGATATGGTATAATTCGACCTTTGGTGGAAATTTTCACTGAAATTTTTCGATGAAATTTTCCGAAAGAATTTTGCAGAAATTTTTTTCAATTTTTCATTATATGAGGCTTCGACTATCGCTGTTCTATAGAGGCAGTTATCACTGAAATATGACGTTGATATGGAAGATTGTGGAAAAATTATAGAAATATTGAACGAGAATTCATTGTGAAATAGAGTGAAATTTTTCCTTCTCATATTTAGCAATGAATAAAGAAAGAGCGGAAGTAAAACGCAATGAAATAATTCGAATATTGCTAAGCAAGAGATGCCACTCATTGCATTTTCTCATTATAATAAAAAATTTTCGCTAATTTTCGTCGATTTCACTAATTAAAATGTTAATCTTTATTTCGCCTCCGGCAAGATTTCATCCGTTAGATTTATCGGCTATGATTATAGCCAAAAGTATTTCGAAATAAAGAGAGAGACAGCATTGAGGAGCTCTGAAAATTAATCTAGATAGCAGATAATGTCTGGAAATTTTTTGCTTCAAGATCTGATCCAATCATTGAGTTGGCATCCTCACTGTTCGTAATATAGGCCTTTATAGAGTTTAGAACTTACTGCAACTTCTAGAACCTTTTTTTTTGTTTCGTTGAATGGAACGAACAATTTATCAGTGTTCAACTTCCGGTGATAATTGATAAATAATTTAACTGATTTATTTGTAACATCGTTAATTGAAGGTTAATTATTGAAAGTTATTAATTAACAAAAAGAGTGAAATTATCTGAATAGATTCAATTAGTGAAATAATCAAATCATTACGTTTAAAATTCTAATATTGCATAATTTGCAAAACAGTATTATCGTTGAGTTAGTGGAATATAATTTTGAATGTGTTCATTTAACTCAATTTTGTTAAACTTTTTTTTTTTTTTTTTTTTCAAAAATTTGTCTCCAATTCAATACTGTTTCACATTCGTGCATCGATTTTATCTTGCTCATTTGCATATTAGCCATATCTATGCTTTTTTTGATGTATTTTCATAAATTATAGTCGAAATTCAAATATATCCCATTTTGTCATTTTCTAAGCTCGGAAAATTTGCATGTTATTCGCGAGCACTAATCTATAGTTTTTTTTTTACCTCTCGAACTCTAGAGATGCCGTATAAATCAATTTGCATATTTGCAAAATTTGCTAGAACTCTAAGTTGTAAGCTTAATAATAAAGATATGGTTTTATCAAAATTAGGCTCATTATTACTTCCGATCCTCTATCAATAAATACCAATTTTTTTAAAAAAAAAAATACATCGCTTTCTTCAGTTCTTCAATGAAAAAAAAAAAAGGAGAGAGAGAAGATCTGAAGGCATGGAGATTGTTCATGAGACGTGAAAATAAAAAAGAAAGCGACTAATTAGGAGTTCATTTGAAAGAAGATAATTATGTTTGTATGGCGATGATGATCTAGTTGTAATCTCACATTACTTCATTGAAAGCTCTTTTTTCTTTTTTTTTGTTTGTTTTTTTTTTTTCATTATTTTTTATCTCTTTATTAATACATTTTCCTAAGATTTTCGCTAATATTATTTCTAAAAGAATTTCTTTCTAGATTTTTTATTATAGATCGATGTGTTCTCTCTTCTTTTTCCCCTCGCTCTCTCTTTTTCTCCCCTCTCTCTTTGTGTCGTTTTTTTTAAAAATTGTTTTTGATAGCCTTAGGCAAAAGAGATTCTTCGATTGGATATGCTGTCAAATATATGCGAAAAGTTTGTGTGAAGTTGATTGGTGATCGTCGAATAGTTTCCCATGGGAAAATGATTGAATGTTTTTAGGAATTGCTTTAGCATTGAATACTTTCTTCAAGATTTGTTCTTTTGCGTTATGAATATAGCAGTGATATGTTATATGTTTCCTTCCATACCAAATACTTACCCGTTGATTTTTGTCGTTAAAGAACTCCTACCTTTCTTAGTATTTTTATTTATTCGCTGAACACCTTCAGTAAGGAGCTCATCACTTTGCTTTATCGTTAATATGCTTTAATTTATTATGTGTTTTATTTTCAAATTTGCACCTGTGAAGTAAAATATGACGAAATATTGTCTGCATGTATTTGTCTGTCTGTATTTCTGTCTGTTCGGCTTAACTTGACAACCACATTTTAAGCTTAGGGAACAAATTTTAAGACGCCTTGAAGTGTGCTATAAAACGATATTCTTTAATAAAATTTAGATCAATTTAACGACTCGGAAAAGAGTTCTACTCGTATTAAAGGTTTACAGAAAATTTACATATAATTTTCTATAAATCTATTCTTCACTTTGCAACTTGAATCTAAAAAAAAAATTCAATCAATTCTTTATAAAGACTTTCATGAACGATCGGGTCATTTAAAGAAGTATTTTCCTAAATGGTATATGTTGTGATTTTTTTCAATGAAATGAAACTTAAATGATTGTGATTCGATATGAAATTAGCTATTCTGATAAGCGTGGAATTGCGAAAGCGCATATCTTATCACATCATTCAGATCTCATCGTAAGGTCATATCATATCATATCACTGTTAAAATCGTTTATATGCTTCCCATTAATCCTCTACAATATCCTCTTCTTGGCATTAATTGCTCTTAAATTATATGGAAATCTTCCCTTACGATATTATAAAACATGAATCTCATCGTCTCTCATAGAGGATCGATGCACTTTCTAAATGATTGCATATGATATTAAAGCACCACCCTCACATATTGCGATGGCGCTCATTGAATATTAGCCATATATTCTTCTATCTTAAATGTAATAACGTCCTTCATCCGTAGGATACCAGAAAAACAATTGACCATGCATCAGCTTTCATCGTTTTCAATAAAACTCTCTCCTTTCTTAAAAAAGGGCTTCCGTTTTCATGATACTTGGAAAAAATGTTTTTTTTTTATTTTTAATTTTAATTATACTTCAAAAAACTTTACAAGTCGATTCTTCGTCTTCCAGACACACTTCAATCCACGATGATACTCACATAAAATTTTTACCAATTATTAACACGGGGTTTTATTGCAATTTTACGGTGGCTATTTGATACTGTGGTACTTCAAAATACTGTAATTGCGGTGATGAATTCGATGCTTATCAACGAAAATATTCCTAATCATTGCTGTTAACAAATCACCATATTCATTACGTAAAAGAGTTTTCTCTACTTCAATTGAAAATTCAATAAATTCAATCTTTCTCCAATCGTTCATTCCTGTAGTTTCCATCACAATTTTGAGAATCTCTGCATTCAACTGCATCTCTCCAACTTCAATTTTTCTCTCTATTCCTTAAACTGACTTCTAAAGTCAATAGTTTGTATTTGCATGTTCTCTTCCTGTAGTTTCACAATCTATGTTTATTTTAAGCTTTAACCTGAAATTGAACTTTGAAAAAAGGTTAGCCTGAAATAAAATTTAAAAAAATTACGACTTTCGCTGGCAAATATTCGTGTCAACACCAACAATAATTTGATGCTAGAAGAGAAATGACTATGAATTGTTTAGCAACAATTTAATTGGCCATTTATATTTTAAGGTCACTTATAGAATACATTCTCCAAAAAAATTGTCTATTTTCGTTGAATTTGCATCGATTTTAGTCGAAATTTGGCGGAAATTTTCATCTAAGGAGTATAATTGCTTTCATATAATTCGTTCGTATTTCATTTTCTCGAAATAGACCAACAAATAAATCTAACCGGAAATATCTAATATCTTATATATCATTATTCTTTATAATTTTTGAGCAGATATTTCATTTTCTATCAGTTTTTTTGCTTATTAATCTGGATCTTTTAATATGAGTGTCACAAATTTTATTTAATATGAAATTGTTTTCAATAAGGATATAATTATTGCAATAAATCTGTGCGTTGATCCATTTAAATAAATCGAAAAAATTTTACTATCAGATATCAAGCTAATGTCTTTCTAGTGGATATCGTCTGCTAATGACATCTTTCAAAACCTTTCGTCATCGCATGAATGAATGTTTTAATTAACTTAAGTAGACGCTACCATATTAGCACGAATAGAACTCATCATCAATGAATCTTCTATGGACGATGATCATTTGAAAATATATTAGAATTTTTTTTATATTCCCGAAGGAATTACGTGAAATTATAAAAAAAAAAATTTCTCATTTCTACTGGATGAGTTTTTTTTCGTCGACTTTATTAATCGTTATAAAAAATTCCATCGAAACTGTGAAAAATTTTCACACAAGAAAATGCAATTTCTATGGAAAATTAGTGGCAATTTCAGAGATAACATTTTGGAAAGTTGACAACGAGGACTTCAATTGAAATTGTGAACTGACAAAGCTAAAGTGAAAAAAAATTTTTTTTGAAGCTGCATTCGTAGGAAATATTTCATTCTACAAGAGAATGCTTCCTTAATGTCTTTGCCATCAATAAATAAATAAATAAATAAATAAATAAATAAATATATATATATATATATATATATATACTATATATATATATATATATATATATATATATAGCGCTCGCGTTCTTCATGAATTTATATATGAATTCAAAATATTGTTGCTTTGTCCAATTGCTATCATTGCGATTGCCTGGACGATAGAAGCCTTCGGGCTAAAGTGACGGCGGCTTTGCCGTTTTGAGGATATTAATGATTCGATAGTCTTCGGAACTGTTTTCATTATTCTATACATTTTCCATTTATCCCACTTCACTCGCTTCCTCTCTGCTACACAAATGAAGTTCAAAATTTCCATGTGAGATTTTAGTTGTTTACTCTCTATTCATATAATTCCTTTACTTCATATGAATGAAATCGGTGAAGTTTAGTGCCTCATTTTAGCGCCTTGCCCTTAAAATTGATTTTATTATTTACTCGATTTTGCGCGCAAAATGAGATCACTAAAAGTTTATACATTCTAAGGGAATCAATAAACTCATCAATGAGCTTATCAGGCGTATTTCAACGAAATTCGAAATTTTTTCACGTTGAAAAAAAAATTTTGCATCTGAAAGTTTTTCGACTATCGGAAAAAATTTTTGTGTTCTTATTCGCAGCAATTCAATCTTAACCAGTATATTTCTTGATATATCTGATCTGGGTAGATTTGACGTCGGAATGTAGTTAAAATGAGGGTAGTATTTATCCCTTGATTATATTACTTGCGAGATAACAAAGGAAATTAACAGTTTTTGTTCGATGATGTGTCTGTGAATATCGAAAAGAATTTATTTCGCAAAAAAAATTTTTTTTATTGGAAATCGGCACTCAACGTGGCGCTTCTCCATTGCTTGACAGCTGGTTCCGATTGTTATTTATCGAAATATGAAATTAACCAGAAAAAATTCTACCGATATTTGTACTTAGATGGTCGGGTCGTCAAAGTGCGCGTGCGATACCCAAACGATTCGAATTAAGATTCATGACCGAACTCTTCGTTTTTTTCTGATGAACGAATGCCAACCTTTTTTAGCACCATTTCAAATCGGCTAGTGAAATAGATTTCTGGGGTTAGACATATTGGAAGAGTGAGCACTATCTCAAAGCAATTTTATTCGTTTATGATTGGACGAACTTGTTGTGTAGGTGATTGAGGCAGAAGAGGGAGGTAGGTAAGAGGTGGGGGGGAGGGGATGAGCAAAGAGTAGAGGTGGGGAGGGGAAGGGAGAATATGAATTAAAAGCAAATGATAGCATGAGGAATCGATGCCAATTATTATCTTTTTTTTTCACTATTAAAACATTTAAATAGAGAAATAGTTGAGCGCTATTCATTTAGCAAACAGCTCAAGTATATTTGAATTTTAAAAAAATGAACGCTAAAATTTTGCCTCAGGCGAGTAAAATAAATTTCCTATTGAGCGTTTCCGTTGCATTCATATAACCTTTATATTTCATGAAAGCGTTGAATGCAAATGTGAAATTATTCATTATATACTCTCATAGAGAAATTATTCATTATATACTCTCATAGACATTTTAAATAATTCATTTCGTTCGCTTTCAATTTCCAGCTTGGTTTCACTAATATTGTATAGTCGTTGAAATCGTTTTCGGTGTATTTGAATATCGACGAAAAATAAATAAATTTTTGCATTAACGAGAATAATCTAAACAATATAGTTACGAGAATTACTTATAATTTACATGTGTCACTTGTAATAACCTAACGCAGTAATGCCTATGAAATGATAAAATATTATGGAAAAGTTTATTTTAGTCTGACTTAGAATCACTTATCATTATGCCTAAGTAGATTAGTCTTCGCTTATATGTTGGTTCGTTTCATTGGGATTACATTGTAACAGTACACTTTAATATTTGCTCTTAACCTTTCACTGTTCTGTACGATTCCTTTGCTTCCCTTTCCCTTCTCCACCCTCCTCCTCTGCTCTCTACTCAGCTGTAAGCTACATTTACCTCATCCTGCCTATAAAATTCTCGAAAATGTGCTAATAAAGTTCTATATTCTATGTACGAATAAATCGTTTTCATTTCATGTCTATTTGCGCCTCTTCCTCCATGGCGCGTTTTCCTATTTGTTTGGATAGAATTGAATCACTTGCAAAATCAAATTCAATTCTATTAAGATAATTAGCACAACTATAAATTACATGGCATCAATAGAAATCATTATTGAGCAGTTCATTTAATTCTCTAGGCTCTAAATAATTCTAGAGAACAAAAAGAATTTTTTAATTTAGTAATTCTCAATCATTGAATAAATTTTAGCTATTCGGTTCTTAGATTTTATAGATTTTTCAGTTGTCAATAATTTACTTATTTTTTCACTTTATTTAATCGCATAGAATTGAATAGATTTATATCCGTTAGAGTTGTAGAAAATTTCACTCAAATTTCCGTTTGAATATTAATTTCCGTTAAATTGAGAGATGCTTTTAAATCCAGTTAATGAATGGAATATATCAATTATATGGTAATTTTAATTTTAAGAATCAGTGTTCTTTTTGTTTCGAAATATTATTCGATAACTACATAAAATTTGATTGGGATAAAGTAGGGATGAACGAGAAGGTTCGACATATGGTAGCGGTGGAGGGCATTTGTTGCCAACTGAAAATACTCCCTAGAGTATAGCGCATATATTGAGTAAGACTTTATCAACAATTGCGAATCAAATGACTTGCGCTATATAGTTTACATAATTCTTACTAAAACAATGCGATTGATCAAACACAGAAAGCATTTTTATTCTCTTTTTACTAGTTGTAATTTGTAGAAATATTTCAACGTTCCTTGAATTTTTATGAAATTAACTTTTCTCATCGTTTTTTTTTCAAAAATTTTCGGCGCAAATTTTATAATTCCTAAATGAATTTTTCTTTTTTTTTTGAAATTTCCATTGACAGGTCATTAACGAAATCTGTCTGAATGGTTCTATAGTAAAGCATAGAAGCTCTTGCTTTATTCGGTTAAAGATAATGGCTCAGCTCCTGAGAATTCAAAATATAAACATTTATTTATGTTTATATACCGAAAATTTTTTTTTTCAGTTTAGAGTATCATTTCATTGACGTGTTCCATCATGGACGGTTAGCGCCTTCAAATTCAGAATGTGCATAAATAAAGAAGAAGAAACATATTTTTCTACGTTGGAATTTTATAAAATTTTTCGATTAGAATTGGGAGTTGAACTCTGACCATCCACTTCGCATTCACATAGCGATTGTAGACGTTGGGCTATTCATGAAAATCCATGTTTTATTATTTTCCTTACAAGTAAATTCTTTTCGTAATTCGCATATGATCCTTTGAGAAAATCCCTCGAATCGCTAGCAAAATCTTGCAAGTAGTATCGAGCGTACTTCACATATAAAATTGGCAAATAAGTGTTGCGTATGCGTGATGACTACTCGTTACTCGACGATGCCAATTACGTAGCGCCGCAACTCACTCGATTTGTGTTGATGCATCGAATTTCGGGCATACTGACTTATCGCTTTCATTGATCCGGCCTATATATACCTCTTCACTAGCCATCCTCAACATGCTTATTGACCAACTCTCAATTCGCGTATTCAGTTTTGTTTTCTCTTTCATTTTCAATCTCAACATCGAAACAACGAAACGGCACCGATTCACTCTATTATACGATTCATCCTTTGATATTTCTTTAAAACTTTGATTTAACTCCATTCTTTTATTCTGTCTTCCGCATCCATCGTTAATTAAAGTGCTTTATTGAAAAAAACATAGATTTCCGATGTAAATTTACTAGAAAGCAAATAATTTGACTCTATCTATTCGAAAGAAATAATCAGAAATGATATAAAGAAAGTTGATTGTATAGAAAAATCGAAATCATTCGGGCAAAAAAAAAAAGCAATAAAAAGGACGAAGATAACAAATAACTACTCAATTTAGTTTGAACTATTGGTGATCATTGTATACCTAAATGGTCATGAAAGGGGAGATTCGTATGTGTATTGCCTCGTTCCATTTTTATCATGCCCTACAGTATTTAGCCGATTTGCCTCCCCGCAAAAACGTTTTACGATCTTGCCCTCTTCCCTCTCGACCATCTTACGATCTTGACCCACCTTTCCTCCCCTCATTCCCCTCACCCTTTAACCACCCTGCGCATTTGAACAATCTGTGACTCTACTGGGCGCTTGCTTGTGATTTTCTCGAATGTTTCTTTTCACTAGGTTGCTTTTCTTTGAGATTTTTGATTTCATGGCTATTTCGATTTTTTTTTTCTATTTCCTTCCATCTACATCTCTTTCAATTGAGAGGATTAAAAACTGAAATGTTATTTGCGCAAATATGATTGTATTTTTATGAATGTTTTGCTACACAACATAACAATTGTATAGAAAATAGCCATCGAAGAATTGTAAAGAAAATAACGACCGCATTCTTTTTTTTCTTCTCATTTTTTGCTTTTCCTATTCTTTCTTTTTCCTTTCATAGAGGAAGAAAATTTCACAAAATAGGTTGAAAAATCGAGATAATATTGCATTAATAAATATTCATATAAAGATGTAGCGTCTTATCATATATTAGTTCTAAGCATCATCTAACACCTTTCTTCTATGATAGATGGACTGCTATTTGATCTCACTCATAGTTTGATTAATCATATTATTTGAAACAAGTGAATATCGGTTACATTTATGAGGCGATATCGATACTTCAGGATTTGAATCAAATGAATATTGGTTACATTTATGAGGCGATATCGATATTTAAGGCAATAGCCGATTTTTTAATCACCATTCTTGCATATATTTATCAGTTTTATCAATCAGCTAATCAATGAGCAACTCAAGATTTATTTTCACTTTCATTATATTCTATAAACGTATTCTGTTTTTAGTATCGATATTACCGCTATGAAAACTGTATATTTGTTGATTTATTAAAGGCATCACCGTTTCTAGTAGATCTATGCTAATAATGACCCTGGGGTTTTATTAATTTTTGATGTATTTCACCAATCACTGTTGGATAATAGCTCATTTGTATGTGTTTTTTTTGGGTTTAAAAAATATTTGCTTGAAAAAAAAAAATTCTTCTATGAGAATATTTTCGATTGCTTTTGTAATCGTTTCTCGCCTATATGGAATATTCCATCAAAGAATTTTTTCTTATTTTTTTGTTTGAAAAATATTTTTCGACGATCATCGATATTTTCAATTTATATTATTATAACGTCGAAAAAAATGCGTAGAAATAGAGAAATATGAAATTATTACTCTTAACGATTTTCTCTAAAATTAACGATGGTTGTAGAAGGAATCGTTTAGGTTCTTTTCATAATCGATTTTAAGGAATACATCAGCACTTCAAAAAAGTTCACTAAATATCGTTAGCAATGTGACATTCATAGTCTATAGCACTATCTATCGATGTCCATAAAATGTGAGATGTTTCATCGTTTTTCTGGGAAATTATTTTATCTTGCCATCGATTCTTTCGTATTTTCCCGCTTCCTCCTCTCCTCCTTCCAGTCCCCTCCTTCCTCCTTCCCATCTTCTCTGGAAGTATATTTGCCAAACTTTAGTTTAACTTTTAGTAACAAAATCTCATATTTAACGTTGAATTTTGAAAGAGGATATGAATGGTATAGAGTATTATTGAATAGATAATTTGCCTCCGATAGGTTTCACTTTCATTTTCATCACAGTAATTGGAAACCATTCTATATTTTCTCCAATTATTTTTTTCTCTGCTTATGAGATATTCCTAATGAGACAGTAATCATTTCGAATGTGTCGTGCAATCTTCTTTTGTTTCTAAAGTGGCAAAAAAAAAATCTTTTGAAGATCACATTTCTATAAGAGTGAGATTGAATTGGGATTCTCTGAGGTAATTGAAGAAAATAAGTAATTCCGATATAATCGATGAGTTACTCTTTTATTCGTTATTTCTCAATAGAGAAATTTTTTGCTCTTTTCAAACATTTTATTAATAAGCTTAATGCATTATAATTTTTTTTTATTATTTATTATTTAATAGGTTTTTAAATATAAAATTTACATTAAACGATTTTTAATTTCCATCTCTATGTGTAAATGACGCTGTCGCCATAGGTATACTTATTTATGAACGCATGATGAAATCAAAAATTAAAGCGTTAAGAGATTCGAGACGAATAAGTGTGAAATGTTGCGTTGCTATGTTGTTATAAGTAACCGATAGCGTCGGTCGTTTCCTCTTATTACGTTGATATCTTTTTACTGATAAAATTAATTTTAGAGCTTAATAAACTTAGCTAATTAAATTAAAAAAAATTCCTATATGACATGTAAAACACTTATTGATATTTATTGTTTTCAGTTTAAAAATGACAATTTTCTGAGGCATATTATGGTTTATTCTATGATTGCTTACCGGCCTATTGCAATATTATCATGCACTTCCGATAGTTGTTATCATACGTATAGATACTACGATATATGCATTATAAGTAGTTATAAATTCCGGATGTATCTGTTCCTTTAATTCAGGTCGGTTACATCGCTACTCTCAAATGGAGAGCCAAGATACCATTCTATAAGCTATTATTCCTAATTTATGGTATATAATAGGTTTTTTTGCCGAATATCATCAGCGTTTACTGATTTTACATAAGCACTTGGGTGGGTATTTTTGAAAAAAGGCTAGATGTATTATGCAAGTAGAAACTTCCGGTCTCTAGTTTAATTGTTTTCCATCTAAGACTTAATGAAATTTTTTCATTTATTCTAAATTCATCTTTCTATAAAGCCTAGATGTTCTATTTCTGCGCACAAATTTTATATTGCTGAAAATCTGCATATTCAAAAATGAAATTATCCTGTTGGATTATTTTTCATTGCTTAAACATTCGAAGAGCTTATTCGGAGTCTTTTTGCACTATTTTTTATAAAATATATATATGCAAATGAACGAACTTTATCAGGTCTGATGCATTCAATTTCGTAACATTGAAGTCGACTCTAAATTTATTTGCATTAATAATCATGATTCTTTGAGTCTTGAGACGCATCTCAATGTTTTCTTGCAAATAGTGGCGCATTAACCGATTGAATTGTGATTAGTAATGGAAAACGAATTTCTAGGATGAGTTAGATTGCCGGCTCATCTTTCACTAACATCGAATGAAGGTAACCTCTATGATACGCTGTTATTGCCTGCACAATCGAATTATCTCCCGTTGAAACAAGATGAAAAAGTTAGGCAAAATGCAAGAGAAATTTTTGGGAAAACGCATTTTAAATATCAGAAATTTTTTGATAATTTCTTGTAAATTTTTATTTGCAAAATATTTCATGGCATAGCATCATTTTCATGCATAAATATACCTAAGACGACATAGACATAAAATGTGCGCCTGGGCGCTCAACGATCCGACTATATAGGAGCTTATGAAAGATGGGGTTAAATCTCGATTCTAGTGCAATGAAAATGCTCTAGGATAACGAATAAATTGAGTATTAAGGTGTGATTTGTAAGGTGATATAACTGCAAGACATTCACACTAACTTCGCATATAATACGCTAGTAGTTTAAATGAAACACGTGCTTAACTAATGATATATTAGTTTCTTCGGTGTCTTTTTATAGAAAGTTTCAAATCGGTATGCACTAAAGCAATACGTTTGAAATTTGGTAGATATGACAAATATTTACCACCCAAGTTGTCAGTTCAAATTGATTCATCAACTATGAAAGAGAATTATCGCCAGTTAAAAATATGTTAAATTACGTGCTTGTACAGTTATTTAGGTTTCTTTTTTCGCACATTTCCGGTCACAAAATGACCGGTCATTTGCAGAAGATTTCTGAGAGTGACCGGATACTTAAAGCTTGCAAGTTTTATTTGTGCAAATTTCCATTGTTTGTAGCTAATTCATGGAAATGGTTGATCGTTCGAGCGAGCAATAAACTGCAAAAGCGAATATTGGATTGTTTTTTTTTCTTTTTTTTTTGGTACACTTTGTTTGTGTTGAAATTTTAATCAAGAGGATGGAACATTCACGCATCAAGAACCGAAATGGATTATAAAAAGCACATATCGGTGCCAAATTCTTTGACGCATTTTTTGCTTACTATATCGAACCATCGATTTATCGGTCTCAAATTCTCCAAAATGAAAAGAAAAAATTTCTCAAATCTATTCATTCAAGTAAAACTATGCGAACTTAAATGGATGCTCAAATCCATTTATCGGGCACATAAATAATTGTCATTTTACATCTCAATAATCGTTGATCAGTGAATGCATCGGTTGATGATTAAAGCATTGATGCAGTATTCTTTCATCATGATCAAAAAAAAAAATAAATAAATAAAATAAAATAAAGTAAAAAATTAATTAAATATGATTCAATATAAGCTATCGAAGAGATCAATTTATATATTCGATCAGTGTTCTTTCAATCGATTCTTTATCTGTTCCCGGAAATTTGCGCTTCTCCATTGGTGAATTATTATAGCGTATATAGATTATTAAATTTAAGGGGGGATATGTGTGATTAGAGATGCGTTCATTTTAATGCATTTTCACTATATTTTTGCGAGACTGCATAAAATGACGTCACTAGCGCTCAAAATTGATGAACACGGAACGTAGTGCTAACAAAATTTATCCCTTAGTTGCTCGCAATTTTATACGCTCACCCTTCTTCTTATATAGAACTATTCCTTTTCATCTTTAGCGTTTTAAAATTATGCGGCAATGAAAAGATATATTTTAAGTTTTTTTTTTTTGTATATCGATTTATTTATAGATAGCGTTGGTATTTTTATAATTTTATTTGAAAATTTTCTATTATTTCTTCATATCTGCCATAAACTTCACCGAATTTTTATTTGTCATTGACTAGTATAGATATAGTTGGAATAAAGAAAGCTTGTTGCAATATTCAATTTAATAGGGAATGGTGCAGGTTTTTTTTTCGTGTGGAACAAAGCTGAATTTCAATTCACATAGCCTGAGGCTATTCTATTGTCTTTGCTAACGAATAAAATATCTAATGAACCTCATCTGGTATAGAATAGTATAGATTTATTTATTAATGAACGAAATAAACCATCTCATGTATTGCGTTGTGACGCTATGTAGCATCTGATGATTTAATTTTATTAACCACTTTAAATCTTACTAATATAATTGTATTCACAATTATAATTTACAGCATAGGTGGTATTCCATTTTTTTTAAAAAGTTCTTTCACGCTTCATAGTGACTAAAATCTTCCCATCGATGAATTCACTAGTGGCGAATATGTGCTCTGTTTCTTTAATTGGTCTCAAAAGAGTAGGAAAGAGGAATTTTTTTTTTATTATTTTGTCTTATGAGAATTTAATTATCATTTCCTCTAATTTTATATCAATTCCCTTTTTTTTCATTTCTAAAACTAGTCCAGTAATTTAATCTATTAATTTCAATTCCTATTTTTATTTGGATCATTTAGATCATTACCATTATCCTAGTTTAGCCTTAACTTAGATCGATATTGATCGGAAAATAGATCCTTGGTTAACGATCATAGCTTTCAAATTATTGTTTTTGGTGATTGTCATTTGTTGACAACGATAAAATTTCATTAAGGTGACGAGTGCAGTAATCGTAAATCAATAATTTAATTTCCTTCGATGTTCTTTATATAGCTCTATGCTTTTCTTTTTATTTCATTTCCGATTTAAGCTCTTTCATACTAAATGTCCTTGATAAGCATCAGGAATTCAAGACGATTCTAGAAGATGAACAATTGAGTTGATTTCTGTGTGAACCAATCAGTGCAAGGCTATGACATCATATTCTGAATGCACGGGCGTCTGGTATGAAGAGGGAAGGCTAAGAGAGCGAGAGAGAGAGAGAGGGAGAGAGAGTAGAACTTTATGTTCATCTTCAACTGCGTATATAATCATGAATTCTAAAATTTTTAGCGTTTAGAAAATCTAGAAAAATTCATAACGTTTCGTTGAATAACATTGATAATTTTTTTTGTAATTTTTTTTTTGCCCCAAAATTCGTTAGCATCTTTCATGAAGTTTGCTCGTTTTTTTTTTTTCCATTTTTCCTTACTATTCTTTGATATGAGTGAAGTCTTATTTCCACAGCGTGAAATTTTCATCGCTCTCCCTTGTGTATCATCGTTTTCGACTATCGTATTTGTGACGTATAGAAAAACTTTGAAGAACGCAAAATAATACTTCGAATAGAATTTTCGTCGACAACGAACGCTGCGTCATCGATTCTCGTTGAAAGTACAAAAAATTCCCTACAATCGTTCAGAAGTAAAGAAATACTCTTAAGCATCGAGAAATTTCACTTCAGGAGTTAACATTGATGAAGTTTATAGATTCCATATATCACATCTATCTAAGGCACCAACTGTTCTAAGTGGACGAACACCAAAAAAAAAGATGACTTGCCGCAGAGTTAGACGAAAATTAACATGCGTCAACTATGCTCATTGAATATATTTTGTTTCTGCTATGAGGCATCGACGGGGGTGGGGGAGGGGTGGGTTTTGAAGGTGATGAGAGAAATGAATGAAAAGAGGAAGATACTAAAGAAGAATCTAGAGATTATGATAACTAAATATATATGATTCGTTGAATTAGCGCCCATGAAAAATGATTTATTAATTGTTAACGCCTAAGAGGACTATATCATGGCTAAGCTATTATTAGTAGTTTCTTTCAACAATTTATCCACTTCTCATTGATATGGTGTGTATGACGCAAATATGAATGGCATACTATTTCTTGTACTTCTCCACTTCTAAACTTACTAGCTTATTGTTCGCGATAGAAACCAGCGTAATAGTGATTTATGCTTTTCACTAATTTACGCTTTGTTGTTTTAGCTTAAATTTCTCATTAACAACTATTTATGACCAATTTGACCAATTATGACCAATACCATTTTAGCTCGTGGCCAAAAATCAAAGCATTAAGGGAGGAATCTATTTTCAAGCGTATGAGTGAATATAGGCAACGTGTGATATATCTTTGAGTGAGTATCTATGTGCGAGGATCCTGAACCAGCAACTTAATTAGGGGGTAATTCCGATGCGGCAATTCATAGAGGGGGGAGGGATGGATTCTGAAGCATCAACAACAACTGCATTGACGTCGGATTACGATTGAAAATGCACAAAAATTATGCGTATGTAAATCTTGTTTGGAACGCTCATTTGCAGGATGGGTGTGTTGTGTGTGTGTGTGTGTCGCATCTCTCATGCTTAACAATTTTCAACGAATATTTTTCTCGTGAAATTCAATTTGCATTCTCGCACTTTCATAACGTTCATCTCTCCACCTAGATAATCTCATAGAGGTGAATATTCGAGCATAGAGCTTTCTGAGCCTTTTTTCTTACATCTTACTTCATGAAAGATGGGGAAAGGGAAAAAAGAGCTAACCTCTAATCTTATCAACGATGAGAAAAGGAAAAAAAATGGAGCTCACCTCTAGTCGCATGAGAGTTGCAAATTGCAAGAGAAGAGCTCGCGTTCCATTTCTCGGGGTGTGAGGAAAAGAAAAAAAGAAGAAGAAACAAGTTTTCACTATCCTATTCGTTCATTAACACTCATTGGCAGTAATCTCATGATAAAATGTAGATAAAGCGCAAAACGATTTCAATATCAATAGATAAAAGCAGTCAGCTATTTCAGAGAAACATGCTACGTTATGCAAAATTATAAAACACTTTATGTCTATATATGTCTGTACGTGTTTGCGATGTGTCTGTTGGTATGTCTAGCAGTTTTCATCTCGTGAACTAGTCATTGCATTAAATTTGTCAGTTTGATAGACGCAATTTGCATCTTAGAATTGTCTATCATTGCTAATATTCTAGTTGATTCATCGATAATCGAAATGAATCGCAAGCCGCTTAAATTGCCGCATTTGGCAGTTTCATTGGATTCGTATTTTATACTGACTGAATTGGCAAAAAAAAAGAATGCCGTTTTTTTCACGAAATCTATACGAGCGATTACAGTATGAAGGCACTAACTCAGCATGCTTCTTTTTTTGAATAATTTATGAAACAGCATGACCACGAAGAGGGAATGATCACAGAATTGCCTATTTCCCTATGAGATAAAAATTATCAAAAAAAATTTTTTTCATTTATAATCTTTTGATGATTTTTTTTTCGATCAGAATTTCCTCTTTATTGAAACGAAAGTGATCTTTCAGCGCTTTTTTCCTCAATAATTTTCTATTTTTTTTAAATGTATTTTCCCCCAATTGATATAAAACGTCTCTTATTTATTATCATTTACATAGATTCTCAAATTTGCTTTTAAAGATTTTTTACTATTACTATTTTTACTTTTTTACTATTTTTTACGAATTATTTTACTATTTTTCATAGAAAACTTGAAAGCAATCTTACGCATTTACTATAAGAGTAATTCAAACTTTACGTTCATTAATTAACTAAGAAACAATATCAATCAAAAACCCTTTTCTTAGTAAGAGAAGATAGTACGAGTTATTTTTTTAAGAATAGCAGAAGATAGTAGGAGTAATTTTCAGTTGAAAATTGAAGAAAAGGGGAAAAAGAATGAAAAGAAATGAAGAAAATTATGATGTTTTATTGATGCATCGATAAAGGTAATGGCATTTGCAGAATTTTTGAGTATAACAAAATGCTTTTAAGACGGAAAACATAGAAAGCGTTTAGTATTGTGTTTTGAGGCGGAAAAATTGTGGGCTTCTATGGGATTTTATGTTGATGTGAATTAAACAATAGTCATAGCACTAATAGCTTTCTTTAAAGCATTGCATTAATTGTGTGTACTTTTTGTTATCGCTTTTCTTGTGTATATTTTTTTGGCAATTCATTATATCCTTCTTAAACATACAAGTATAGGAAAGGTGTTTTTTTTTTTGTGAAGCTAGTTGACATAATATTTGAAGGCCTTTACCCGTTTTATTTGGGAATAGATAATATGCACTGTTGAACTATCCTCTGGCTATTGGCGATTAGATATTGCACAACATTAAAAAGTTTCTATTTTTTGAACCGCAATTAAAGGACTTATTATTTATTGATCAACTGACGAACTATGACAATCTGCTAGCCGAATTGACCTCGATGTAAGTCATCAAATGTGGAGGGCCCTTCGTTGACGAGCATTATAGGTATAAGTAATGCTAATTGACTGATCGAATTTCAGTCAAAAAGTGAGATGTTGACCTTTTTTTTTGCTGCTCGAAACTCGGCTTCCATTATTCCATTCACTTAGTTGATCTCTTATATCGACAATTAACCGATATTTTTAAAAATCCTTTAGAATTAGCGTAATTTGATTAGTAATGCCTATGATTAGTGATCGATGGTGATCGTTCCCATAAGATTTGTTCATAAAACTTCGATCGTCGATAAAATTGTATGTGTGTGAAAATTCTATCCTAAAACGTTATAGTCAACGCATAATTCATCAATCAATAATAATATTTGAAATTTGAAAATGTGACGTAAAAATAAATATTAAGGTAAATGGGAAAAATAACGTTAAATGTTGAAGTGGAAAAGATTTTAGCGGATGTAACATTTAAGTGGGAACGACTATTGAATAGAAGGGAATGAGAATGAATTCTAATGAAATACACATATAAGTCTTTGTCTGCTTTAATGAGGCAAAACCTTCGGTTGGCTACACACCTGAACGAAATTTTGTTGGATTATTATAACTGCTAGATTTTTTTGGCGCTTATGGTGAAGCTGAGAGTGTTAGGTGCTCTCCTTATAAATAAATATTCAATTTTTTTTTTTCAAATTTGATTCCATTTTTCAATTTTTTCTTCAATAATCGAAATTCTCAGTTTTCGATTTCCATCGAATTTGCAGTTTTTTTTATAATAAATATTGCTGTGGCGATACTAATGTGAAATTTCAAGACTTCATCGATGCAATTCGATTGAGATCCGACTTTCAGATACCTAAAAATTTATGCGATTTGAATTTTTTCACCTTCCAAATTGAGTCGACGAGTAATCGAATTTCATTGAAATGAAATTAAATAAATCGTGTATAAAATCGGAACGTTTATAATGGATCTCTTAATTAATATATAATAAAAATATCTTTTATAAGAATAAGAATAAATTAATAATATTTAATTAGAATAAAATTGATAATAAATAATAAGAATAAAATAAAAAATAATAATGCAATCTTGTTTCATGAAAATCCCTTATAGTGTTCTAATAAAGGTGGATCTCTCATAAATTTATCATTCTATGTTGTTATCAAGTCAGTAGGTCATTCTAGCGCATGTTTTTTTGTGAGTATTCACTTTCATACATTATCGATTTAGTATAAGTTATTAAGGAATATATATATATATATATATATATAAGATTATATTATTAGTAATTCAATTATTTTCTATCGATTTTTGTTTCCATAGGTAGCAATATTTTTTATCTTGCGCTAAAATTAAATGAAAAAATTTTTCATATTCATTTCAGTTGAAAGGGAATTTTGTTTTCAGAGGTTTTTCATCGAAAAATCTTCCAAATTAAAAAAAAAAATAAATAAATAGAAATAAAGCTCTACTCAAATGGGTCTCTCCATTCCTCCAAAGCGTTGGATGGGAAGGGAGGGGAAAAGAAGGAACTTGTAGTGGGAAGGGATGTTCTGTGGAGTGATATATAGCAGCCAATGATATATCGTTGCAATCGGCATTTATTATAGCTATGAAAGTAGATATTAAATAGTAATCGCATTCATATGAGAACTTATTGCAATATAATATCATGCTGAATCAAACAAAACAACTCTCTATGCCTCATACGTATTGCTATTAGTTTCGCTGCGAATTCTCATCATTCATCGTTTTACTATTTATTTAGCGCTAAACTAACGTCATACATTAAGATATTTTTCTTTTCGTGAATGGCTGAGGCTTTTAAAGGGGGGAGGGGGAGATGAGAAGAGTGGATGTTGAGCGAGTGAGGAGGGGGGGGGGTAGGAAGGAGGAAAGAAAAGCGGAGATAGGCAAAAAAGTCCGATAAAGGAGCAGAAGGCGAAAAAAAATTCCCTATATCGATCGTCATAATGTGTTAGTTTCCAAATATCTTTCGAGCACGTGTATCTCAGCTATTTTTATCACTTATCACCAACTTTGATAAGAGTGTCTCGTGTTATCATGATCGACGCGCATGTTGTTCGGAGATGAAGTCTTGAGTCAACTAAAAAAATCAACACATTAAATATAATATAATTTTTCATGTAGTTGAAAAATATTTTCGATTGTCTTATCTTCAAAACTGATAAAATTTAAAAAGAAAATCACTGCTTTTGGTAGAAAGCCAAAAAGCCAAAAAAAAATTTTCTTGTAACAACAGCCCCTTCGTGCCCCATTTCCCCCATCCAAAATCAAAAATCTTTCTTCAGTATAAATGACAGAAAAAACTCCTTATCTTGAAATCTTTTTTAAGTTTCTCTACTTTTCGTCGTTTTCTATTCATTTCCGAATTTTATTTTAAAAAATTTCAATTCATTACTAACATTGATCATTTCTTAACAATTTTTAATAACTTTTGCTAACTTTTATGCTCGCTCGCTCATCTCTTCATCTATTGCGCTCGTACGATTGGCTATCCATTCAATTGAAATTTACATATTTCGGGTTTTTTTTTTTTAAATGAGTCTTTAGCAGCTGTCAATAAAATTTTATGAAAGGATTAACGGGTGTCAATAATAAAAAGTGATGAAGATTTATGCGAAACTCGAGAGTTTCATGATAGAATATTGTTTAAAAAAAAGTATTTTCTTAATATTAATATAAAATCATCCCGTTCTTGAACTATCAAAAGGCTTATCGCTTAATTTATAAATCTTTGCTTCTGCTTTTTTTTTACTTCCGTTGATTTTATGCGCTTCATAATTTGCGATCATAAAGAGGATTATTTAAACATCTTTTCTATGCTTTTTTTTGAATGTGTATTTGTCTGTCTGTCGGATAATTTCAACGTTGAAACGAAATTGCAGTTGGGATTTAGCGTTTTTTAGAGCTTAATAGAGTTTATCTTATTTAATAGTATTATTGGATTCCCAAAGATGTGAATATCTGAAAGAAAAAATTCCTAAATAATTAAGTTCTTTCGATCTCTTCATCCATTCATTTTTTATTTTTTATTTCAACAAATACCAAATTCATTATTTTATTCATTTATCTGCAATGAAAGCTTAATGCTGTAAAATAGAGATTCGTAAGTAGCGATTTGAGCAACATTTCTCTATTTGGGTTATTATCGGTTCCTTGTACTGAAAAGTGGGGGTGGTTTTTTTTCAGGGAGAGGAGGGGTAAAAGAGGAAGGAAGAACGGATTTTATGAATAAAAGTACGAATAAAATTAGAGCAATTCAGATAGAAGTAATTTGTTATTAAGTATTCTAATTGCAATGTTTGCCAACGAATCCACAAAAGTTTTCGGGAAAATCCTCGTTCGTTTCGATAGGTTCTGCTATTGCTTATATTTATTCAACGCCCACAGTAATCACTTCTTTTTTTTAAACTGAAGCATAATTCATTATAATATGCGTTGAGGCTTTCTTTGCATCTGCATATATTCTGTTGACAAATTGTATAGGCACTGAAACCAGTGTAGTCGAATTAAATAAAGTTTAGTAGTTTGAGAGTTAAAAATTTCAAAATCCAAGTTAACTGAGAATTGAAAGTCGATAAATTTAGGTCGCCTGAAAAGTGGAAATCGGTCATTTCAGGTTGCCTGAAAAAAGCGCCGCGCAAAGATATAATGTCTAACATGTCGCCAGGTGTGCATAATGTTTTTCTACATTGTAATTCCGTTGACCACGGTGCTCGTTTGATATATGGAAGCTTAACGCAATATCTGTTGGTCTCTCGCGTAGCATAATGCATTCTTTGACTGGTCACATCGCAGCGTCTATAGTGCATTTAGCTTGGCCAATTCATCCAGTACGGAAAAAATTTTTGACTTTGTTTGTGTAAGAGAGTTTCTGTATTTTATTTATTTATTTATTTATTTACTTTTATTTATTTGTTCATTTATTCATTTATTTATTTATCTGTTCGTTTACTTTTCTATTTAATTATTCGTTTACTTATTCATTTTTCTCTATTACTTTTCTTTGAATTTATTGATTAATCATTTAATTCATGAATTCATTTATTTACTTGTTTATTTATTTGTACTTATATTTATACTTATATTTCCACTTGTAATTATATTTATATTTATGTTTATCTATATTTATTGAAATGAAGTTGAGTATATAATGAAATGTATATTGCATACATGATATCTCAGATAGCATACATATTACTGAGAATACTAAAAAAAAAATATAATAAAGTGGTAGAGCTCATTTAGGGGAGGATTTTCAATGTATATGGACTTTTTTTATTCTTTGCGATGGCAGACAAAAAAAAAATTTTCTTTGCGATCACAGATTCAGTCCCGGAAATTTATGGATTTCATTAATAATCCGATAAGGTTCTAGACTATGTTGACTATTTGATATTTATGAGATATCGTTGAAAAAATTTTTAATTTTTTTTTCCACAATAGAAAAAGTATTGCTATAGTTTATATCCGTTTAATTTATAATTGAATAAAAAAATTGGCAATATTCTAAAGAATTGAATAATAACAAATATATTTACGGCTATTGTTAAGCGCCGAATGATAATAAAACTTATCGATTTGATGATTTGAAAAATAGAATAGCGAAACTTTTTAGAAATATATTAATTCCAGAATTATGAGTGTTTTTAATTGGAGAAATTTTTTTATTTCTATGAAGAAAAAAAAACGAGTGGAAAAAATCACAGAAGAAAATACCAAAGAGGATTGTAACAATGAAGTTTAATGTTTCTACGGATATGATAAGTTGCTAATATTACTATTATCATTTTTGATGGAGCTATTTGTAAATTATTCAATTTAAATGAAAAATTAAAATGTCAAATTTAAATATCATTAAATATTAATGTTTATTTGAATAATGAACTAAATGCGCATAAAATTTTCAAAAATTTATCTTATCACTTACTATTATCTTATTAAAAAATTTACTATTATCTTATCTTAACGTTTTTTTTTGATCGCGAAAATTTGCATCAATAAAGTTACAAATCTTATATATTCTAAATTATTGCATCAGAAATCATTGTTTTTCACTTCAAATTGATATCCAGTTTGTGCTTAAAGTTGATTCTTCTCTGCTTTAGGAAAAATATATTAAATTTCGCTAAATTCATCTCATATGAATTAAAAAATTTTTTTGCGAGTGTCATATGAATCGAATCATAATTTAATCATTTGGCAGAATATCAAAGAAAAGAAAAAAAACGATTGATATTAGAATTCAGCAGTGGATATCGGAGAGAGAAAGAGAGAGCGAGAGAGAGAGAAGAGGGGAGAGACAGTTTACTAAATATAAGGTTTTGTAAACATCCTAAGCGATTAAATTCTGAGATCTCGATTTTGAAAATTCATATATCCTCAACCCACATTTCTCACGCCGTCTTCTTTTCTATATCGCTCTTTTTCTGATGGAACTATCTCTGTGCCTTTTTTTATCTCCATCATTCCTCAGCTAGGTGTGATTAACCTATACGCGAAGGTAAATTTACTAATAACATTGATCAACTGATATAATGGTAGTTCTTTGATAAGGTGAAGGTTGTTAGCTCTAAATTGTATTGTTTATTATGAAGTTTGACATAAGAAAGTGATTATGGGAATGATATGTTTGCATATAGACGTATATACACAATAATCTAAACGATATCAAATCAACTTTGTTGCAAGAGTTGATCAACTCAAAGGAAGCTAATACAGCTTTAAAGGCGCCATGATGTAATTTTTTTTTTTCTTATCTATTTGCTAATATTTTCGCTGCTAATAATACGTTCATAAAATTCCAAACAGTGCAAATTCTTTAACTCTTATTCAGCTTATCATATCAAAATGCTTTTGTTCACCTTATCATATCACTAATATTCAAGTAGTCCGATCTATGAATTTTTCAATAATTACACTCATAAATATATCGTCAGCAGTTTTATTTATGCAGTTATTAATGTTAATGATTATGCAAAAGAAAATCGCAGCATTAATGAAACAGCTCTTGTGTGGTTCGAGTCCTGAATGATGTAGTTCAACTTTTCGATAGAATCGCACTAGGATGCATCGGCAATTCAAGAAACTCCTGGAATCTAAAATAATCTCATTAAAATTATTTTTTACTGCTATCTACTTTTAAGCACTCACTTCGGAGCTTCTTATGAATAAAATTTAAAAACTCAAATTTGATATATTATTTTATTTGCAAGGGGTCTTGATAGTTCATCGAAGTTTAACTGTATTCTAATGAAGATTTTTGCAATGAGGAGGGCGCATTTGGAATTTTTAAATCACAGCCGATATGAATTGTATAGAAATTTGAAAGGACATGATATTCAGGCCTCTTTTGGAATATTCTGCTGCTATTCGTCACCTTCCCCGTAGTCCTCACTTTCTTCCCATCTCCTCTTCCTATTCCCGCACGCTTTACACAATCTTAGTCATTATTTGAGATCAGTTCATGGCGTTCAGATGAGAACTGTTATTGAGTAGCGTCAACATGCCCGCGTTATTGTAACTATTTAAACACTTAGTAGTTTTCTCATTGATCATAGCCCATTCATCTTCCATTTTTCACAGTTCCTTTTCATCTTTCACATTCATCCTTCCTCCATCATTCTTTGCCTTTTATCTTACCTTCTTATCCCTCTTCAATTCGAATTTCATTCATCTCTATTTCGAAGCAAATCCCTCATGAAAATTTTATCATCAACTGGTAAGATTTGCGCTTATTTAAACATAACATCGCTAAAGTTTTTTTTTTTTTCACCTCCGTACAACATGATGTTTCATTTCGGTGCTTTACTTCCGTGTCATAACTAGTTCGGGCAATCAGTCGCTCTTGATAGATTTTCCCCACTCAATATTGCGTCGTTGAAAGTGCAATAATTCACTCAGCACCACAGTAATCCTATCGTCGACTCTTGTGAATTTATGCGTCTATAAAATTTGCATCTCTAAAATGCATTATTGATAATATTTTATCTATTTATATGCATATATTTGCATATTTCTTTGTCAGTATTTATTTATCAGCTATTCCTAACTTAGTATTCTATAAAGTGAAGCTGAGAGTCGCAATTCTGCAAAAAGTTTATTATATATAATGTGTACTGTGTTTGGCAAATTGTACAGTAGTCCTTTGGCAACGTACCTGAAAGGTATACGGTACAGCAAAACTTGAATTTTTTTGAAACGATTTTTCACCTAAATCTATCAACTTCAAGAAACACTTAGAGATATTTGAACTGAAGAAGCAGGAAAGGGTGAAGGAAAGCGATTTTCATGTATTGTGCGCTGGTTGCATTTGCATTTTATATCGGTTGCATCGTGAGGCATTAATGTTTTATGGGAAACTTGTATGAGCCGCATCAGGGTTGCATCAGTTAAATTATGAGTGCACTATTTTGCGATTTATACATAACTTATGAAGCTGATCGATCCATTGAGTAAAATACAAAAAACGCGCAACGTGCCAACTCTTTCGACATCCTTGTTTTCGACTGCTTCATGGGATAACCGAATGTGAGAAGGATAGACTATACTATTATGAGAGCAGATGATAACTGGAAATCCTACACAAATGCTGGCAGATCCCATATTATCTTTTCCATATTTTTCACTTTCTTTCTCAAATTGCTTGCGCAATCCTCTCTATACTGTTCCAAATTTGGTGGGGGAGGGGGATGGAGGGAGGGTGGAGGGGAGGAGTGAGGATGTTAGTCTTCTGTTGACTACTCTGGTTATGCTGCTCCATGGATATTCAGCTTGAAGGCTGTTTTTTTCTATTATAATCATATCTTAAAACTTTCATATGAGATCATCATCTTCATTTTAGCTCTAATTAAGTCGTCAATATGACGTCACTTATAATTTTTATACAATTTGTTTTATTCTTCATAGTTCACGTTTCTACTGTAGCCTATTGTTACTGTAGCTGTATTACTTCTATTGTAGTTGCGTTAATCAATTTGATAAGTTGTATTATTCCTTAATGTGCAAATTCCTCTCTTTACTTACAAATGACTAATTATCAAATTAAAGTGCCTCTCAAATTTTATTTTATTCTTAATTCAGTCGATGGAAATGAAGTGGAATTTTGTTTCGATTTTGTTTAAATCCATCGATTTTATCGTAATTACTTCTGTAGTTTGCAAGTAAGAGTTACTGGGCAGAGATAGAGACAAACACGCAAGGACGCACGAACATATATAAATATATGAATATATAAATATAAATATAAATATGAATATGAAAATATAAATATAAATGTATATGTAAGCGAAATGCTAAAATTTTTAAAATGCCTACAAAACGGCAACGATTATTGCGTTAGTAGTTGAGAGGATAATATCGTTAGCCTTAATTTCCCATATGAGTATTGAAGAAATCGATGATTGAACGTTTCTTTGCATTTCTCTAGAGGATTGCTAACGAAAAAATCTGTCTTATGTATCACCTGAATAATTGTACGTTTTCATTTGCAGTCGAAAACGAAAGTACTCTATGAATCTTTTCCTTAATATCAGCTGAAAATTCCTCACTTTTTTTATTATTTCCTGTATTATCGATAGCAAATATTATGAGTAATGGGGAAATGTGTGTTAAAAATAACACATTTCGCTGTTACATCGAGCATTTTAACATCTTCAAAAAATTCCCGGAATATATTTTTATAATTCCTCAACAATTCACGCAAATTGCTCGTCCTTAATTCTAACAGAACGATGGAAAATGCTCATTGAAGGATTTAAAAGAGAAAGTCTTATTCCTAAAACAAGTCGCGGGATATACATGTTAACGTAAATAAGCGTAAATACTCATCAATTATTTGTTTCTTTTTAGGCTATTTAGAATAGATTTTTTTTACATTATTAATCACGTTTTCTCGTTTGCCGGATGAATATTCAATGAATTGCGTAGCGCTTAATGATGCACTATTATTTACTGCTGCAGCCTATCGTATTAACATAATGCTTACAGCTAGATGATGGCGTGTTTTTCTTTTTTTTCTTTGTTTTTGATGGATTTCGATAACTGGAAAGAGATTTCATTGAGTACGATTACCGTATAATGGTAAATAGTACTACCACTGTATGCCATCTTTTTCTCCCATTTTCGTCCTTCCCCCTATTTGTGCTTAAAAAGAAGAAGGTGAAGGTCTTATGAGTCGAAAATTCGCTAATATTTCGATACTACAGAAATTTTCTCTCTCAATTGAATTTTCTTGAAGATAAGATAGTTCTAGGCTGTGGTTTTCTATTGATGAATATATTATCGTATGCTCGTGCAAACACAAGATGTTCCTTTCTAGAATTTTTTCTTCCTTTCAATAATTTTTTTTTCCTTCCAGCATTTTTTTCGAAAAAGTTTTTTGTTCTTCTTCAACGAATTGTCAATGCTCGTTATCTTTTTTTTTTTTTTTTTTTTAAATCTTACATGTGAAATAATATGGCGAAAGTGGAGAGCGAGAGTACTATACGATGAAATAACTCAAAAATTACATAGATGTTTTTATGTGTTCGAATGTGTTGATTTAAACGAACTTAAGCTTGTTTACATGCTAACAATTTGTTGAACACAAGCGAACAGCTGTTAGTTGATGCGTCACTTATTGAGGCAAAGAAATTCCCCATTCAACAAACGTTTTCAAATGTCTTTCACGCCTTTGTCTATTATAATTTCAAAAGAGATAATTTAAAGACTATAAATATTCTCAATTCTACTGTTCTCTTGTATTTTATTTTCTCTATACTTTTAGGTCTATCCATCCCCCGTTTCTTCGTCCGCAATAGCTCGAAGAAAAATTCATCTATTTTGGTATTTATCGAAGTGAGTATCGCAAATTATTAGCTGTTTGTGATGTGCTAGTAACATCGCATTCTCGCTTATTTGAATTGAATAAAATGTAGTTTCTTTTATTCATTAAAAAGTAGATATTTTTATGAATGTTCTCCTATCTTTTTTTTTTTCACTTCTCGGTCTTATCGGCAAAATTTTGAAAATTCCTCCTTTATTCAAAATTTTTTCTTCCTGATCAGTTAGTTTCTTCGTATCATGCCTTAGCTGTATGGATTAATCTTCTAGGTGTTGCTGTTTTGGGAAAGTATAATATATAATTGGTACACTGAATTGATACATAGTTAATATAATATGATAATTATTAATTTTCTGCCTTCCATTTACTGAAAAAATGTTGAGTTTTGATTTTCCAATTCCTCCGAAGAGATTAACGAATTTTCGAAAAATTTGCAGCAGTGAAGAGCAAAAGTATTCTGTCAAGAGTATTACTATTTTGCCAAGAACTCTTCTATTCCAGAGATAGGAAATTGAAAAACCTAAAATTTTTTTCAAGAATTGATGATTGGTCAAAACATCCAAATACTTACTTAAAAATGTCACAAATATTCATCATTTCTTCGATTTTTTATAGATCTTTTAAAATTCATTCATTCAAAAAAAAAAAAAAACTTTATAGAATATAATTTTAGAAAACTTTGCAGCATAAAATTTTAGAAATGAGAAAAAATAATTCTTTGGAATTTTTCATTCTTCATTGATCTTCTACTAAACAACTGACACATCGATTTTTAACAATGCATTATTCGATTTTTCTAGACAATGAAATTTACTTGACGTCCGAACAAAAGTTTCTTCTTTTTCTCTCATCTTCTCTTGTATGCTTTAAAGCAATTGTTTTTATTCGGTCTATATGGTTGCCAATTGTGAGATATTTTATTCGCTTTCATAAAGGTTTAGTAGTCGATTTTAGTGTCATTTTATTTGCATTGAAAAACAAAACGTCTTCAGTGTCCATTGTACCATATTCATTGTGCCACCATCATCAGATATTGAATATGAATGACGAAGAGCAATTAAAAGCTAGCTGGTAACTAAATATTTTATTCAGTGATCCACCGAGAGATTATCCAATCTAACGCTTATTGATTTATTTTCAATAAATAAGAAATATTTTCATTTTTTGACTTGATTGAAATAATTGAGAGAGAAATGAGCGCTCGAAGTGAACAGTTGGCTTGAGAGGAATTGCTATTTGTCGTTTTTTTTTACTACTAGCTTATGAAAATTACTTCATTATTCTGTTCTTTCCTTCCCTTCCCCTTACCCCCTCCCCCTCGTTTTTGCCGACCGGAAACTGCTTTCTCCTCAGTTATTTTCGACAGCCACCTCTTACCTCTCTCTCATCTCCAATCATCCCACGTATATTTCGATATTACATACTACTGCATTAAATATATGAACATTTGAAATATAAATATGAATGTAGACATAAATATGAATATTAGTACAGTATATTATGAATATTTAAATGAAACGGTTGTATTTAGTCGACGATCTGCATTGCATTTATTCAAAGTGGACAATTATTTGTCATAGTACAAAATAGTTTTTGCGAGTAGGCAAGCTGAGAAGATTTCAATAAAGACTAAACAAGCATCATCATCATCATGCGTTAATTAAAGTTCCATCGTTGTGTGTTTTTATTCGATTCGAAAGCCTTATGAAATATATTCAATGATTATTGACCACAATTGGCCAAATTAAATTTTCTCGGACATACATATTGGCCAACAGACTGGGAAAGGGAAAAACGAAACGGTCGGCTTCAAATTTAGAACCACTCAAAACAAGCAGCGCAGTTCAGGATAAAAGAAAAGCGATTTATTGCTTGAAAATTTGCATACGAAAAATTTTCCATTGCTTGGTAATTTACATTATATAAGTTCATTTTTCATCGTTTTATTTTCTCCACTTTATGATTTTTGTGAAAAACCAATTTTTTGCGAATTATTTTTGCTCTTTTTCACCGAAAGAATAGAAAAAAACGCAGAATATATTATGAAAAAAGATGAATATCACTATTAAAAAAAAGGATAAACATTTTTAAATAAGTAGTTTAACGATTTAGGAAAATTAGGAAAATGATTAGGAAAAATCTCGCGTGGTTTAACGATTACTTTCAATAGAAACTTCAATTATTAACAAGAAAGCCCAATTCGATAATTGATTCATTGCGATAATTTTGCAATCTCCTTTTTCACTTTCCAACATCCACGCCACCATTCATTGCAACGAAATTTTTTATAGTGTTTAATTCGACTTGATCTTTAAACTTTTTATTTAATTTCCATAGATACGTTTTGAGAGTATTTCGCTCTATGGATATTTTATATTTAGTAATATTCGCATAGGTATAAGAAGTAACTCTAACTACTTATTGTTTAGTATAGAATTATACGACTATTAGGGATAAAGAAGTAAAAGCAATAATAAGTGCTATGACTGCATTTCTGAGGATAGATGCGGATTAGTGATTTGACCGGACTCATCTCCTTTAAGTGTTTGTGACATAAACTTTTATAATTGAAAATATGTTGTGAAATGATTGGTTTTTATTTTTTTTAAAACTGAATTTCGTGGGAAATGTAAAATGTAAATGGTAAAATACGTAAAATATGTAAAATGTAACAAATATATGAAATAAATGTGTAAAAATAAAAAGTATGTAAAATGAAATATATTAAAATATAAGTGCAATAATTTTTAAAGCTAAAATTTTGCGCTTTATGAATATTTTATATTATTCTTTATTTGTTAGTGTATGCGTCGATTAGAATATTTATTGAATTATTTAATGCTTTTTATGTATTGATTTCTATCTTAAGAAATGATTGCTGGAGGTGCTAGTCATATCTTTTCTTACTTTGCCCATGATACCGTACTGTTTATCTAGTACCCCTTCTCCGCTGATTATTTTTCGTGGTCATCGTACAATCGTCACCTTTTAACATATGTATGGATTTATTGAACGTTCCTTTTTTTACGCGTTGCTAACAACACAACACGTTCACAGATGCAAACGATGATGATGGTGATTTACAATCCGAAATGGACGAATTGATTTATTGATCGATATGATTTATTGATTGATCAACCCGTTCGGTTGATCTACGAATAATCACATCACCTAATTATTACCAATTCATTGCGTGTATCCTGAATGCTGGTTATGACGTCACCGCATTGTTATAGCGGTACCGATGAGGATGTGCTTGGTGATGATGAAACGCCATTACGAGGCACGCCTGTCAATTTCGCTGAAAATTACGCATTTTGTTTGAATTCTGATTCTCCGACAATTTCTAGAGATCAAGAAGCGACAACGACTACCGATGTCTCCATTGAAGCATCAAAGAATACTGTGAATGATGCATTAAGTTGCTCGAGGCTAATTACACCTGAGTCAGATCGACGAGTTTTGCGTTACGAACTTAGTCAACCACTTCTAGAAGCACGGTCTAATCGTACTTGTTTCCATCCTGGTGATACTAACCAACCACCTCTACCAGGTGATCTATATCGTGCGACTTTTGCAAGTGGTCATTCGCTATCGACAATCGAATCTGGTCATACTTTTGAGGCAAGTGAATCAGCTCATGCACATTTTCGACCCTCACATTCAATTCTCACCAATCGACTTAGTCAACCACCTACAACAGCAACTGTTGAGCATCCACATTCAATCCTGATGACACGTGAATCGAATCGATCGGTCATCGTTGGCGATTCGGCACATCCATTGCTAACAACTCGCCCAAGCCGTACAGTGATACTCGCCGATCCAGTTGAATTATCTCGAGATGCGTCGAATCAATCCGGTGGTAATCATGCATCGGTGGTTTTCACCAATACACCAATTAAAGCGCCACGTATGAAATCACTTCTTGACCGACAATTGAGGAAGTTTGCAAGTGAAACAAGTTTTGCAACAACAGCCGAGACTGCAAGTGATTCCTCAGAGCAGGACTTAGCTGCCGGACGTGGTCGTGTATTTACCGTACGACCCGTACCGAATAGTTCATGTAATCGAATCAATACTGGTGGTACGGTTTTCGGTCGTCTCATAAGGAAACGGCAAGAATCAGATGGAAGTGGCTCATTTGGTAGTGAAGCAACTCTGGCTAGCGGTTCAGTGACACCACTATCACGTCATAAAATGCGTTCACGTATGCGAAGACCAAAAAGTGCAACACATATGGGTCAAAGTAGTGAGTTCGGGAATCATGGTAGCTCAGGTGCTTCGGCGACTATTCACTCGATGCATTCGTTGGATTCAATGCAACTATTGACGTTACCTAAAGATGAACGAAGGCCAAGTAATATCTACGCAATGGACGATGACAGCATACATGAATTCGAAGAGGATAATGGTTGGCTTATTATCATCGACATTTCTTTTGTCTTTTTTTAAGGTCCTGTACAGGTATCGAATTAGATATATACCATTCAATGATAATCAGTTTTAAAGAATTGATTATGAGTTGGAAGACTTCTCAATAAGAAATTATATTTTTAACAATAATATTAATTGAAAATATATAATATTAGGTACTAATGGATAACCATTGGCGCACTTAAATAATTTCTAGAAAAATAATATGTGGGAGAGATTTTGTAACTAATTTTTAAGAAAGGACTTTTTTCAAAGCTTATAAACTGTCAATGTTCAATAAATAATCTGTTCAATATTAAGTTAAGTAAAACCATCGTGGATTTGATCAAACGGAATGAATTTCTTGTAGTTTTCAAATGTTTCTAAGCAGAAGTGAATTTTTCTTCATTTTGTAAATATTTCAACGATATTTTTACTCTCTCAATATATATTCAGCTTTATTGGATCTAAAAGGTGAAGCTTTCATAAGTTCACATGCGATAAACGAATGCGACAAGCTAGTTTCACTTCTTTTTTTTTGTTTTTCTTTAGCTCAGATGTATTTCCCAACTTTTTGTTGAGCATCATCAAGCTTCAATGCGGCAATGAAAGAGCGATGCGTTAAGCATGAACCTTTATTGCTTTATTCGTTGTTTTCGAGATTTTCGATCACTATTGGATATCCAACCCTGAGGCTATCATTGATGTTTATGCTGAGAGTATTTGTGCTCATATATAATAGAGTAAACATCCCACGCAGATAGATCAAAATTCTTGACTTTCAATAATCTTTTAATGAAACGATAGTTCATATGGAATTTTTCTGATCTGTTTACTCGTATCCTTTTCCTAAATAGTAATAATAAAACTTATAAATATTTTCTATTATATGGAAGTGAAATTTCTTGCTTATGGAATACTTTGAGTACGATTTATTAATCATTAATATATCTTCCATATCACTAGTAGAATATTTACTACTTAAAAATATCTCATAGTTAAATATGCCTCATTTTCGTTGAAGTATTTAGAAAGCAGTGATCTAACTAAAAAGAATTATGGCACAATATATTTGATCATTCGACAAGACGTTGTTTAACTATAACTAACAGTTGATTTTCTATGGAATAGTTATATATTATGATTTGATTTACTTTGGACTTTCGAATGTTATGATTGACTATGCAGTTATGGAATGATGTTGCGATAGTTCGCGCTCGAAGAATTTTCCCTTAGAGACTCGGCAATAATGTTATATAGTTGCGACTAATATGCTCAAATATTAGGGAGCATCGAATGCGATAGACATTCCGACTAACGAATTAATTAAGATGAATATTTCCCGATGATCTGATAGAAAATTTCGGAAAAAATGCTTCCGGATAACGTGCTAAGCATTTTCAGATGAATGCATCTTTTACGAGATCTTCTTATTTGTAGTAGAAATATTTGAATTTGCGATTCATAATTTTTTCAATCATTCAAAAAAAAAGGGCAACTTATCGAGAGTATCTGAAAACAATAAAAACTTATTTATATCATCCTTGAAGATAGTCATATGATGTTATTTTTTTTTGAAGTCTTGAGAGGCAACAAATAGCTTAATTATACGTTTCAGCGGTTCATTTAGAGACGAAGGGATATTGATTTGTTATAGTGTATTACAGAAGTGTAATACTATAAATATAAAACTGTTACTATACAATATAAAAGTAATCTAGTACTTTGAACATTGATTGACTTTACCTATCGATTCATTCGTTCATTGAAGCATTCGATTTTTCATACTTTAGAGCCACTTATATGGCGAAATGCTTTAAAATTCTAAGTTCTATTGTCGATAATAATCTTTGAATTGATTGTTCTATATTCTTCTAAGCAACAAGTAAATCTTTTTAAGAATGAAGTAAATATATTATATATATTTGATTATTATTAAAATAAATGATATCACAATATTTTAATTCTAAATTGGTATATTAAATTATATAAACAAATTTTTTTTTTTGCATCTGAAAATTGCAACATCAGATAGAGTATTGAACAAAAATAATATGGTGATATTATGCTTGTGAGATGAGTTTTATATGATGCAATTCTTGCTAGGTGCATTATATTTATTAGATTTTATTGCATTATAAATGCGAATTGTTATTGGATGAAAAACCTCTAAAAAGTACAAATGTGCAAATATAATAGAAGATTTTTGAGAGATTATTCGGCTCATATTAGTCGATAATTCGATATGTTAACAGAATTTTTTTTTTCGGTGATAAAATGCTCACCTTTTTGATAAAAAGTTCAGCGCTACTATGGCTGCAATAGATTCTAGTGCAGAAGAAAGCAATATATTTTCGATTTATTTAATCAACAAATTCCATAAGCGATAAAAAAAGATAATAAATATTAGAGTTTAATCACCTTTTATTTCAACTAATTTGACCTCCAAATATTGGAGAGTTTTTTTAAATAAATTTAGTGCATATTTCAATTAATCTAACCTTGCATATGTATCTTTTTTTTTCTCTTTTTCTATTGAGACTGAAATTAACTTGCAAAATTTTCGAAAAAAATCGATCGAAAGGGTGGCTAGGCGTTGAATGCATGCAGAATCTTTTGATTTTCAATCGTCTATAACTTCATTTGAAGTTTATGTATCAACAGATGAGTTATGGTTATAGAAAGCGCCCTATGGAAATTTATTGCGCGCATCAAAATTCGAGCTTTATGGTTTCTCAATATTGAAGATTGTGGGCAGTTAGACCAAGGTACTCATATATGGATAAACATTATATATATATATATATATATATATATATATATATATATATATATATATATATATATATATATATATATATAGACGATATCGTAGTAACGTGCTGATAAATTCTCGTTGCGAAGATGCACGGAAATGAGTTCTAAAAACATTTGAGCTCATGGGAAATTAAAAACATGAGCTTTAATGACTCGAGGAACGGAGTGCAACATCGCTTGCATGTAAATGAGCATGTTTTCATATAGGGCGCACATTATTGGCATAAGCTACCGTATTGTACATATAGGTCTCTTTCTACCTCCAAAATCTTCAACAGTAATAAAAAATGTTGTTGAAACTAATAAAAGCTATTGTATAGACAATTTTTCTTTGAAGTATTGAACTCTTGTTGTAAAAAAACAATTAGCATCAGTAATTTGTAAAGAATATATTTCATCGTTCTAATGTTAGTACAGCGTGCATTGTGTCTGCAAAAACTATGACCTAGAATCTGCAGAATCACTATAATTGATCGTTTTTAAGGTGACTGATCATTTGATAAAAAGTTTACTTTTATGAAAAATTTAATTCTTTACATGTGAATTACTATGAAGTTAGAATTATTGTAAGAATTCGAGTGTCAATTCAAGTTATTCTTCGAATCATATACTTTGATCTCAATCGCTCTTGAGTTTTTTTATCACTTCTTTTTTCCATATTCCCAGGCTTTTCTTCCATATTTCATATTTTTCGCACCTCAACACTGAAAAGGATTTATTACTTCTCTTCGAATATTTTATTTTTTAGAGTGACTCTTCGATTCTTTAATTTTTCAGTTTCTTCTGTCTTTAATTAAGCCGATAAGCTTTTTTCTTTGTTTAAATTCTTCAGGAAATAGGATAAGAACTTCCTATGCCACGAAAATACTTTTTATGCTGTTAATTCATAATGAGTGTATTTAAGAAAAAATTCAAGTTTTATTTCAGTTCCGATTTTTCATTCACATCAAAAATTATGAATTTTATTAGATCTTACACATCGATTATATCATTTTTTTTCCATTATTAACACGCTGCAATGATATTCTTTTTATCTTATTCACTGAAAGAAATTGAAAAAAGATTGATTATCACTCAAAAAATTACCGATCTATTTACTTCATATGACGTCGAAGAATTTATGTGAGTAAAAAATTTCAAATTTTACTAATCAATGATTAATTGCTAGCAGTGAATAAATCCTTCAACGAATTGAAATTTTTTCTTGCAAACTTGATTTTCTTACGTGATTTGAAATTTTTCAGCGGAATTTTTTTTTCAAAGAATATTTAATTTCATTTCTATCTTGAAGATTCCAACGAGAAATTCGAAATTAAATGCGCGTTTAAAATTTTATAATAATACTTGCACTTTGTAATTTTTTTTCGAATATTTCTTAAAATTTTTCTCGTAATAATGAAAAAGAATTCATTAAGACGGATATCAATGGAGTTGAGAAATGAAATCTCGACTTATGTGTGTATGACGTCATCGAAATTCATTTCGTCGTTGTTTTTCAGCTATTGCTTAAACGCTAACATATGTTTGCGTTAAATTATCTTTGTTTTTATGGTTTCTGTCATATTCTTCGTCTTCTTGTTTATCTTGAATCGATGAACTCCTATATATCTATTTCTTTCCTTATTCACTCATTGCTCAATTTATGCATATAGTTTGTATATAGAATTTCAAAGGTAAATACAGCAATAATTACCAACGAAATTTGGGAAGATAGAAAGATGTGAGGAGGTAGAAAAGGTGGGGGTTTTGCAAGGATAACAAAGTTTTTGAGGAGCTAAAAGCAGCAAACAAACGGATTCAGGCTGGTTATTTCTGTAACCTTCAGAAGGCCATGTAATAATTCTTCATAAAAACTCCATAAGCGGACTTTTATGGGCGTAAAAAAAAGCGAAAGAGAGAGGTAAACGATACCATCGTGATCCGACAAAAGCCAAGAATGGGAATGGATTCTCGACAGAACTATTGCAATTCTCAATTTCCGATCCTTCCTTTCACAAATATCATTTAGTGGTAATAATTTTGACAATATACCGATCAAGCATACAGTGAAGATAGCATTAACTTGAATAATATATTGTTTAAATTGTTGAACCTTACTTTATGATTGTTTTTCATTTACTATCACTGTTAAGATCGATTCTTTCCTTTGAAATATCAACGAGCAGTAAGTGAATATTAGTAAATGTGATTAATGTTGAGGCGGTAATCACCTTATAAAAGGCGTTGCTTCAATGTTATATGGCCTATTCTACATTCGTTGCTCGTTGTTATGCACTCACCGATCGTCTATTAAAGTCATTTCGTTGCCTTGCTACTAAATTCATTCGTTACTTCGTAATAAGTCTCATTTGCTTCATAGAACTAACTAATTTATACTTGAGTAACAACTTTACAACCTTTTCAGCGATCACTTTAGAAAGCTTTTTTGGGTGCGAGGGAGGGGGGGGGGTTGGGGGCAAGGATGCGGGAAGGGGTTGGGATAGAGATAATAGTGGAATTTTCTAGCGTATTGTCAACCCCCCTCCCCCCTCACCCCACTTTCAAACATGAGGGAAACCATTATTCCATGGAGATATATAAAAAATTTTCTTTCTTCTCCATAGCCATTCGCAAATAGCAATTTCAAATTTATTTTCTCAATGGGTCTCCTATTTCAATAATATTACAGAGTATTAGTGAAAATATAATAATTAATGATAGCGTGAATTTCTTTAATTTATACAATTTCTAAAAAAAAAAAGAGTGAATATTTTAGCTGATAGTTTGGCGATAATTTCAATTTTCATTTTATAAATTATCTTCTTGATGAAAAACTCTCTTTCTATTTGTTTTCTTAACTTTTAAAAAATTCTTTCTATTTTATTAATGAATCTTCTTTATATTTAATCAATCGAATGTATAAAAATTGAATGCATGAGAAAAATTTGTTATCTTTTCGGCAATAAATTTTTCGAACTTCAAATTCCTAATTTGTAAAAAAAGGGATTTATGTTCCAAGATGGTTTTAGCTCCTCTCTCCCACCACATCCATACCCCATCTGCCCCCTCCCCTCTTACTGAATGATTCTGCACTTTTTTCTTGTTTCTTTACCAGAGAATCGAATTCCATATATGTTAAAGGTTATGTTCGTTCGTTGACGTCTAGCTGAGAGCCTAATATATTTAGAAATCAGTAAAATTCGAAAAAAAAAAAATCCAACCACATATTCCTTCTAAAACTAAAATTTTTGTAGAAATTTAATGCATAAAATAAGGGACAAACATTTTTCTATACTGAAAGACGGTTATAAGCATTAGGCTTTTCGTTATTATTCTCCAGCAAAACTAAGTAATAAGTAATGAATTAAAAATAACTAGAGAAGAACCATGTGGGCATATTTTTATTTGCGATCGATGAGAAAGGGAGATAAATTCGATGAAGAAGGTTTATATGAGATAGCTATTCGAATATATTTCATGTTTTTTCTCACCATATATCGTCTATTATCCTATATCTTTGCCATCTACGACGATAGGCTATCTTCGCTTTTAGCTAGTTACCATCTCTTTTGATTACTATTAATTTCGATCAATTCCTATTATCACATCGTTGTGGAATATTAATTTAGATTCAATCAAAACAATTATCGTCGAATTCGAAATAAATGAATAAATATTCATTACCGATTATTTTCGATGAAACGAATAATGAAGAGGAACAACAACCTCTTAATACATCATCAATAAATTCTGCATTATTAACCGTCAATGATGAGAAAACTTTGAGTAATATTCTACTAAGAACGAGACGTATAAGTAATGGTGGTATTCAAACGAGAAAAAGTTGGCTATCACGAGCACATGAATCGCTAACAAGAGCTAATTACCAACGACGCTCTACTATACTGTCTAGAGGCAAGCATTTCTAACTATGGATTCTCCTCTATTCTTCATTTATATTCCATTGAACTTCGCTTGATGGAATTATTTATTGCAATTGCATATTTTGTAATATTCATTTTTCAACATTATCTTCTTATGCAAAATTTACAAATTTATGGTGATTATGCGGTGATGAGTTTAGCAATTTAAAGTATGTTTATTTTTGATGTATTATTGAAATAATGTTTTATAAAGTATGAGGATAACTTCCGGTGATGTTTAATCATATGAATTCAATCATTGGATTAATAGAAGACTCATTTACATAGTTAAGCATTTAAATCAGTTGCAAATTAATGGAGATATTATGCAAAATATAGTAATGTAGTCGAATTTATGCAAATGTGAATAGCTTAAATAGCTGCTAAAAAGTGATTGAAATTTTTTTAATATAAAATTTGACTAAATTTATTTGACGATAGATTTTCAACTGTCCATTTTTTGTTGAGAGAGAGGACGGAGAGGATCAAGGGAGCTATAGAAGAGTCAAATGGTAGAAAACATCGATTTCGAGAGAATCCTTTAGATGATTAATTTTTCAGTGAGATTCTAGTTTTGTTTTTTTTTTTGTGATTAGCAATTGGGAAATTCCTCGCTTCTTCTAATGAGAAAAAGATTAGCGTTGAAAAAAAAAATTCTTTTATAGCCAAGAATTAGACCAAAATTAGATCAACAAATAAGAATTCTATATTTGAAAAATTCAAAGAAATATTTCAAAGCATTTAGGTAATTTGGATTAAATACAGCGAAAACTTAGGCCCATTGAAAAGGGTGTGGGAGGGGGGGGGGGTCTTATTATCTTTTCTCTCGTTTTATCCTCGTCTCATCCCCTTCTCCCCTCCTCTCATCATTCAGCCTATGCACTTCAATTGTACTATCACAAAATCCATTTATCCTGGTGTATTATCACGCTGGCGAATTTTTCAACTATAATATGAATGGGAACGTAATTGCTAACTATTATTGCATATTAAAACAATCTCATTAATACTTATTTCGTGTTTACTATCTTGGATTTGTTTTCCTTTTTCGCTCACTTACAGCTTTCTTCTTTATTGAAGCGGACTTTTAAGTACAATTCGATTTCTAGACTTATATTGATGCTTAATTGCCATTTGCCCCATTTTGATATATGCTAAACTAAATTCGTTGATCACTTTATAGATACATTCATCAAAAATGAGAATAATGGTGATTTCGAACGGTGATTAACGAGAAAATAATTAGCGAAAGAAATAAATTTTTATGATCTTTTCAAATATATTGCCGCAGATCATTTCTTCAAGAATTTTGAAATTTGTTCTAGCAAATTTGCAATATTATTTAGGACGTTAAAAAAATTTTTTTCACTACATTTATTACCGCCATTTATGAGCAGTTTTTTTTTCTGAAAAATTTTTTTCCAGAGAATTTTTTTTCTCTTGAAAGAAAAAAATTTTTCTTTTCAAAAAAAGAAATAATTGTAGAAAATTTTTCTAAAATAACAATTTTAGTATATATCGTTTGAAAACAAGTTTTCACATATTGCGACAATTCATTTGGGATAATAAATAAACTTGATAATAGCAGATATTGAAAAATCCAACTTGAACTCAACGGAAATGCTGCATAATTTTTCTATACTCGTTAAAAGTCCGCCTGAATATAATTAAGGTTTTTTCTCTTTCATCGATAGAAAGCTCTGGTTGTTAGATGAAGATGCATCATGAGATTGTAATATCTGCAGGTATATGTGCGAGTGCTTGCGTCTGTCTTACTGTCTGTCTGTGTGCCGATTCGCCCTTCCATCTATCGGCCTATCTTGCAATTTCTGCTCAAAAGCCCCTTAGGCCAAAGTTAAGAAATTTAATTGGTATAATAAGCATCGTAGGATTACCTATTGCATTATTTTTTACGTTTACATATCCATATAGAAGCGAATTGCTGTAGTCATTTAAAATCGAAAAAAAAAGAAACATTTTCATACAATTTTACGTCAATCGCGCTCTCATTTCACAGAGTAAAAGGGAAATGTTTTTTGATGAAAAAAATCTACGGATATTCGGGGCCTTCGGATTATTAAAGCTCTACTAAACTTATTGAACTTTATTTTTATTGATTTTTTTAAAATTGAAATTTCATTGAAATTTGACTTGATTTTATTGAAATTCATTTTTTTTATTGGTAATTTATAATATCGGTTTCTCGCATAAATAGATGTGATAGTTTCATATTCTGCTAGCAATGTTTTTTTTGCGTTTCTTCACTTTTTTTTTTAAATGGAAAATATTGATAAATTTGGTGGCATTTATTAAGAAATTTATTTAGTTATTAATTATACAATATCATTATATTTTCATATATTTTATCTTATCGAATAAGATTTTTTATCGAAAAATTATTAGATTAATATCAGTTCTAGCATCAATAAGAATGACTATTTATTGAAGAGGGAGACTGAATTAAATCGAAAAGCAGTCGAAAAGTAAGAACAGGAGAATTTAGATTATATATGAAGTGTGTGAAATTCTTCTTTACATCCAATAGCACAAAAACTCTTAGCGATGTGATTTGATTGTGCTTTTGAGAGATTATTAGAAACGATAGCTTTCGTAACTGATTACTATAATACAGACGTTAAGTTTGATAAAGGAATATATTATATAGTTGAGATGAATTCCAGCACGACCAAGATTTCTTGTTCATGTGCAGTGAACTCCTAAAACATAAGGTTTACCCATAAGTAAATAAATACCCACATATAGGTAATAAATACCCTCCGGCTCATGGGGTTCTTTTTATTTCATATTTTGTGAAAAATTAAAACGTTTATCTATCATCACCTGGTAAATACCGCATGCCGGGGAGTAGTCATTTATTTTAAGTGGTTTTTGTACTACTATCAAATAATCCGAATAATGCAAAATGAAATTTAAAAACTAAGTTAAAACTATTCATATCGATTTTAATCTTTCAATATAAAAAAAAAAAAACAAAAATTGGTTTGTTCCTGCGAAAATATTTCATTGAGAATGTGAAATCAATACTTCATCGTTGAGAGGCAACTTCATTTATGCTCACCAAATTGCTATGAATAGTGCCCACTAAACAACCCGTCAAATTTGATTAGATAGATAAACTAGCTCTAGGAATTCGTTTTACTAACAAGATACGTTTTTTTTGTGCGATCTTAAATTATTCTCACAAATAAGACTTTTTTTGATAATCATATCGTTATGAAATTGAGCAATATTTTCCTGCGAAATGAATATCTCCATATAACAAGGATTTGCCCGCAAGTAAATAAATACCATGTAATTACTTAAAGAGAGATTTCCTGCAGGTATTTTTATGTAAGATTGGAAGAACGTTTACTCATAATTAAATACATATCCATACAAGCATAAATAGGTACCCATATAAGCACTTAAGGGGGATGGTACTCATAAATAAATGAATTTATCGGCTTATCTTTGTCGATAGTTTCATCGTTCACGAATAAGAGAAACTTCGATTACAATAGAATTTTTATCGCTTAACTGTCATTTTTTAAAGATTTTAAAACAAAACTTAGGCGTAGCTTCTTAGTTTTTAAATTATCATTTATCAATCATTTATCATTTTTAGTCATTTATCATTTATCAGTCATTTATTATTTATCAGTCATTGATCAAATCTCACTGTGTCTTTCTAATACTTATAAGAGTTTTTTTCTCTTCAAAGAATTACTCTTTGGCATTGAGACTATACGGAACCACATTGATGCAAAATATGTTGTATTCAATTTATACATCGCGTATTTAGTTTCAAATAGCTAGTATGCAAATTTTCTATTGTAATTTATGTTGATTTCGATTTATTTGACAATTTATTATACAAACTGGGATGTTATATAGCATATCTCACCTCTTATCGATTTGTAATATCTCGTAAACACTAAGAAGTGAAGAAATTCAACGAAATCAACATCGATATCCTCTCAAATTTTAGTTCGTTTCTATATTACACGTAGATTAAATGTGAAGATGAATATCACTTGTATTTCGATGTTTTTTTTTTTGAAGCATAGGAATGCATAGTGAGATGGACGATTGAAACCGATTAATATTCAATAAATATTTGATGAACTAAATCTTTATATTATAATAATAAAATAAGTGAATGTAAATTATAACTGCTAGTGAATTGTGTGATGCATCGAGTATAAACCAAGCTGTCAATACTAATGAAGTATTTTACACTTGCGCAAATATAAATATGCATTTCATAACATAAAATTTAATATTAATTAAACTTTTATCCGTCAAATATCTGTTAGATTATCTAACCGAAATGTTGCTCAGCTAAATCAATAGCTAAATCAATGGAAGATTTTAAAAATTTTCATTAAATATTGCACAGATTGTAAAATATTGTATAGAAAAAAAACGACCTGTTTAAATTTACCTGTTCAAATTCAATTGTTGAACGTTAATGAGTCATAAAGTATAACAGACGTATTGCTGATTAAATCTGATTGCTACAGAATTTTTTCTTAAAAGTTATTATAAATGTGCGTCTTAAATATCAGCGTCATACACATTTCTATTTGTACTCTGCTGTAAAAATTTCTGAAATACCGACCGCTAACGAAAATAATATATGAAAAAGATTTTCTTTTTGTGAGAGGAAAGCATTCAAAGATGCACATTAAATAAATTCTCAAATAAGAGGTATGATGCGATTTTGCTTTTACGTTCAGTTTTGAACTGTTTGATGAAATTCCCACTTGTCTTGGAGGAAGAAAAAAGAAAATGGTTACATAAGAAATATACGCGAATCCGAATTTGGAATAAGGCTGAGAGTGGAATTCGCTCTCAGTTCGAAGAGAGGGGTTTATGGAATGGGTTCGAAATAATTAGAAATGACCCCTGGATTTGAGGGAGGGGGAGGGGGGAGTGATATTGCCAAATTATCTCTTAATTTGAAAGGATGATAATGAATGTTGAATTCACTTTAAATTTATCTCTCCCTAAATGAGTTGCTCTACTTAGAATCGAAAGAGTTGTGCGTGTTTGTGTATGTGTGTTGAAGTCGCAAATTTTAATAGATTCGTAGTCCTTTTCCGTTCTTTTTTTCCCCTCTTCAATATACATATATCAATCATTTTAAAGCTGTCCTATGCGCGACCATATATTTCGTAAGTAAATTGAGAATTTGCATGCAACCAAATGAACATACTTGAATTTTTATGTTCTTTTATACAAATTTTTACATTTATAAATCTCACTATCTGAGTTTCATATTTGTTTGCCGTTATTTATATCTGTAGGTGCGTGTCTGACTGTCTGTTTGTTTGTCTGTCTTGTCTGAGTTGATCAATCGATTTCAGAAAAACTTACAGACAATAGAAACAGAAAAATTTCTACCTTTAGAAATGTTTAAGAGTAATCAATTCGGTTAAAATGTGCATGCCATTATTTCTTCTCTTTTTTTTGAATGGCGTGCTTTCCCACTTTTTCAGAGATAATTTTCGAGAAACTTCTACATTAAAATACTGATATAGTGCGCTTTTTTAATGTTTAATTGTATAGGCTTTCATTCAGCACTGATTCATTAACATTGATGAAAAGACGAAAGTCGTTAGCGGTAGAATGACGGCGTGTGGATAGCTAAGTCGGAAAATAGGTGGCAGATCGATGTTCGACTCCTTTTACCTTGTTTGCAAAAATCTTTTTGTTTTCATAAATTGTTGGTCAAAATGAATGATTTTACGTTATTTATTGCAAAATACCAATTGAAATTTGATTGCCAAAGAAATTTGCTGCCTTTTTTTGCGTCATAAGACACTTGAAAAATGAGCATTTTTACCAGCTTCTTTTAAAAAAAATGTTTCAATGCAATTTGAATGAATTAATGAATGGATTAATATTGTTGTATGAAATTGAATTTTAGAAAATACTTAATTCTTAGATTCAATTTTTTAGCTTCAATCTCGCATTAGCAAATTAGAATACAAGAAGGTAGTACCATTTGTTATTCAATACTATCTTCCCCTTCGCCTTCCCATCCTTTTCTCCCCTTTAATATTAGATCAGTCGCCGTTTTTCTTTGCAGATCTGGAAGGAGAAGACAAATAGCTTCCTAAAATCATGGCCAACTTTTTTCCCAAAAAAATTTGCAGATATATCGACTGAAGAAAAAAAAACGCTCATGTTTACTTTGTTTAACATCTCACTTAGTGAAAAGATTAACATAGTTTATTTGATGGATTTTTGTGATTGATTCATGCAAGCGAAGTGATGTGTCTACTTTGTCACATATGTGATGAGGATAAAAATAATTCATCCTTCAAAGGATGTTTCTTTTTGTTTTCTTCGAAAATAACTGAAGAGATGGACGAAAAATAGTGATAGAACGGATATGCGCTTTTTTTTGTAATTGTTCCATCGAATATCAGCCGATTATAAAAGTTGAGCAACAATTCATGAGTAAATACAGGAAATTTATCTGAGGAATACCGACCGGTTTTATAAATGCTTCCGATTGATTGGGTAAATTTTGTCAGTTTTTTTTTAAACCGCAAAAGTTGCCATTTATGCAAATTCGCGCATAAAAAGTGGTTTTTTTTTCTGCGACCGCGCTATTTAAAAATTCTCGCACCCTTAAATTGGATGACACATTCAAACTTTTGCAACTCATTATGGAAATGCTTGAGTGGTTATCCTGCGGCATTGATTAGATTCCCTAGTATAATCTTCTAAGAAATCATGTCTGACGAGATGAAACAAGTTGACAGACAAACAGACGGGATGCTATATATATGCACATATACATATGCATATATATGGCATCCTTTGTTTCAGCATCGAACTCTCAAAAATTTTCGAAAAAAAAACTTTGTTTCATCTGTTTCACTGACTAGAATTGAAAATTTTTTCCAACATTTGAATTCAACAAATCGAATCGATGACTACTAGAAAGGCTAGTAGGCGAGAAGATCGAATAAATTCATTGATTAGGAATTATATGAATCCTCGAAGGTTTTCGAGTTGAACCCTTTCGAAGGTGAATGTTAAGAAGTACTTTTGCGGAGGATGTAAATGTTGAAAATATTTCTATTCGAATGTTAAATGTTAAAGGTATTTTTATTTAGAACGTTTGAGATTTCAACAAATCACCTTTAATGAATTCGAAATGTTAACCAATCAGTTTTAACCAGATTAGCTATTTTTATACAATTCTTTAGAAATTTCTATCATCCAACGGGGTTTTTTTTCTGTTTTTTCAAGAGTAGACTGCAGATTTTCTCTGAAAAATAAATTAGAGATCACTTTTATTTGTTTTGATAAACGGAAAAAAAAGCATTACACGCAAGTGGATATAAATTGATGATTGTTTATTTGCTAGACGATTGAATGCTGTATCGATTCAGTTAGCACGAATGATTTCCAGTGGTCGTATTCTTTTTTCTTTTTTTTTTATTTTACTTAGACTGTGCTAGTTCGATTGCGCACACAATGTGATACGCTTGATGAGTGTGTACTGCCATCAATCAGAGTAAATTGATCATTGTTAGGACAGGATGCTTTTATAAATATATGATTGACGCCTTATGTTATAGACAACTTTTTTTTTTTAATCTGGCTCATACTCAGATAGAAACGATTGTTCTCGATGATCAGTGAAAATGTATTCGTAGGTGAGGTTGAACCTGCGATATTACGGTTACCGCGCAAATGCTATACCACTGAGCTGCCGTGAAAATCTCCACCAGCAATTATTTTTTGTTTTGATTGCGTTAATTTGAATGTGTACGTAATTCAATATACTTCTAAGCGTCCAAAATGAACTACTTTTGCGTCGAGAAGTTGCAATCAAAGATAAGAGGTTTTATACATTTATTTTTGTCTACTTCTCTAGGAAGATGCTCGGAATGATTTTAAAGTATCATTGCATAATCATTTATTTTTCTCTATATTATCCTTAAAATTATTCTTTAATTGCTATATAGTGCCGTTGAACGAAAAGCGTTTAATATATTCTATCAAATTTCTATTATCTTTACCATTATAATCAGTTGATGCTGTTTGAAATTCTACAAAAATATATCGATTTTTCTAAGCAATTGCTTAGTTATAGGCGGATATACTGGGATGTGACTTTCATTGCGCTTTTTCGTTGTTTGAAATGCATTAATATTCGCGAAACGAAATGAAGTTTTTTTTTTTGCATTTTTGAAAATCTCGTTAAATTTTAGGAGATGGTCTTTTGTTTTGAATTCTTTAGGCATTTTGTGCTCCTCGTTCAATATCGGCAAGGTTATAGAGAAAAATAACACTGAACTGAGCGAATATTAGAGATGAAAAAAAATTTTTTTTCCGCCAAACTATGAGAAAAAGAGAAATAAAAATTGAAATTTATTTCTCATCAATGCTGTTGTTGTGCCGATTCCTTTATTTTTTTTTTAGTTTTTTAGTTTTTTTGCCGTTGTTACTTATTAGATGTCTATTCACTTGGATTATAGGTTTACAAACATTTTGCTCTTTCTTGATGTTCTTGTTAACAAAGTTTTTTATATTCTCTCTTAGTGAGAAAGGAGGAGTGAAGGGGAGAGAGGAAGGTCGAAATAAATAAACAGATAATTGTTGGATAAATAAATAGATAATTAGCAAAATAAAGATTGATAAAGGAGCAGAAATATGCGCTTAGAAGATCATACTCTAAGGTGGTTGTTGAGAACGAAAATCGACCACAATCTTGTTGTATGCTAATCGACAAATGTTGTTGTTTTGACAAGTATAAAGGTACTCGTAAATGCTTCAATCTCTTGCTCATCCTCCTTCGTCATCCTTTCACTTGACAGCGAGGCAAATCCTTACCCATCAAGGCAAATCCTTACCCATCAAGGCAAATCCTTACCCATCGAGGCAAATCCTTACCCAAATTTTACTCATTAAGCGAATGATCCTTAGACAGCCGATTATTCCTCTATTTTTCAGTTTTAAATGTAGGATATTTTTCAGTTTAAATATACTGTTTTTTTATCGATAGTCGTCCGTTTTGATCTATAGCCGAAATTCTTCAATGTTATGAAGCACAATGATGTACTTACTGATTGTTGTTTAAATTTTAGCTATCATATTAATGAGCAAAACAATAGCATCAATCAAGGATGTTGTTGAGTTAAGTAATCGCAATTGATTCGTTACGTAAATTAAAAAAAAAAAAATTCTGGCTTGAAGCTAATGCAACAAATTTTTGAGGGCAAATCAAGTTCAGGCTCTTTTGGCTGTCTTAAATTAAGATCGTCATGTTTGTGAAATTACATTCAAGGGAGTTGATAAATATCAAGTTTGATCTACATAGGTTTTCCTCTCCTTTTTGAATTCTTTACTGTCTTGACGCTTCCATATCAGCAATTAGCAAAAAAGCAGTATATTTTTAGATGTTTTTCTTCTCTTTATTTGGATGATCTACGAACTCCTTAAAAAGTCAAAAAAGAGTTGAATTTAAGAGATTTTTTAACTTTTTTTTGATATTAACTATGCTAATTGAATAATAATATGACTGAATCAACATTAAAGTTTGTTACTGCAAATATTTTCATTTCATTAATTTTAGTTTATATATGAAAAAAAAGAAGAGAAATTGCGAAAATAAACTTCAAAAATGATTTGTGTTATTCACTTTAAGAGTGAAAAATTCATTAGGCATTAGGGATGAGTTGTTGGTGAGGTTGGTGATGAGCGGCACCTGTGCGGGCATATGTCATTTCTTATTGCAAGTGGCGTCGATGACCTTATGAAGTTAGAACTTTTGCTTGCCATAAACACTCATTTGTGCTTCAATAGCCAATTTTTCATCTTACAAATCGTTTACCACCTTGAAGTGGATGTTGCTGACGAAAGCTGAACGATTGGTTTATCTCTCGATAGTAGTTGAATCGACGATCGCTACACCTGAGGGTGGTACTTGAATCGACGATAGACACATCTCTAGATGATACTTAAATCAAAGTTCTACACTTTTAGAACGAATATTTGAAGGGCTATGGCTTGAGGAAATAGCCTAGTTCGTGATATGGGGTGGAAATCGAGTACCATCTTTGTAATCTTTATATTCTCTAGTATAGTATTTCAAGAGTAATTATATGAAGTTTAAGAGAGAAAGACGACAAACAAAGAGAGAGACGTATAGACGCATCAATCAGCTTCTATAACCGCAGCTTCTCTAACCTACCTTTTCCTTTAGCAAATAAATCCGAGCATAAATATTGCCAGAAAATTATTGGATGCTAAAATTGTTGGATTCCCTTTTAATCTTTATCTCTAAAAATATTAAAAATCGAATCTCTTCCTATATGAATTTATGTCAAAATATAATTAATTTTAAAAATTCCACTCAAAAAAAAAGCAAAATCTGGACTATACAAAAATTGATTAAGATGAAGAGTTTAAAAAAAGATTTCAGCATCTTTCTATCGGATTCATTGTGAAGCTGTTGCTTATAGTATTATTACGATCCTATGCCTTAGTGTGGTTCTTATAGTTCTTTCACCACTATCAAAATATTTCCACTGTACGCTTCTTGATTATGTGGACTATTGCTAAAAGCCTCAATTCATCAGCTGTTCTCAAGTAATCATTAAGTTCGGAGCTCATAGAAAAATTTAGTGGCCTGACCTTAGATGTTAGCCTGACCTGAGGTAGTTAAACTTAGAAGTGACTCTCGAAGAAAGCAGAAATGGGTTAAGCAGAAGAAAAGAATGACCAAGGTCCATATTCTTTGTTATGAACAATTGCTGTCAATTTTCGTTTTTTTGTTACCACTTTTGCGATTTCTAAAAAGATATTCGATGGATTCAATTATAATTTAGCTATCGGTTATTTTAATAACGTTGTGATGAGACAATTATTAGACGTTATGATGAATTGAGAGAATGAACTCTTAAACGTTAATTCTCTCGGCTCATTCTTTACTCGTTCCATTTATAAGTTGTTAGAATAACTTCAAAGTATGCACCTTCTAATCGATAGTCGCCTATTTAGAATTCAACATGGGCTATAAACCTAAGCGCGAATAAGGGGGGATCTATGAAGCAAACAAAAAAAAAAAATTCGCTTTTGCGTTTCTCAATTCTTCACTCAAGACGTATATTTCTCAATGGGAAATGAGTGCTTTAGAATATTGCGCAGTTGTTAGGCGTTTTAACAAGCTTCCGTTCTATTGCTAGCAACGAAATGATGAGCCATTAGGTGGTTCCTGAATTGCCTCATGCTCTTCTGCATATAAGTAAAATACTTCACGTGTAAATCAGCTATAATTTTCGTTCATTCATTTCCTCTTTTTTTTTGAATTAGACACTCTAATTACCTTCAAAAGCTAGTCATTATGCAAGAGACGGTCGATTATTCCACAAAAAATACAGAGAGAGTGAAGGAGAGAGAAAGAAAGAAAAAGTAGAGAAGGAGCGGTGTTTTTTATAAAAATGCGACCAAATATTTATTTATTTATTTATTTATTTTTTTGCAATTTGTGGTTGGTATATGGCAGCATTTTTGCATTATATAAATATATTACTTTAAGAATCTTATAGAGCAAAAAAAAGCGAAAAACATATTTTCGTACAAAAAATATGATAGTCGGATGTAAATCTTTCCGTCTTTCTTCACAATTTATACAAATACGCAAATTGCAATCAGTTTTCCGTTCGATAGAAACAATTTTCCGACGATATTCAGCCAAAGAATGTATATCTTTGCCGAATCCATTTTTTTTTCGATGAAACTAATTTAAGCATCACTTCAAATTTTAAGAATCTTTGTCGACCAACGGAAAATGGAATGGTCGAATCGGTTTTAACGATTGAATGATGCAGGATGTTTCATGTCGTCGAGTTCTCGACTTTTTCCGGAACTGTCCATCATCAAATTCTTTTGCTTCACAATTCCCATAAACTACTGCAGATAATAAAAATCGAATAGCAGAATGGTTAAAGAGTTCAACTGTAATACATCGTATAATGGTTCAATTACCTCTCTAGGGTACTCACTTATTTCGGAGGGAGGAGGAGCTGGGAAGGAAGGATTGCTAACGAAACGGCGCTATCAATAGCTTTTCAATACTTTTGTTGGGACGCAGCTGTTGTTCGTTGAGACTAAGTTATTAGGGTAATGGAGAAGAAAAGCTGCCAAAACGAAACACATCCAAGAATGGAATGCGTTTCGTTGTTTCAAGCTGAAAAAAAAAAAAATTTCTTCGTTTTGCTTTATTCGATTCGTTTCATTGGCTTCAATTCGATATTCTCATAGTATTGAAGTAATTTATTTAGGGGAGATCGTTTGCTTCTTATCATATATTATCACGATTTTTAATTAATTCCTCAATTTGCAGATTTTTCTCACAATCCTAGATTTTATCAATATTTAATTTAGAATTTTCCTTAAAAGAAATTCAGAGTTAACCGATTGTGTATATGTGAAGTTTTTGCTGATGCATCCAACTGCGTTGATTTCCTTTTGACGCTCATTAGCTTTCGTTTCGATTATATTCCTCATATAATCATATTGCATCCCACATCACTAGTCCACAAAGAATAGAGTATAAATTGCAGAGATAATTTCAACCGCAATGAACGAGAACCATTGAAAAGTATCCAACAAAAAAAAAAACCGTACTCTTAACGGATATAAGCCCATCATGTTGTTTTATTTACTGAATATGGTTTTTAGAAATTATATATACTGACAGAAAATCGATGATTGATATAAAGTGGAAATGGAGAAAAAAAAATCGTTCGAATTGAATTCCTTTACTTAAAGAGCTTAAGCGAGAGCTTAGTTCTTCACGTATGCTTAGATTCATTTTTCTCCACCTCCATGAGGAAATATGTTTCTCCATGTTTATTGTGCTTCCTTTGCCTAAAATTTTCTTCCCCCCTCTCTCTTCTCTCTTCTCTTTGCTCTTTTCTCTACCTTCTCTCTCTCTCTCTCTCTCTCTCTCTAAATGACATAGTTGCAGCTATGACCATGATAGGAAGGACAACGAGAGTTGGGCTAGAGAATATATGTGGTTGTAAAACTGCATTCGGTCACATCGTAAGCTAGAGTTTGTTGAAATATGTATAATTCCTACTTCTAGTGGTGAATTTGTTGAGCTATTCATATAAAATGTTGAAATATTTGAAGCGGAAGCAGTTAAAAGAAAATTATGTTCTAAACTTGAATTTAAGATTTTGAATAAACGGTGAATCTAACCCAGATCCATCCTAGAATAATCTGTCTCCACTCTTGTGTAGCTCCTGAGACTCCAGCAGTTTGAACTAGAACTAAGTGCTATTCAAGTTCTGAAGATAGTGCATAGGTTTGGGAGATTCAGAAGGAGGCAACAAGGGCGTCGTCATCTGACTTGCGCGGTTTGGACTCACGATTGAGGCTGAGGGAAGGAAGGAGGCGGGCTGCGAGACGAGCAGTCGCGAATAATAGCGCGATCAGTGAGCGCGTGTTGCCGTTTTGCTGATAGCCGCTTGCTCTGTCGTCTTCATTGACCAAGCGTTGACAAGCAAACGCTCGTCATTTTTGAATTCAACTTTGTGCATCTTATCCAGATTTCCTGATTTGACTAAATATATTTCCAGCATACTGTAGCGCCTGCTTTAAGCGATCTGTGCTCGGGCGCTTACGATTTTCGCGTGCAATTTCGGCTCCTTTTCGGTCGACGCTATCGTATAATTCAGTGTTTCAACTTATTGAACACCTTATCTCTTCCTTTGTTTTTGAGCAGTTTCATTGCAACACGTCTGTTGTGTTCCATTCCCTAAAGCGTTCATCTCTAACTGCGTAAGGCTTTTAATCTAAGCGCTACGAGGAACATCTCAAAGGCATTTCTGCGCATCGAGAGAACTCCTACTGATGTTCTGAGACGTGTTGCATTTGCTGGAACTCAACATCTGGGAATACCGACCACATATTTTGGTCACTCTGGTTACTGTCTTGTCCATTCCAAATACGAGTGACCATCTAACACGATTCAGCGTGAAGTAAGTTATATGGACGGAGGATACTATCAGTTGCTTGACCTCAACGTTTTCGAACGTTTGGGATGTGATATTGTGTTGTGATCATTAGATGCCACAAGTGGCTACAGTGCCCGAATCGGTGTGTACGTTGTCGGTGGTCGATTCGTCGACTACCTCAGGTACACGTCCTTCGGATCAAATTAAAGCACTTGTAATTGCTGGTGATCTTTTGAATAGCACCACGTCTTCGGCAAACTTATACTCGCATCCGGCGCATGGCGTCCAGGCCGCCATCGCCCATCACACTCATCAACTACAGCAACAACAACGTCAAACAAATGCTGCTGCTTCACTGGACCAACAACCGCAACATTTCAACTCGAAGCCACCATCTAATATAATCCTGCCACCACAAAGTACCGCAAAGCCTCATCCGTCGTTGCGTCCTCTAACGCGACGCACATCACATACATTTCTATACGTGCCTGAACAGCGACGTGTTTCAACGATTTCTGGTACATCGGTGGCATCATGTCCTACGGAATTATTCGAAGAGCCCGAAGTATTGCGTTTAACTCCTCCACCACCGAACACCTCTTTAAATCTTTCGCCCACTCAGAATCGTCGCAAATCGGTGCAAACCGGTGCTCCAGCTATTGGTTTCCGACCATTACGCTTCGAGCGTCGCTCTTCACAGCCTTTACTGATACATGAAGCTGTAGCTAGCAAGCCTGCAACGGCAGAAGGTACTTCTGCAGCAAAGTTAGGTCAGGCATTGATGGTTGATGATGAGCAAAAAACGAATGAATGCCATGCGAGTGCACAAAGTGATGCTCCCAGAATCCTTACCAAAAGGGTGAGTTGGCTTTCAATGAAGAGCCTTCAAGATTCTGTTGAACCACTGTTGGCGTTCTCGAAGCGTGCAAAAAAACAGATGACCTCAGGTGACAACATAAACAGTCGTAATGATTCTAGAGCGAATAGTCAATACGGTTCTGTATTGCAATTGGATGATTCGAGCCTTCTAGATCGAGACAACGATACACCACCTTTGGACACACTCAGTTGGAGTTTCACAGGTACGCAACTCGAATCTCTTCATTCAATCAACAGCCTACCAACGAAGAAATGGTTGTCCAGATGTGTAATTTTGCACATTTCATATTCGAAAGATGAAACGCGAAACTGAGGGGAGAGAAGGAAGAGACAAAAGTTTGAATCGAATGAGAATATGAATTCAAGTATCTCAGATATAATCAACATTAAAGAATCATATCACTGATAAGCTGGTGATTGCTTGTCATCTGTCATATCACAGTAAATCATTCGTCAGTCGCATTGATCAGTTTGCGTTGAATATGATAGTGGATAAAATTTTTTGATGAGAATATTATTCATTATGGGTTCGAGAGGTTTGAGTTAGGTCAATTATTCTTGCAATAATTGACGAATTGTTAAGAAAGTCAACATACTGAAGCGTTTACATCAATAAATACTATCATATGGTGCAGCCGTAGCAAGTGCGTAATGAGTTCCACTTAATAATTTACGGGCTGAAATATTCGGATAAAGAAAATAATTTAAGTGATTATATTAGATTCAAATTCAACAATTCAATGATTGAATTTGACTTTATAATATAATTGAATATATAATTTAATTGAATACAATATTGAGCGTATCAATGAATCGAAATGAACGTAACATGAATTTGAATAATACGCTAAAATTAATTGAACGTCGAATAATGAATGTAATGTCATTTAAATGAGATTTTTTTTTTTTTAAAATTTCTATCATATATTCACTATGAATATTTCTGATCAATAATTTTTTAGGCTTTTAGATTAGCGATTCGATAGCCGAAATTAATTAGTTTCTTCAGCCGAATAGCAATATTTGAGTTTTAGACTCTTTTAGATGTCATTTGAATGAGGGCAATGCCATGAAAATATTGATGAACTTTTTGAATACAAATTTTTTTTCACTATGCTATTCGAAATGACATGGAAAGATAAAGTATATGCAAATAAATTTGTATAAATTTGCATAAATATTTTTCTTATCACCAAGCTCATAGAGTTCATCAAAAAGAACCAATGCCATATGTGGTTTTTTTTTTTTTTTTTTGCATTTTGCGTTTATTTGATTAATCAGCTGCATTCCTGAGAAGCCTTCTAGTGATTGGCTCATCTTTGAGTTATTTCAAGTGCTCATGAAAATTACTCTATAAAAGATTTTTTTGTAATGCGGTTGGCAATAATCATGATCTGTGTTGCTCATATAGGTACTGACGGGTAATAAGAAATGATAGCTATGTGATTATTCTAAATTTTTATATAGACCCATAAATACTTTTAATGGTGAGTGATAGATCAACTTGAATATTGGTATAGGATAGGATAGGATAGGATAGGATAAGATAAGATAGGATAGAATTGTATAGAAAAATTATAGGATGGGATAAAAGTTTATCCGATCTTTTCCGTTAGATCCAGTAGATTTTATAGTTCTTATTTCATTGATTCTATGAGACAAATAAGCAGATAGTTAGGAATATACAAATATAAATTTATGCGATTATAGTGCTAAATAATTCGTTTTACAAATGCAAATTTTTAAGAACGCATAAAAATTTATCCTTTTTTTTCATTGAATATTCTATCTGTTTCATTGTCACCATATCTAATGAGGGATTGTCTACATCGTTTTGGTATGAAATTTGATAAGGTGCGAAACATTTTCCACCTACACATATCCGTTTTCTCAACAAACATAATCGATTTTGTGTTCATTTATAGAATGAAAAAAAAATTTCATGTGAATCATTTGTATAATTTAGGAATGCTTAATTGAAACAAAAAAAAAAAAAAATTCAAATGGAAATAATCTGTTGTTTTATTTCGAAAAATTCATATGCAATACTTCTTGGCCACAATTTTGATTACGGGGAAAAAAAAGAAAATTCTTTGATATCTAAATTTTTATATTATGCAATAAACTCGAAGAAAAATTAGTTAAAAGATTATGAATCAATGAAGAAAACTTATAATAGTTGATCACGGTTGAGTGTTTTAATTTCTGCAATTATTTACAAAGAGCAAAAAATCTCTCAATTACAATTCAATTGCTCTTGCCTATTAATTTTGCGAATAGCCGAAAGAGAGAGGGAAAGTGGAGAGGAATTGGGGAGGGGAGAGGAATCGACAATTGCACTTTTCGGAGATTTATGACGTCATCGTGCGTATATCAATTATTATTCGTTATTATCGGCTAATTTAATAAAAGGATGCAGGAGAAATATTTTCCTCTCCCCTCCCTCATCTCCCCTCGGCTCTCTTCCTCTTTTACCAGAATTTTATTTGAGAAGCAAACCGAGTCCTTTATATAGGGGAGATTGAAATGGCGCATATGTCCTAATATCGAAAAAATTTTCATTTGTTTTATTTATCTTGTGGCCCATTGCCTCCATTTTACAATATGCATGAGGATACGGCGATCATTTGATTTAAAAAAATGCGCCAAGCTGGGCCAGTGATTCATATCACTTTAATAGGCATATTTTTTTAGGCCATAGCATATTCTTTTAGGCCATAGCCTATTCTTTTAGGCCATAGCATATTCTTTTTACTTATCATGTGATGATAAGGAGAACTAATTTTCGGTCCTTTCTCGCTTTTCTTATATCTACTCGATTATAGTCTTTCTTTCTCAAGCATTGATCAATTTTAGCCTATCTCAAATTTTACTCTATTTTATTGTTTTTCATATTCTGGCTAGTTTTTGGGCTTTCGCAAAGTTTGTTATGTTTTAGCCATTCTCACCAATTATTTGTGTATATTTGACTGTATATTTTATTCGAGTTCCGTTATTTTATTCACTTTCTAGCATGTTTAAATAATTTATATAATTATAAGTATAATTTTTTTTAATTAGGTAAATGAACTCGTTTACTTAAATACTTGTAATTTCGAGAGTTTTATTGAAGTGCATTATTTCTATATTGCACAAATTTTCATGTTGAGGCTACAAAACATAGTACACATCAGAATTCATTGTCTTTACAATCGTGGCGGTTCTTATTCTTAAACCATGGAGAGAACTACGATTAGATGGAAGAGTTCTTTACACATTGGAATGTTGTTCTAATTGAAGTGTAATTTTTTTAATTCTTATATAGTGAAATCGACTGTATCACGTTAGTTCAACTAGCAGAATTTAATCAATCCCCAATGTGTCCAGAATCCGGATTTTTCCGGATAAATCCGGATTACATAGGGCTCGATCCTAGGGAAAAGAGGATGGGATTGTTTTCTCTTGTTAAGAAAATTTCGATTTGGTTCAAAAGGCCAATTGTCAATAAACATTTAAACAATGGCTAACAAACGAGTGAATGTGGCATTAATTAGGCAATGCTATCATCTATGCCACAGAGATATCGATTTTAAATCTCAGAAATCTGCATAAATGCTATCGTAAACATAGCCGCAGGCAGTCTTTTGGAGGGGCAGAAATGACGATATACCTGAGGGGGAGGGGGCAAAGAACGATGGGAGAAGGAAGTTGGCAGTAATGGAGGAGCACTTCCTACATAGGGGACATGCTAAGTTGTCATATTAGCTGATCGAATTGTGTTTATATCCTCATATATCGATCGCTGGATTAGATCGTTCTTTTTTCTATTCTGTCTTTGCAGCAGTCCTAAACTTCCTGCTTGCTTGTTTATTTTGCTAAAAATTTATTCGAAATAAGGAAAACGTTTAACTTCTAAAAATAAAATTTGCAAGAAAAAAATATTTTTTCCCAAATCAAATATATTACTTTAATATTTAAAATATCGACGAACAGAAGTACTAATTCCATTGATTAGTAAAGCGGATTGATTTTTATCTTAGTTCCGATTAAATATTCAACCACAAGATGAAGCATTCCTTACTGCAAACATTTATCCATTTTACTGAAGGCGTGAGCCTGTTATCCATTATTTCTCTCTGTGGATGGTCTCATTTCAGTAGGGTTTTTTCTAATCCACTCTGCGTGATTCGCAGTTTTGAATAATCCACTCCGTATGAATCTTATAAAAAGCTAATCTGTTGTACAGAGTAAAACAATAGACTAAAGCACTAATATATTCCATTCATTATATTCGATTTAATATTTCTTTGCATTTTTTTCTTAATAAATTTCTGTACAATTTTATCAATGCGCTAACTCTACTCATTAATATTCGCTTTGGTTCTTGGCTATAATCTTCGATTATATTCGCTCGATCATTTATAGCTTCTTGATTTTGCATTTTTCAAGAAAAATTTTAGTTATCGCTATACGACATTAGAATCGATTATTGCTAACGACCAAAAAAGTTAGCGTGATTCTCGTCCACTTTAGAATTCCACTTCATCGACCAATCAATTTCATTGCTTACTGAAAATACAAGTAAACTATATGCAATAATGGCACTCATATTTTAATTTTTATGGCTGCGTTTGAAAATCTTCTACAAAAGATTAATTTTTTTTCTTGTCGCCCGATAGTTTTTTTTCCTTATGACCGGACCGGAAGACGGTAAAAATCTGCCGAAGTTAAATGTGTGTAAATTTTTCCGTCTTTAAAAATCTATGGCTTTCTTTTCCGTAATTGAGTGATCGATGTGAAGGATAATATATAGTGGAGGAGAGGTTGGAGACTCAGGGAAGGGGCTCTCCAATGGTTAGCGTTATGCTCACCAACTTTCGATCATAAGCTTCAATGATTTGATATCACTGAAGGGAAAAGGATACATATATGCATAGACATGATATCGACATGATACACTCTTACAAAGGAAAATTGCAAAAGTGCATAATAAATAATTGGTGCACTTTGCATATGAATGCACTTTTGCATATGAATGCACTTTTGCATTTGAATGCACTTTTGCACGCATATGCACTTTTACACAACTCAAAACAATGCTCATGATATCAATGAAAACTTTTCGTGCATCAATTTTCTTAGAATTTTTAGAAGAAGAAATCGATTTGCAATCCTTATGCCACTATCAGTTGCCACTATTGATCCCTTTCCCTTTATTTTCCTTTTCTCTCCTCGTTGATCGTAAAAATTTGAAATATTTGGTTGTCGTGAAAAATATTCAATTTTGGCTGAGTACAATTGTTACCTTATTCACGGCGTTTTTTAATCACAATAATCGACATTTGTAAAAAAAAAAAAGAGGAAATTGAAGATATAACGCCTTTTTTTTTTAGCATATTTTCGTATTTATTGGTTTATTTTTGCATTTTTTTAAGAAATAAAAAGCAATGTAAAACTTTTTTCATTATCATAATATTTGCGAAAACAATGAAGAAATTCTTTTCTTTTCTTTTTTTTAAATTATGGTCCGTCAATGAGATTTTTTAGATGATAGAAACTCACTTTGTGAATTTTTTTTTTTTTATTCTTGAGCAAAAAAAAAAAAAGTGAAAGAAAACGATTGTAGCCACTCTAAAAAAAATGCTTCTCTTAGAAATTATTAGCCTAAATTTTTTTTTAAAATTAAATTATATCTTAATCAGAAACTAAAGAATTCTAATAAATATCAAGCAATTTTTGCGCTCATTTTTAGATTTGCTTAGAAAATTTCCCTCGAAGAGTTGAAGCTAGTGGGAAAGATGAGGCGAATAGATGAAAAAGAAAGAAAAGAATAAAAGAATCATGCAACAACGATAGAGACGAAGGATATCGGATTACTCGTTAGGGAATACAACTAACAAATTGCACTTTTCGATGTGTGTAGAGAAAATAGCATTTTCTGAACTACAAAAAAAAAGTTGTAGAACAAAGTATTTGCTCAGCTAGTTATACCAAAAAAAAAATTTTTTTTCGTAATTTACTAATATCGCGTATTTTATTTGATTGTCTTTTCGTTTCGACAATCATTGATTTAATTCATAATATGGAAGAGAGAAAGAATAAGCGCATAAGTATTAAAATATATATAAAATAAAATGGAACGTGGAAGGAAGAAGGAAGTGGGGGAATGGATGAATTGATGAAAGGAAAATATCAAGTCTGAACGTAGTTGATATCACATTTCATTTTGCTTTTTTTTTATATTTTAGCAATTGGGGACGTTGGGATACATTGATAAGTAAGTAAGTAAATAAATAAGTAAATAAATAGGCAAGTAAATAAATAAACGAGAAAGTGAATAAAATAAACAAATGTATCAATGGGCCGATAGATAAGTATTAAATAAATAAATAAATAATTTAATAACGGATCTCGATCGGATATCTAGACAATGATGGTGAAATGTTCCCATATTTCAGTCAGACTATCCTATAGCATATCTATTGTTATTTAATAAATCAATGAATGTGATCGATTGAGTAACCTCGGCAAGTGATCGATCGCTTAGCTTTACTTTTCAAGTTGGCGGTAGATGATCTAAATGAGGTGATCAATAATCTAATATGAATTGCAATTGTTGTCTATTATGAAATTTATATAATTCGAAGATTTGCATATATTTTACTTTACAATTACTCCATTACTTTGTTTAAAGTTACTACTTACAGATAATATTTGAATTTTTATTGCGAAATATGAAAAAAAATTAGATATTTGGCAATGATTTTCCTAATAAATAAGGAATTATTTTTAGTTTTTGTAGCGAAATATATATCGAAAGTATTTTATAATAATATTCCATCACATAAAAACTATTTTTTTTTTTATTTTTATAATTTTCTTCAGTAATATTTCTTTGAACTTTTTCGAAGCAATTGACAGTTGAATCAATTACCAAGGCGATCAACCGACTCATTTATTTATCAATTGTTTGGATTCACTTATAGGTTTTTTTTTCTACTTGAATTTTAGTTTGGCTAGCTGACTCGTTCATTAGTTAGCTTATAGATTGTTTTTACTTATATATTTGACCTCTATCGTTCTGTCTGGATTTTAAGAATTTATATGCGATTTGCAGTCAATGGAAAATAGATTTGTACTTGTAAAGCATCGTTTTTATCCGCTTTAACAAACTTTCATCTATAAAGCACATTGTGGTGACAGTTTATTTGTTTGCTTCTACGTACGTATATTCGTCTATCTGCCTGCGGGAAATTGCAACTTTTAAATCACTGATATTATATCAATGAAATTTGTTCACTAGAATATATGCATTATAGGATGCTCTTCAATGTCGAGATATAGTTTCATTCACTCAAGTTGAATATGAGTGATGAGCAGTTACGTTCGTTAGAAAATTTGCATGCGTTTCCAACCGATCGCATCCTTCTTTAACACCTTCCAGGTAGTGAAAAAGTTCATGCTGGTCGAACTGAAAAAAAAAATCTTTAGCAGAAAGTTTGTATGGGAATCCATGCAAATTTTGTTCTGGCAATGCAAACTGCTTTTCGACTTTGTCGATTCAATAGTAGCATCTGTACTCTTTCCTCACTTGCACTATTCTAACGAACTTCCGTTTCGTAGAATAAGATAGGCGATCCTTAGCGATTCAATTATTTACTTATGTAGATCAATAACAGCAATTATTTGCTATTGGAAATTGACGATATATATATATATATATATATATATATATATATATATATATATATATATATATATATATATATATATATATATATATATATATATATATATAGTGCTGTTACACCTTTTTATTATGCTTAATATAACTGCTGAATTCATCGACGTAATACTTTTGTAAAAATATTTTGGCTATGCGTTATTTCGGTTTTCGAGATTAAACAGCTGGCAGCAAAAGCAGCTGACGCTAAGGAAGTACTTGTGATGTGCGAAAAGCGCAAAACTCGATTTATTTTCATGTGCTTTAACAACATAGATAAAATGTGGGGACGCTCGAACACATCGAAGCTGAATGAAGTATCTCATGGATTCTGCCTTGTAACTATTGATTTGAGGCAACTCACAAAGTGCACAACGCGACTCGCCGCCTTCCTCAACGAACGATTTTTTTCTTTTCTTTTGAATAGCTGGCATTAGGGAGGGGAGAGCGAGGGAGTTGGTATTGTTAATGATCTAAACTAATGATCGCGATCAATCACTTCAACATAAAAATGAACAAGAAGTAGGCAAATAGCAGAAGCATAACCACACCGGAAATTGATATGTTTATCCCTCTAGCGGATGGTTTTTCATATTTCTAAAAGATCATAACGTCGACAGCACGAGAAGGGAGACGAAGTAGCGTCATATTGGGAGTTGAAGCTTGAAAGACCAAATTACTTTCATGAGCCAATCTCCTGTTCTTTTTAGTTACATACTTTAAAGGTGGCATGTTTTTGAGGGCAAATTACATTTATTTGTATCTACAAGATGGAGTAGGGAAGAGAGGAGTCTTACGAAGCCAATCATTTGCTAGAAATAGCATTTTAGAGAGAAAGCTAATGCAGAGGGCGACTTTCTCTCAAGGTTTTACAACGCGTGAAAAATAACAACAGTTCTTACCGAACTATATATATATATATATATATATATATATATATATATATATATATATATATATATATATATATATATATATATATATAGTTATTCGGTAAATTTTGTTTGTAGGTGTAATACTAATGCTTAGTGATTGCAATTTTGCGTGAACACAAAACTAGCATGGTGTCATGCGTCGGCAATCCTATTACGTCATAGTAGTGCCTACAAGCTTATTATCGCGAATGCTTGTCGACTTGATGCGGTCGTCACATGCTCAAGCTAAAGCCCATTTATGAGCCAGCAATTTCACTTTTCAAGTAGACGCTAAACGAATGGACCCCTAGAAAGAAGGAATAAATAATAAGCAAACAACCGTAAGCCAGAATATATTCAAGAGCGAATATTTTCTAAATGGAATTTAATGAACCTCTAATCCATGCATAAATATGAATTTATGTTATATGTGTTTCCTATACTATACTCGAACTTATTAATTTTTTTTTGAATTTAGTTTATTTCCATACATTTGTTACTGATATTTGAAGGTCGTATTTTTCGAATACTTGACAAAATATTATACAAAAATTACACAGTACGTAATTAAAAGTACTACAAAACGTCGAACGATACATGTCTTTTTTTATTCAGTGCTATTTTTAAATGTTAATTCATTTTCTATTATTTTTTCTTAATAATTTACAAGAGTAGTTTTTCTGCAAGATTTTTCCACGACAATATATTGGTATATATCATTGTCGATGGATACTAAATATATTAATTAATTGATGCATTATTTCGAACGTATTTATAAATTATTGTATTTTATATTGAGGCGATTTTCGAAAAATTTATTTGTAGTGTTTTGGACTCAACTATAGTTAGCATGGAATTTTTTTATTGGCATTTGTTTCATATATTTGAAAGGTAAATAGTTAACAAAAAGATATAAGCTATCAGTCAACAATAATTGAACAGCCGCAAAAAAAAAACAACGAATCAAAGGATATTTCCATTCTTGAATGTGCGCAAATCTTCTCTTTTTTTTGGCTAAACCTTTAAAAAATGGCATAGAAGATCCCGTCATGACGCATATTATACTCTAACTCCAGCTTCAATAATAGTTCGATAGCTGAAACCATCGGACAGACATATAGACAGACAAATAGACAGACAAGGAGGCAGGCAGATGAACACATAGACAGACACATGTGAAATACGTTTGTACTTGAAATAGGACCTTGCCGTAACGTGCTTTTACACATGAATTTGCGAAAGAATAAAAAGTAGCGTTGAGCTCTTATGAGGTTTTTTCTTGTTCAAAAAGAAAACACAAAAGACGACAACAGTTTACCAAATATCTTGAAAAGTGTGACTCAAGTTGTACTTTCGACTTTCATTTGCTAATTTTTTTGAAACAAGGGGAGGTAGGGGGGGGGGAGGTTTAACACACAAATACGCCACGAACGCGTACTGATGGCCTCATCTGGCTTCATGCCTTCTAGAACATTATTTTAACTTGAGGGTTTGAAAATGACGTACGATCTGACTGATGGACTGATTCCCACATCATTTAAAGGAAGCGGTAGGGAGCTTATGACAACTTATAGTTGAACAACGCTAGCGATGATTGATCAATTCTTTTTGCTGTTTTGTACGTAGAATGTTTTGTGAAGCTAAGCGTTCATTTTGATCAAGTCAAGCACCGCATACGGAGCAGTTATAATTTTCAGTGTTGTGGTAACGGTACAGGAATTCAAGAAATTGGAGCTCGCTAAGCAAGCACATAAAACCTAAATTTGCCTTCATCCCCCCACCCCCACCCCCCTCCTGCCCTCCTTATTCTCCCTAAATGCGCCTGTTTACCGCAAAACGCTCGTCGCTCGCTTAGTTGAACATTTAGAATCATGGATGGCATCAACTCGAACAATTGTTGCTCACTTATTCCTTTATCGCTTATTCTTTCATTTTTATACTAGCTATATGCCAGCTTCTATCTTCTTATACATGAGCCATGACATTGCTATAGGCTATGCTCTATTTTTCGCACGTCAATTCCAAGTACCCTTGCAACTTCGTTCTTCACCTCACTTCAACGCAAATCATTCTCGAACGTTTCATGGGCGTGCCAATATTGAATTCATTCTTAAGCCAGGTGTGCTCATACCTGTGATAAAGCATCATCTACACTTGAATAAAGTCTCTTTATAGGCAAAAAGAAGCGGGATTAGAACAACCACTTGAAATAAATAAAACATGGTAGCATCAAATTAAAAATACCTACTTATTTAATTCTTCTGTGCTTTAAGATGTGAATACTGTAAATAGGGATTGCGTAGCTTTGCTGGATTCTTTTATGCTGTGAAATTTTGCGAAAAAAAAATCGAAATTGAAAAAAAAGATTCGTACAAATGTACAAATCGTCATCTGATTCGAATATCGATGTATTATTTTACATTCTTCATCGATTTATATATATATATATATATATATATATATATATATATATATATATATATATATATATATATATATATATATATATATATATATATATATATATATATACATGCCGATCCGTTGTGCATTAAGATCGTTATCTTCCACATAATGTGCACATCAAATAATGTGCATAGCGCAGTAATGATGACAAGCAATAAAATTTATGACAAGCTGTATATATTGGACGGATAATCGCCTGCACACAATGATTTTTTTTCGTGCACAACGAATAAAATGCGACCTTGATTTTTTTGCGCATTATTTCTGCTAGATTCGAAAATGAAGGGAAGAGGGTCGATGGAGGGGAAGGGAGGAGGAGGAAGAAGCCAGAGAAAGGAAGAAGCGAAAGGGGAAGAAACAGAATTTTCTAACGGGAATAAGAAAGTTTTTAGAGATGTCTAAAAAATGGAAAGCGTAAAGTTCTTTTGAACTTTATTGTTACATTGATATTATGTCTATGTGGTATGTGGTCTTACATTAAATGATGTCTAATTATGATCAATTACAAAGTATTTCGGTAAGTTTAGAAAGTTTTTTTTATAAAAAAATCAACTTGAGTGCACTGCTCCAAATTTGAGAAATTTCTGATTTGGTGCAGTTGGTCGGAAATTATATTATTGATGCTTCGGCATCTATTCAGCCATTTCGAGTTGCTGTCAAAAACGTACTGATATTGTTCATCGATGTCTTAGTGATGATGAATTAAAGAGGGAATAAGGTTTGAAGGAAATATTTTTCTACCATTTTTTCCTATATTCAATATTTTTATCCCATATTGCTCTAATATTTTCAAAAATTTAAATTTTTTTTCTTGTTTCAATATCAGTTGCCCACCTTATAACGATGACGGTATTACTTTTTTAATGCCATTATTTCTATTATCTTTTATAGAATTAAAAATTTGGCCTGAAATCCATAATATTTCTTGAATTTTCTGAAAAAAACTTCCAATTTGTTTCGTTTCTAAATCTTTATTGAAAACACTACAACAATCGTTTTCTCACTCTCAGTATAGGCGAACGTTGGACACTCTTTATTTTAATCATTTCAAAAATATTTTTCTTTAAGCAAGAATTTTCAACCATAATCATACATTGAAATTTTTAGAAGTACGCAATTGCAAGCAGACATAAATCCACAGACATACACATACAAACGCAGACATACACATACAAGCGCGCGCACACGTTTAGTTGAGCTTTGTGTCAAGAGTGCGTTCGCTTATAGTTGGAGATATGCTTAAAGCCGCAAGCATACTCATTTGAAATCAATACTCACATATGCCAAAATGCGGAATAAAGTTGGTGGGTAAAGTTGAGCATTGCGTTTCCAACTTAACGAGTTTTTTTTTTTTTTCAGATGAATACGAGAATGTAACGCTAATGTATGCAAAACATGAGAAAATTCCGATGAAAGATTTCGGCTCTGAAGTTCGTGCAACAATGGATATCGATCATTTATTGAATAAATCCGTACTTTTGCTTGATCTTCAAGAGACATCACTTGAGGAGATTTTTGCAAAGTAAGTTGAAAATTTTCCTTGATTCAGGCGTTAATGATTGCAATAGTAAGTTGTAAACCTTGATTTAGGCATTAATGTAACAGTGGTAAGTTGTGAATCTTGATCCAACTTAATAGCCTCAACAAACATTTTCTTAATGTATATTATTTTTTATTGTAAGTAAATCAGCTCAATGAATTGATAGCTCTAATATAAAACTTTAAAATGCCTAAATATGTTATAGAGAAATTTTTGCAGATGCTAACAGAAAAACGCGCCCTGTATATTTAGCACAATATGCGCATTTTATATTTTTACTTTTTATGGTAATATTTTGCGAAAAAAAAAAAGAATTGTTGCAAAAAAAAAAGAAAATTTTGCACAATTATCTGAAAAATGACGATACATGAAACGGAATAATTAATTACGGAAATTCTATTTACATTTTGTATCTTCAATAAACAAACCAACTTTAATGTACTAAATTTTTTTTTTTTTTTTTGGCTGATCAATGAACGTTCAACAGAAACGAATTGTATGAAGTGATTTTTGATGCAATATTGCATAAAATATTTGCAATTGATTGAAAATTGCAACAATAAAATTCAATGTAATTTGCAATAGTCGAAAATTTTATTAAAAAAAAACTTTTTTTTCCATTTTTTAAAATAACGCTTTCGATCGAACAACAACTAAGACTTGTAATAATTCGTTTATGGTAGATTCGCTACTAAAATACTGAAGTTTATGAATATTCTTACGTAATTAATTTCGAAATCTTGAAGTAATCTCGAAGTTCAGTGATTATATTTGTATCGTTGATAAACTGATTGAACGCTCATAAATCATATCATATCTTATCGATAATTGATCACATTAAAATTGATACAATATTATCAGCGAATATTTATGATATACTTCACGAGATCATAGATAAATTCCATTAAAATATTGCATCTAATCAATAAAAATGAGCAATAGAATTTCTAAGAGCTATTACAACGTTACAGATTCTCAGTGGTCTTTTGCATTATAAATAAGCGATCAACATGCTGTAAGAATTTTGCAGTTTATAAACTCAACGAAGATTTTATGTGATCGTTGTAGGGAATTTTATTGATCATCTCTGAAAAACATTGTAATAGTCGAATAACGCATATACATTCATATATAAGATAATCAATACTCAAAGCTTAAATTTCCCTCCGAAATGAATCAAAGAGGGATGTTATCAAAAAAAGAGTGGGTAGACGCGATGGTATTAGAGGGCGGTGGGAGAGGGTGATCCATTTGAATAAAAGAAGTGGCTCATATATATTTTGTTGGAAATATAGTCTCGGCAACTATCTGAGCGATTGTATGCACAATGAAGGATGAGGGAATCTCGTATTTTTATTCGCTGATATTTCGCATCGGTGCGTTGACATAAATGTTGGATAAGATCTGCAAATTATACTGAGTGGCTGATTTAAGGTAGATAAAAAAGGGAGGGAAGAGAGATTCTGGATCAGCGGAAAGAATCGGGTAAGTTGCGTCATAAAGTGCGGAAAAAATAGCCCAAAGTAGCCCAAACCTTTAAAAAAAATTATATTCTTGAAAATAGCACAAAGTAACCTTAAATTAAAATTATACTCTTCAGGAGGCAATAGTTTTCAAATGTTTACAATTACACTTGCCTATAATATTTAATTTTTTAGTTTAAATATCGGCAAGCGCTCTATATGTTATATTTATCCATATTTATCCGTATTGTGGCATTATTTAGGCTGTTCATCAATTTAAGAAAGGCGCTGGAAAGCGCACCGGAAAAGTCGACACATAATGTGCTTTTGTGATTTCTCTTAGCCGTCTCCATACTTTCATATGCTGCCGCCACTATATAAGAAAATATTGTCGTAATATGTCGTTTTCTCTTCAACTGAATCGATCACTAAAAAAAAAATCCACAAGCGTTTCGTCCTTTCAGTTTCCACTATAAACGAATTTAAAATGCACCCGAATCGTCAGTATAATATATGCAAATAGGCTCAAACATCTTTAAGTGTATATAGGTCTGGCTGAAGTTGATTGCCGAACTTGAATACTCGTTTCGGAACTTTTCCTTTGATGTAGATTATAATAAAAAAAAAATTTTTTTTTATGACTTCCATTGCAAAGGTTTTCAAGTGGAAATTCTTGAACAAACAGACAGACCGATAGACATAGATGAATAAAACGGAAATTCATGCAGTCACAATATTACTCTAATGCGTTTTGCAACTGCAAATATTGCAAAAGCATATAAATGAGTTTCAGTATTTTGTTGTGCTCCTTCCTTTAAGTAACATCGATCATTTTGTGGCCGTCCACTAATTTATTTTAAAAAAATATAGCTTTTAAAGGATAATTCACGAGATGGATATTCAAGAGCCGGAATTTACTAGTGAGCAAGTTCGATCCGTTTTATTTACTCAGGATGCCGGAAATCAATGTATGTTTCTTTTTGCATTCTTTCATCTATGATTATTATTTTTCATTGATTTTTTTTTTGTTCAATATATTATCATTGATAATGTTTGAAAGAGACGGCGCTTTATCTTCTTTGATTATTTATTGAAATTTTTTTAATTTATTACCAACTGAAAATCATTATAATTGCCGAATAATATGGAAAAAAGTATAGCATTGAAGTAGAATTTTTTGCAAATCACCATAGAGTTTATTTGTTTTCCGAAAAAGTCACTGAGTTTTAATAAGAAAGTGCATTAATTTTAGGGAAAGAGGGAAAAAATGTGTAATATAGATCCATTAAAATTAGTGAAAAATTGGTAAATTTCCAAAATATTTTATAGCTCTCTTTCAATGACTACAGATGACATTTACTGTATTATGGAAATATAAAACATCAAAAAGAATTGAATAAAATGTGAAAAATATAGCATTAAGAAACAAATATTTATTACTTTTATTTATTTCAAACTAATATTAAGTTGGAGATCTCAACGAGATTAGTTAAGCATTCATTACGATTATTGTTAGCTTATTGATCATCAACAAATGAATTCTAATTGGTTTTCATAAAAAAAGAATCATTCACCTCATGAATATTTTTATTTTCAGTTCATATATTGAGTCGGACAGTACAGAGTATATGCACAACGGGAACAATTGGTGGATCATTTGATTATGACCAAACATGGATATGTGCCTTGTTCGTTAGCAATTTTTTTTTTTACTTTTTTTACTCTTTTCAAGAAATTAACTGAGGGTTTTTTGATTCTATTATTGAGCGGTTTTAAATATCAACTCTAAATTATTGACCTCGATTTGTGTTCCTAGAGGTGAAAATTACGTCTAACTTAGAAAAGGATTGAGGGGAGGGGCGAGGAATGTGGACGATTCGGATCGCATTGCCTCGTTGACTTTTTCAAACCTTCTTCGCGACTTTTTGCGGTTTCGAAGTACAATTTTCGAAGTGGTTAAAGATATTCGTTGTATAGAATGAGCCGCTTTTATGAAGAAAAAAATGTTCGCTCAAAGCGACAATGACCCAATCAGTCAGAATGCACAACTTTCATCACTATTATTTACTCATTAAAACATAACATAGCCGTAAAATTTTTGTAAATTAAACGATGGTCTTTGTTGAATTCTTTTCTGTTTTATCGCCTGGATGTTCGCCTTATCCCCCTTCTCCCCCTAAGCACGGGGTTTTTTTGGTTGTCACTATATATAAATATAAATATAAATAAATAAATATATATATATATATATATATATATATATATATATATATATATATATATATATATATATATACATTATATATATACATATATATATACATATATATATATATATATATATATATATATATATACATATATATATACATATATATATATATATATATATATAAAGTCAATTATTAAAATATCACATTTAATGCAGATGTATGCTGAATACGGTACAACATCGGCACGTAGCGATTGCACGGCTAAGTCATCCAACGAATCTCGGCAGAACGATGCAAGATCTCCGATTTATCATTATTGTTATTGCACCATCACGTGCGGTAATCATTTTTCTTGTCATTGATAAGTGATAAGATATTTTTATTATTAAGTGATAAGACATTTTTTCTTAGTGAGTGATAAGACATTTTGTATTAATCAGTGATAAGATGTTTTTTAACGACAAATGAAGAGACAAAATCGATCGCATGAATAGAGATTTTGAATTGAGTTATGCGAAGATGTTGCATACGAACGTCACAAATTTAGAATCAAACAATCGCATAGCTTTAAAGATTTGAAATGAACGGTGCTTAACTAAAGTATATGACTAAGTGATTTTTTATTGACGATGCGATGTGATATGATTGGTGTTTCCGCTGATATGAAGCCTTGTTTTCATTAAGTAGCAACCGTGAGCATTGATGAGATCTAAAAGGTGAGGGTAGAAATGCAGGTATGAAGAGTTGAAGCAGAACAAATCTATCAGCATCCTTGGAGTATAGCGCTAAGAACGACCTCAGGTCATTCTAAACCTATACAGTGCTTTAAAGCCAACCTGTTTTAACCACGTATAGTGTGGATGGATAATTTGGATGAAAAATATGAAAGAAATGTAGAGCCATAGATGAGGAAGAAATTCTTTTCAAGGGAAGGGGATAAAACCTGAAAGATGTGCGGAATTTTGCCAGCTGTAGGTTGTGTTGGCTATCATCTCGTCATTATATCATTTTCAAGGCTGTGTTTTGCATCTGTTATCTTATGTGGGAATTGGTCATATAGAGACAAGAAGTAAAGGCGATGAAAAGTGCCATTCACCTAAGCGTAGTACATTTTTGGCTATAGTGGAGCGCCGAGGTAGTCGCTCGTCTTCCAGATTTTTTTTAATTGAGTCACAGAATCTACCACTTCTATCTCAGTTTAGTTGGGAGGGAAAGAGTTGAGGTAGGGGTGGATGCGAGAGGGTTCGTTTATTTGTTTTATGACCGTCTACATCTGTCCATGATCACAACAAGATCACTGAAGCGCATAGAGTCCATCGCTTGAGGCTACCGTATACAATTTTCTTCTTATACTTATGCAAAATTATTTGAAATTCATTTGAAAAATTCAAATATTTTATGCTAAACGATTATCAGAAAGAACAGAAAATATGAAAAATATCATTCCCAAAAATTTCTTCAATGGAGAATTTAAAATTAATAAAAAATTTATGAAATTATTTTCAAGAAAGGAACGAAAACAGCGTTAGAAACGACGAGAACGTTTGCGACACTTTTTGCTGATATGGATATCAGGCAACGATTAGTTATGGCGCAAACAGTCGATCAATTCAGGTTAACTGTTCATATAGTTTTTTTATACTTTCTATCGACTGTTTTACACTATTTCTCAGTTTCTTTCTCTTGCATGTCTTGCTTGTTCACCCTCTCATCATCGCATACAATTTAATGTTTGAATGTTTATTAAATCTTGAGTTTTTCCATTTTTTCTTGTTATAAAATTTATATCTGCTGAACCAGTTTCTTTTTTTTTTTACAAATGAGTCTTTGGGAAAGTCAGCAAGTAAAGCCAAACGACGAAAGCGCCGATCAACAACGTAACCACATTGTCTTCATTTAATAACTTTTTAGCCATTATGAGTAACGAATAAGGTTCTGGAGGACTTTTGATGCTTCAGTGATATTGAATAGAGAGAGAGAAATTATTTGATAGATAATATCAAATGAAAATAAAAGGGCTGATCGGAGTCGATATTGCGACAACATATTGTTGCGCCGTATAAAGAAATAATAGTGGAGAACCTGTCAATCGGCGCTTTTGTCGGATGGCGTACTTGTCAATCGGCGCTTTTGTCGGATGGCGTACCTGTCAGTCGGCGCTTTTTCTCACATTTGCCCCTCCCCCCTCCTCTCTCCCCCGCCCTTTAGTGCATTCATGCAGTAGTTTTAAGTGGATATGTACGCAAATCTCTTCGAGAGAGCTAAATCAATTTTAGGTCAACATTGCTACAAGCAGCTAAAGAGTTAGCTGTTGATCAAAATCAGTGGCGTGAACGAAAGACGTCAATTCATTTGAGTCAAGCTAAAGAACAGTTGGTAAGCTTTTTCACTTCCGTTGACGTAGTGAATTTTATTAGAGAAAGTACATGAATGACGCTATTCATGTTTCGATTTTCATAAAAAATTCGTGTTCTTTTTTTCTTTCTTTCTTCTCTTTTTTTTTTTTTTTTTTTTTGCTAGAGGAGAGCCAACGCTTCAAAATAAATATAATTTGATTCAAATAAAATCGATATTTTCTCAGAGCTTTTTATTTAGAGAAATCAATTGGGAAATTTTCGTTCACCGCTGAAGAGAGATGGAGGAGGTTTGTGGAAGAAACATATGAATCTCATATTGTCTTGCATGGGAAAGGTGATCGCAAGCCAATCTATACTTTTTATAATAGAAGAAAGTAACTGCCTAAATTAATTATTCTTAAGCAATTGCCGCGTATCGATTTCTCGTATTCAAAATAGATCATAAGCTGAATTATCGCTTCAAAAATATCGTCATTAGTATTTTATCACTAAATAAACGAAGATCATGAAGTGGATCCTCTAGGTAATCGTTCAGAACTATGGCCAGAAGTTGAACGAAGTAACGGAAGTTGAAGTGGAAGAGGAGATCGGAGCTAGAGGCGAGCAAGAAGGGACATAAGAAATTTAAATTAAATCCACATGTGATCGGAATTTGTTGTTAAATCGGCGAGAGCGTTTTTTCGGAAACGATCTATTTGATTGACTGTTTTATTGAGATTTTTTAAGGGCGGGAAATGACGTCATTTAAATTATTTATTTATGACAACTTTGTCTTCAATTTAGCCTTCATTTTTTGCAAAGATAGAAACGGTCTTTAGGCCTTCACAACCTTTCGAAATGAATACTGCTACCTTGTTAGCTTAAGGAATTGAATATTCTCCGTTCAAAAATCTGAAAAAAAAAACTCAATTGAAAATGAGTCAAAAAGGTCGATATGCTTTGGATTATCCAGATTCGCACTTGAAAAATTTTGGACTAAACGGATTCTAGGTTTCGCCTGTCTAATCGCTTGACCCTTCTAAACAAAAACACTGAGATTGCATATTGCTTTCAAATATCATTGTTGTTATAAAGCAAATTTAGATTAAAACTAACCCTATGTTTCGAATTTTGAGTTATTTTTTGAAATGCTTTTCAAGTTTTCAGTTCGGTCCAGGAAGGTGGTATCCATTTCGTGGACTTAAAGAAGATTTTTGTCGAAGGATACAATTCTATGCATCGGATTATTTGGATGGTCAGCAAATAAATTCGTTTCTATCTCATTGTTGTAATCAAATGAGAGTGAATAGGGGATTCTTTGGTAATAATATAGTACCGAGTGAATAAGAGAGCGATGATCGATGGATAAGAAATCACGCATCATTTTCTAGCGAATTCCGCCTAAAACTAGCTAGAATTTTTAGTAAATACTTCAACTTCTGGTTATTTTCTGAGTTTTTATTCGGCTAATAATATCTTGTTGTACTTAATATTTTTAGGCTTTTTACGTCGTAAATCGCCTAGATGTTGCATTTAAAACGATATCGATGGCCGAGATATAGCGTTGCAATGTGGTAATTAATATATGCTGCCAAAAACTAGAGATTTTCATAATCGAGGTCATACTGTTCTAATAAGAATCTTATATTTAATATTTGAATGCCAAATATTGTTGCAACGAAGCGAAAGATTTCAGCGAATATTAGCATTATTTTCTTTTATATTACAGTGATTGAATCACGAATATTCTTATTAATTTTTATAATTTATAGTTATAAAACAATCTATTTTTTAGGTATTCGTGGGCCGAAGACTATTCAAAAATTGTTCAGTTCAATTGTTTTTCTCTACTTTGCTTGCATTTTACCAGCGATTGCATTTGGCGTCCTTAATGATGATAACACTGAAGGCGGTATTAGTAAGTTTTTTCCACTTAAATTTTAAAGATATCCGTCTTGATTATAAATCAATTTTGATGGATATCTTCAGGTAAACATTTATTATGTCACACGTATAGGTAAGTGCGTTATTACATATATAACCATTGTCTAATGATCAGCAAAAAACACTATTCGCAAAGGGGTACGAACTCGCGATCGGTCGCTTTCCGCGTGAATGCTATACCAGTGAACCACATGAATTAATGTAATGCGTATATAATGCTACACGCTTGCTGAGCATATAATGCCAATAATCACAACAATCAACAAACATTTCTATTTTGAGTGTTGCTGTTGTAGATTTATTTAATGTAACAATGAGATTTTATCAAATGCGTACAATATGAGAAATGACGAATATGTGATATGCAACGCAAAAAGAACTTCAATATTGCATTGGAAATTGTTGCAATTTTTGCAGCTTCAGTTTTGCAAAAAAAACAACAAATTTTTTATTTGCAAATGAAAAAGTTTTTTTTCGTTCTCATCAAACATTTCAGATGTTCGTAAAGTGATTTTTGCTCAAGCGATCGGCGGGATTTTCTTTGCAATATTTGGCGGACAGCCAATTATTATATTGCTCACTACGGTTCCATTAGCTATTTATATAAAAGGTAATTATATTACATTTGTTTTAATTGATTTTTTTTTTTTGTAGTGCGATGAAGAGGAGAGGAATTGAAGAATTGCATTCATATCTTTCATTTGAATTTTTCTTTTAAATCCCCTATTTAAAAAAAAATTTTTTTTTTTTCATAATTTTGGTGGCTTCTTCTAGAAGGAGAATTACTATTCCTGCAAATTGAAATCATTCGTTTCTTGCGTTAAGATCTTTGAATCTTTAACGAGATCTTTTTTTTTCCTTTAGGCTATCGAAATGATCTACTTTTTCCGTTCCCATTCCGAAAATGTCAGCAATCTTTCAAATGCTATATTTGTTTATCTCTTGGCTGCAATCAAAAAATTAAATTTTATACCAAAAAATAACGGCTAAACTGGATTATATCCGACTAGTCTTTAAGAAGTCTCATCAAAAAATTTCTTCGAATGAGATATGCATAGAATATTTGGAATTTTGTCAACAAAAGTGGAATCGCAAAAGAAAATTTGGAAAATATTTCAGCCGTTAAATAAGTTGAAACATTAACGAAAACGTTTTCTTCGAGAAATATCCAACTTCAAACTTTTTTTTCTGAAAGTTTATCTAATCTACTTTCTGATTTGACTTCTATGATATGCAAGAACTTCTCTATATGTATTCTGCAATTATGCAATAGGAACTGAAGCGTTTAGTATATAATAAGGGGAAATTTGGAGATCAATGAAGAATTTAAAATTGAATTGTGTCATTGCACCAGTTTGTTGGGACGAATGAAGTAAAGCGAAATTTAAACTACCTCTGCGTTGTAGTGTTATGAGTATAGCGCTAACATTGATAATTGATACTATATGAATATAATAAAAAATTATAAAATAATTTGCATTTTATTATAAAATGCTTTCAAATTTTCATTTTTATTTCGAAAATTTATGTCATTTGAGTTTATAAATTTATTACTGTTAAACGATCACAAATATATTTTTTTAACTTTTTCATTCGATTTTTTTCTGTCGTTTTTTTCCTCAGTAGAATTGTTTGAGTATTCTACTTATCGGTACGAATTTCTTCAATTCTTATTTAAAAATTTTTAATAATTTATATGCTGTCTATTTAAATGTTTGAATGTATCTGAATTTTTATCTGAAATTTTTTTCTAAAATTTCTGAAAAAATTCCATTAAAGATGATTCATGATTTTTTTGTAAAATATTTTTCAGTAATTTATAAAATCTCTCAAGAATTGGGTTATGACTTCTATGCGATGTACGCTTGTGTTGGTCTATGGTGTCAATTTTTTCTTATAATCTATTCATCAACGGAAATGTGCAGCTTAATGAAACTCGCCACACGGTATATTTCATCAAAAAAAGAATTTTTTTTCACTCATATCTATTTAATTCATCAAATGATGAAAGTGATGAAGCATTCCCTATATTTCTAATAATTTCTTTCAGACATTCTACCAGGGTTTTTAGAAGGGAAGGGGAAAAGCCAAGAGATTCAGCTCAATTAGCTTCAGTTCTTTACCTGTTCAAGGTGTGATCAATTTTAAAAGTAATTATTTGGAAACGCGTACAAGAAATTAGATAGGTATTCAGATGAAATAGATATTTAAAAACGAAAAATTAATTTTTGTGCATCATTCAAAATTTTGAATTTATTCGATGTATTCATCATATCTAGAATTCGTGCCCATTTTAAACGTTTATTGCTTTATCTTTTAATAATGCTGATCTTACAAAATTTCTAAGCTTATGTTTTATGTTCCTTTATTTCTATCTATAATGAAAGCAAGGATGCAGAGGGAGGGGAGTTAGCGAGATGAATCAGAAGGAAATAGGAGGCATACTGAAAGGAATTTAGTTCATTTTAATCATGTTCCGAATTTTTGTGCATTGTTGAAAACCCTGTGCAGTGTGGAAGAAACATATCTTTGTATATATATATATACAATATATATATATATATATATATATATATATATATATATATATATATATATATATATATATATATATATATATATATATATATATATATATATATATATATATCCTGGTTTATATTTCTTTCATGGCACTCTTTATAGTAAAAGTAGTAGTAGTACATCATCTGTTTGGTGGTTACTTAACAAAAATTCGAGAGCAGTTCTGTCTTACTAATATAGTGGGTTTTGTCGTGTGAAAGTGGAGAAGTTTCATTGAATAACCGAACGATCATCTTGGAGCAATCGTCGGTGACTCCGGAGTCAAATTCCTATGGAAATTCATTTACATGTTGAATTCACATTTAATCCGTTAATAAGCTATTATTTACTTAATATTCAACCGCGCTTTATGGTGGAAAGAACTTGAATACACTTTGCGAATGGATTCATAAAAGAATTGACTCCGGAGTTGGCTCTCGTTGTTTTTCAATTAAAAAATTGAAATTAATAAGTAAAATGCAAGTTTATTTTGTCGTAAATATTTCAGGTATAAATATATTTAAATAAGTTAATAATTTCAGTTCTGCCGAAGAAATGTTTTCACTATTCATTGCAATTGCATTCACCGTTGAAAGTATACGAGCGATTCATACAAGTATTTTTTTTTTTATTTATTTATTTTCTCATTCTTATTGATCGAATTCTCATAGCGATAAAGTATATTGATAGGCATTAAGCACCATATTGTAATTACTCTAATGGATTATATTATCGAGTGATAAGTTCATTACTTGGATAGTCTAAATAGCGATTTTCTGCTCTAAGCTTAGCATAGAACGGTTGAAGGATAGCCAGTAACTCAGTGGTCGAGTAGTTAAGAAACTTTTCCACAGGACACAGGGACTTAAGTTCTGTTCTTCTTTCAAAATATGCTCCTAACCATGGAATTTAACTTCTCTATTATCTGGTTCTTTATGATATTCAATTGTTTTTTGTTTTTTTTTTTTTGAGAAAGAGGGAGAGAGAGAGAGGGCAAAGAATATGTGTTTTGAAAATTAATTAATGAAGCAATTTCCCGATTTTATAAATGTAATATCGCAGTAAGAGATCAACGATGAAAGAGTATTACAATTTAGCAACCGAAAGATTGCAATTGCATTAATTTAAGGTTTCCTAAATAACTATCACAATTGTGATGAGGATCATGGAGGGCGAAAAGTAGCCGAAGATTCCATAAACAATTTACGTATAAACGCTTCACCGACGTTTAATTCATTTGTCGACAATTTAACTGCCTCGTCTACCAAAGTGCAGGTAATTTTAATTGTTCGCCCTTTTTAGTTCATTACTATCGTGTACTATCGTATTATTACCCCATGGGGTATTAGCATCCTGCTTGAAGCGGTTATTGCTTTTCATATGCGTGCGATGGCTGAAAATAGCTGATTAATTTTTAACCTTAAAAAGGCCGATAATTATAAGTATAAATAAGAAAGAAAATAGTCCAACGATATCTGAAGAAAAATATTCGCTAATATTTTCGTATATATTTTATTTTGCTTATAGGGAAAGGTAATAATGTGATCTGTAAATTCCACATACATTTGGTGAGTTTACTTAAACGATAGTAGAGTGTATCTTTATATATATTCCCCGAGGGTATTCGAGAAAAGAAGTAAAGCGTTGCCTTTCATCGCGAATGGACATAACGCAACATAGAAACACTGAATCGAATCATTAATTCACACAAATAGCAAATAAAGCGAATGAATTATCCACATTTTATGCACATCCAATATCCGATTCTCTTCCCATCTTCGATTATTCCCTCCCCATTTCATCTACCTTCCTTCCGCTCCCATCTTCCTTCCTTCCTCCATCCTTCCGTTTCCAGCTGTTTCTATGGCTTCCCAAATATCCCAACGAACATTAAGGGATTGAGGGGTGAAGATTCTGTTGCGTTGAGATAAGCAAGCACGTTAAATCCCTGCGGACGCATATAATGTTGTTGTCTTTTTTTTCAGCGCAACAACAATTAGTATCGTTGAATAACAAGGAGCAATAACAAGAATATTGATTAAATGTTATTACAGTCTAAAATCACAAATAAAACTATGCTATTCAAAATGTGTTGTATGGCACGTTTATGCATTTGGCGGGGGGGGGGGGATTGAAAGCAAGGAAAAATAGAGAGATTTTAATGAAAACGAGGATTTATTTATTAAGAAATGGACAAAAAGCTAACGTCTCCTTTATCAGGGACAAGAAATTATTAGATGAGAAGCTCATCTCTTTTTGTTCCTCGTTGCTTTATAAGAAAATAGCTTTATATTTAAAGCACATTACCAGCGCTATATCTCGAGAAATAAAGAAATGATGAGTTTTTTTTCAACAAAAGCATAATTTTGCAGCAAGTGTTTGGAAAACCGTGCCATCGTGACACTTCAATATTGTATATGCTTTTGATGTTTGGTACACTTTGGCTGGGATTATTCCTATATAATTTCAGGTTAGCAAATTTTTTTTTTTTGAAATTTTAGGATCAAAATATTCGATCCTTCAACCTAGATGAAAAATTAGAAAATTTTTGAGGAATTATTACCGAATGTATCATTTTTATGTCCTTTTTGCTAGAAAAAATCCCCCAAATTTTGAAAAAAAACTTCAACTCTTATTGTTGCATGACGTCAAATGAGATCAGAAATGACGTCAAATGACATCAGAAATCACCAATCGCATTCTAAATTCTAAATCAAATCCATTATGATTTTTTCAGATTTATGGCTCTTAAATTAATAGACATTTCAACAGTTTCACAAGCAATACTCTAACTTGTTAATCATTTAGTAAATATTCAATGCGAAAATTGCAAAATGTGATGGCCTAGTCTCTATCATTTATAAAAAATTAATCATTTATTTCTTAAGGATTCCTAAATCTTTATATTGGAAACAATGGCATTTGATAGTGTAGCGATGGCGAATTTTTATTTATTTACTTATTTTTGTTTAAATCTAGTAATATTTTCAGAAAATTTAGAAAATGTTGAAAGTTTTCATTTTTCAAAATAATTTAAAGTTTGAATTTTTTATTTGAAATTTTTTTTTAAGGAAAACGCCTTACTTGACGCGATCTCGTCGCGAATGGCTGGCGGATTATGCGCTGCCAGCATCTGTTTTAATAATGTCATTTACGGGTGCCTATTGTTTTTCAGATATTGAAAGTAAGTAAAAATTATTGAATTCAGGATTTGCATAGCAGACTTAGTTGCTTGAATTTAATCTAAACTAGAATTTTTCAAGAAAACACATAGATGTGCTTTTTGCATTGCATTTATTCAAATCGCTAGCGAGACTTTCATCGGCTACAGTTTCATTTGAATAGATTCATTTAACGATATTCATTCGATTTTATGAGTCAAAAATTTACTCAATCTTTGCACTTTCCAGCCAGAAATATTTTCGAAAAAAGTCCTCGTAGATTTTTAGTGATTCAAATTCTATATATTTTCGCAAGCAATTAACTTAGGTCTTTGTCGAAGGGGGAAGGGGGAGGAGGGAAGGAGAGTAAATTAGTTTTAGATTTCAATTGTAAAATTTTCAATTTTAGAGGATAAATTCAAAATGCGTGACGAGATGTCATTGCTAGCTGTTGCGAATATATTCTCGTTACCATGGCAGGGCTATTTCGTTTGTCTTCTTCTCGGCTTCTCTCTATCTTTTCTTTTCTTCATGGACCAAAACATCACCTCAGCGATTGTAAATAATCCACAAAACAAGTAAGCTTTTTTTATTAATTCCTTTTCTTTTTTTCCGCTCACTTCCCTCCCACCAAACATCTAAATTTATTCTTCTTAGAAGAGCCCCTTTTCTTCAAAGTGCTGATGAAATGAAACTAATTGTTTTGTAAAAAAAAAAAAAACAAAGACAAGTTGCCGGTAATATTTGATTGCAATATTCAAGGAAGAAGTTCGGTTCACCGGAAGGTGGTCGTGAAAAGTGATGCAAACTTTACTGCTGTTTGAAGCGTTCTATCAAAAAGTTAATTCTATTTTTTGAGCTTATTAGCGTAGGTTAAATCGAACGAGTGGATTGCAAATGTTTTTGACCTCCATCCTCCTCCATTTCCATCATTCCACTTGAATGAAGTTAACTTCCCTTTAGCTGCTCATAATCGACTCTATAGTCGAGTGTTGTGAAAGTGATATACGACAGTTAATAGTTTTATTTGAAAGTCCACGCAACGTGTGATGTTAAAAATTCAAAATTTTTTCATAATTTTGATGAAATGTTTCAGATTTATATTTTTCTTTCTCCTCCCTCCTTCCAAAAAGGAGAGGAACGTGATTTCCTTCGTACTCTTGTTTGTCCACCGTCCTCCTCCCGCCCAACTTGCAGAAAAAAAGAAACGAAAAACAAAAACGAAAAAACAAAAAATCAAAAAAAAAACAAAACAGAATGCTGCAAATGTGACGACTAATCGCACGTATAGCAAGCGCAACGTAACCAATCCAATAGCATAACGCCGTCGATTCAATGCACAAGGTTCTTAATGTCAGGATATCAACGATTCGATGACAGTATCGTAACGATTGAATTTCAGATTGCGGAAAGGGTCAGCTCAAAACCTCGATCTATTCGTGGTTGCTATATTGAACTGTTTCCTCTCAGTGATGGGTCTTCCATGGATGCATGGAGCTTTGCCCCATTCTCCACTGCATCTACGTGCCCTTGCCGATGTCGAAGAACGTGTCCTACAGGGTCATGTTCATGAAGTGTATGTTAATTGTTTTCTCATATCATATTATTTTATTCATCCTCGTCTTCCTTCCTTAAATATTTGCATCGTGTCGAAAGCTTTATGAATGTTTTAAAGGGATGCTTTTCTTGCCAATAAATTGCCCCACTCTGTACAAAGTAAGTCTTTAGAAGGGTTTATAGCTTTGCGCATTAATGTGATAGAATTCTTCGAAATACTCCTTAACCCTCTTTATTCCATTCAGAAAAGCTGTTCAAAAACTATGTGATATTTTTAGCCCGGTGGTTTGGTTTGACGGCAGCTATCCTCGATGATTTTCCGCTGTCCATATAGAGATTTCGAATCAATAATTAGCACGTAATGGGTAGTCGCAGGTGATCGAAGTAGTTCAAAGGAACTGAGAAAGTTCAGAGAAGAGGGGAGAGGGACGGAATATCGAATTTGGAAATAAAACAAAAAAATATAAATTCAGGAGTGCTCTATTATGAATAGGATGAAATATGCTGTAAAATTTCGGTTGTTTTTTTTTGAAGATGGAAAAAATGGAAATTTCGAACAAACTTAAAGGGATTTTTTTTACAAAATTAAACCCCGTGAACGGAAGATGGTTTTATCTATGAGCTCAATCCCTTAAAATCCACATGAAAGCACCCTTAATTCAGTACATTGAAATCATGTTTTTCTATCATTTATACTGACACTGCTAGAATTGACTGGATCTGTATATCGACTGAGTTGTTATATGCACCTTACATCTAGCTCGAAATATAGTTTGAGTACCAGCTCGAGAACCACTTCGAGTACTAACGTTTTGCTAGTCGTTTTGATAAGTTCAATGAATGCAGATTATGTTCGCAAAATTGCAGCATAATGAACGTACGAGAGACACGGTTAGCGACATTGATAGCGCATCTATTGATCTTGATTTCGACATATACACTTTTGCCGTATCCTCTAAGGTGGATACCGACATCCGTTCTGCATGGTCTTTTCCTATATATGGCATTAACCTCGTTGGCTGGCAACGAAATGTTTGAGAGATTATTGCTGCTCATCACCGAACAGGTATTTTTATTTCATTGCCCTAGAAATTTTTAAGCTATTAGGTGCAGAGACATTTTTTTTTTGATTTTGATTTTATTATCTCAGGAGTTGACTTAATGAACAACCTCGAAGAGAAAATCAACCTAAAAATGTGCCCAAAATAAGGGGGAGTTACCAACTTCCTCAGTGTTTTTTTTTTTTTAAATGAGTCAATTTATCCCTTCCTCGTCGCTCTTTTTTTTTTCTTTCACGTCGTTCTATAAAATTTTATTGCTCTGTTGAATTGCAGGGATAGCTAAATCACTTTGCCATTGCTATATTTAAAGTCGCCCACACAATTAGCGTTCATTTAATTCATTTCAATAATTTTTGAAAAACACGTCAATAAATTTAATATGTAATAAGTTTCAGCAAGCATATCCGCCAACGCATTATATACGTAAAGTTCCTCAACGTAAAGTGCACCTCTTTACTGCCTGTCAACTATTGCAGTTGATTTTACTATGTGCGTTTGGCTTTTCGCCGTATCCATTTATTGAAATGGTCTTCCCTATCGTTTGTTTCTTCTTTCTACCAATAAGGTATTATTTATTAAGTAATTATTTCCTTTTGATTTAATTCAATAATGCGATTTAATTTCATATTTCACATTTCCTTAAAATTGATTAATAACATTATATATATATATATATATATATATATATATATATATATATATATATATATATATATATATATATATATATATATATGAGCATATGGTTTACATCTTCTGTTTGAAGCAATGTTTAATATGGCGTCTAGATTTAGATGTTGGCGATCGTTTAGTGCAAACCCACATCCCGATTCAGTCTTCTGATCGTGAATTCGAATTCACCTGCGGGAAAACTCGCTGAGGGTTGAACAATATCCATATAATACTGTTTATTTTCTGTTTATCTACTGTAATTTGCAAATAATTTTTTTTTTATTTCAGGCATACTTTAATACCACGTTTAATCGATTATAAATATCTGGATGCATTGGATGGAAAACATTAAGCACAAAACGATTGATTATTCAATTTTCGATGTTGTTTTCATCGCAATAATTCAACAATTTTAAATGCAAATTTTTTTTTTGGCGATCGATTCAACCGTCATATTAAATATTATTTCAATTTTCAAATGTTTTTTTACTTGTCAAATTGTTCTTTCCTTTTTTTTTTTTTTTAAAAATTGGAGTATCTAGTCGATTTCGAATCGTTCGTATTCATTGAATTTTTTATGTTATTATATTGTTCCTCATTACGATCGCCTAGTCGTTCCCTCATATATCTCTATATGTTTCTAGTCATCACTTGTCTAATTCTAGTTTAAAATAACGGCTAAGATTTAAAGCTCTTCTAAAATTAACTCACAATAGATCTCTCTACCTATAAAACAATGGTAGGGCAATAAGCCTACCACATAAATTACTGCTGACTTCTCATGATTCAGTAATTACAATTAAATATTCGAATTATTTAATATCGTAGAAATTTTTACTATTATCATCTAACCGTTTGGCAGTGCTTCATTTTTTTTTAAATATATAATTTCTTTCATAGACGTTTTTTATTCATCAGGCTAAATCAAAAATTATCGAACACGTGTTAATTACGTCTATAAAGTTTGGAATGTCTACCTGGATTAGTGTTTTTTTTTTTGCATTGTTTATAATTCCCACTCTTTCTTTGTCCTACCTTTAGCGCAATTTTGTTCCTCTTTCTTATACCTAAACTGTTCGTAATTTTTATGACGATGTGAATAATAATGTATAATAAAAATGATGAAGAAATATTATCCGTGTTGTGTCACTTAAATGAGTTCGCATCTATTTGTCTGTCGATTTGTCGGTGATGACATTTTTGTGTTGCGAATTGTTATATAGCCAGCAGTATTAAATGAAGTAAGATTGAATTATTGGTCTGGGTGAAAGATTTAGCGTAATTGCAACTGCACGAAAGTGGTAGTTGTATTGATTACGTAAGTGATAGGTGCACCGATCACGTGAGTGATATCTGTGTCGATCACGTGAGTGATATCTGTACCGATCACGTGAGTGATATCTGTACCGATCACGTAGGTGATATCTGTAGCGATCACGTAAATGAAATCTATACGAATCACACAAACGATATGTTCATAAATATTCGACTCATTTATATGACGCTTCATCATTGTTGGTATCGGTAATGCGAAGTAAAATGTTTCCGCAATTCGCAAATATAATTTCTTTCATTTACTTGTATATATCCACCAAAGAGTACTTATAAAATGATTTTATTAGATGTTTTTTTTTTGAACATTCATTACAAGCTTCATCATTCTTTTTTTTTTTAATGGAGCAGTTGCCGTTTATAGTTGGAGGGAATTGAACGGGATCAAATAAGTTTAAAGGACTTAGGTTGTAATAAGAGGACGAATAAGATATAAGGATAAGATATAAAACGAATCGATCAAGCGTATTCTGCATTCGTTGATGAGTCGGCAACCTTTTGCCGTCTTTGCCATGCGACTAAACTAGGCAACCGCCATCATATTTCCAAATCTGAATCACTTACAAGAATTTATTCGCGAGAGCAAACAAGAGTGAATGCGAAAAGACAACATTATGTTAAGATCTTTGATCAGTCGTATAATTACGAAGGCTATTCAATTTTTTTTTATGAATTGAGATTATATTGGGATCTTTTGAGGTTTTTATGTTTTTTATTTTATGTATTTAGGTAATATTAATCTATTTTGAGGTTTTTATATTTCCGAATCTTATATTATTCTTAAATTTCCGAGCGCTTTACAATATGAAAGAATCTTGCAGCTGTAATTGCAACTATGAATTAGAAAATCTTACAAAGGTCGAAATCAAAAAGCCGTCAAAATACCGATGCGTTCACGGTACAAACATGATATATGACAATTGAGCCATTCGTTTCTTGGAATAACACATATATTAGCCGTATGCGAATCTTTCTCTAAAGAGGTAAAAAGAGATCATATACGACTTCAATGTACGCTATTTTATGTGCGAATCTATTCGTATTTTTGTCGATTTTTAGAAATATTCTATAAGCTGATAGTGTAAACTATTCAAAAATTTTCTTCCATTTTTAAAAAAATTTTGCTACGACTTTTGAAGGAAATGATGAGAAGATAATGTGCTTCATCAATGAACAATTTAAAAGATCGTTTCACGCAAGCGAGAAATAATCAAAACACCTGAGGGGGATAAACGATCTAAGTGATCAGCAATAAAATCGTAGATCAATATGCTATTCGTTCATAGTTTTAGATCATTGGAATGTTAGTTTCGTCTTGATCGCATTGAAACGCCTCACGATGGAATTGATAGATGCTTCTGGTTCATTGCCATAACCTTTTTGCAATCTGTTTCTTCTATTTCGGAGTGTCGTACCTCATATTCGGTTTGAAATACGCAAACTGTATTTGCGCTGCAAGTCAGTTATCACTATGTATATTGATGGTATTATCGATATCAGCGTTCTACAGCATTTTAAGGTCAGCTTAATTAATCTTTTATGCATCATAATATAAGTATAATTTTTTCAAATCCACAAATACATTTTTTTGGGGAGAGATCCATCCCCAGCATAATAAATCTTTGTAGTAATAAGTAAATCCTTGGCGATACATGTTCGGCTTAAAATGTGAACAATGATAAAGATGCAGCCGATATTTTTATATCTGCTACAATTCTTGTTGATCTCTTTCAACGACCATTCCAAATAAGAATGAAAGGCTCCTCGGCAATTTGGGAGGATGAATCGTCGTTCGGCATAGATGAATAGACTTGCAAAACTCATAGATGAGGAATAAATTTAGAAACGCATCCGCTTGAACACTTTGGGAAACCTTTATATACCGTTTCTTATTGCACTATCTTGAGGTCATTTTTCTCACTCCCTTCAGGAATCCTCAATCATTGATAAGTGGTAGAGTCCGTTTGACGAGCCATTTTTGACTGCTGAATGCTTACATCATTTCACCATATTCAACTTATTTCACATCCTAAAATGTTTCATAGCATTTGCCGTGTTCCGATCTGTTAGTTTTTTTCGATCATAGCTCGAATACACTTATATTTTCCCTCAGTACCTTGTGAAACTTCAATGTTACTTGAAGAGAGCCTAGAAAATGTATGTTATTGTTGTGTAGTTTGAGTATAACTCATTTCGAACAAATACGACTCAATAGCATCATAATGTTTTAAGAGAAATTAAAAAGAAATAAAAATTGCACTTAAATTACCTTTGCAACATTTGTATTATTTCTTCATTTATCCACAAATATTCAAGGAATTATCCATTTTTCTTCTAGAGGATTTCCATCAAATTTCACTCTTGAAGGAATTTATTTACACACATAATAGAGGATAAAAAATAAAATAACCGCACATAGTAATCAAAAATAAATCGAATGATTTAAATGCAATTTTGAATAGCCGAAAAAAAAACAACGTTGCAAAATGTAAAACAATCATTTATCGGTTATGATTTTGTTGGAAAGTTATAACGGAAAATTCAGTACCAATTTCGCAAAAAAAAAAAAAAAAAATTCTCCCTTCCAAACATTTAATTGATAGAGAGACTTTGGGGCATAATGTTCGAATTTGATGCTATTCTAAACATCTTCTGAATAAAGTTTTAATATGAAAAGCCCTTAGCAATAACGTACTTGTAACATCTCCTGAAAATCAGGTTGTACTGTAACTGAAATCGATACGGTACTATACGGTACTGTATTGTGTTTGGTACGAAAATAAGTACAACATAGAAGATATTATATTTCGGCTCTACAATATACCCGCTAACAACCTTTTCCGCCAGTTTCCGTGAGTGGTACCTGAGAACAGGAAATACGAGCATGTTAAGAAGGTAATGATATATAGAGATAAGCACGTCTTTAAGTAACGCTTTTCTCGATCTTTCATTGTTTCAATATTTGACTGTTAATTTACTCTTCACACCGTATTAGGATTGTAAGTATTTCTGGATGTTTGAGGGAAAAATATTTTGCAAGTCACGCTAATAAATACAATTTATTCTGTAAATATTACTTCACGATGATCTTTGAAGACGGTAATTCGAGGTACGAGTTTTATGGGAGGTTTTTCCGCAAAAATTTAAACAGAAACGATATCCACATATATAGATTTTCCAGGAAAACGAATCCTCCTCATCCTTTTTGAAATTTTAGGTGAGATAATAGCAGTTATATGCTATGAATGAATTTGTTGTTCGTCGTCGACGCCATGAGCGAACATTCGATATGAAAGCATTCGTTAAAAGAATCCATTAAACAACGATTAAAATGTTGTTGAATGGAATAGACTTCATGCGATAGCATAAACAAATTACATTACAATACTCAACACAATTATGTGCGCACATCAATATTTAAGGCTATCGAATAGGAGTCGGTAATGGCGCATCGCATCGTAAAGCTCCCGACAGACTCCTCATCACTTTTGCAATTCGATTGCTGCAACATATTATTAACGATATGCGTTAAAAAACTTTTTAGCTGAGTGCACTAAACGATCCCGTTTTATTATTTTCCTAAACGAACGGATTGGACCACTCTTCGGAAATATTATAAGTAATAGAATAATGTTGGTTATTTTCTCGGCAAATAAATAATAATCGTTGTTTTATTTTTTTATTTTTTTTTTCAGGGATATGATCGTGATTCTTCTATTCGTGTTGCATATCGGAATTACTTTATCTCATACTGCAGAACAGCAAAATTGTGAACCTCTTCATAAATCATTTGCATACAAAAGCCATACTGGTATGTTTGAAATGTTCATTTATATTGAAATATTGAAATACTATAATGAAATAAAGTAGTTAAACCATAAAACACGGATCAGCAGATAGATAGATTTCCGACAGATTGATTTTTGCATCCACAATTCACTTAAAAAGGACCGGCTGAGTCCATAAATGTCTCTAAAGTAATATGAAGGCAATTCATTATTGCACTAGTATTTCATTGCAATTGAATGCTCAAAAAGTGTCTTTTTTTTTGTGAATCCTGAAGAAGTTTTCGTAGTTTTTTAATAAATACGTCTTTATTTAAAAAAAAAAAAAAAATGTTTCTAATTTCCATCAATTATGCATTAACTTTCAATCTAAGGCAGCCAATTTGATGAGTCGAATTCATCAAATCATTTAAAAGAGTTGACGCCTAAGAAATATCATACGCTTGAGAGATTTGAATAAATAGTTATGAAAATATTACCTTTAAGTTACTTCAAAAACTCGATTGTAGCAATCAATTTCACTTATTATTCTAGTCTTCTGTAGTACCACCTGATAGAGAGAGAGACATTAAAAAAATTCAAATAGTACTTGTTGAATGATGTAAATATATCTTCGAATAAATACTCTGCTTTAGAGACGTTAGCATATCCGAAATGTGGAAAATGTGCAAATATAAATCAATTGCTAAGAGTCATACCAGTGAAAGGAGCGATGATTCCAATTGTCTATTTGATGGCCGAAAGTATGTACGTTGAAATAAAAATATTCTTTTTCTGTATATTTATGTGCTATTGTTTTGTGATTTTTTTCTTTAAATGTGTTATTTTTTGTGAAATTCTTTTTTATTTCTTCCCTAAGAAACATCATATCACAGCGTATTTTCAATTATAATTAAATATTTGACCTTAAAAAAAAAGAGCAAATAATAGTAAAACACATTTTCTTTGCAATTGGTTTGCATTGCTACCCACAGTACGATAAAGAAATAATCCATTTCTTTCATACTGTAAGCTATGGTTGAATAGGAATGTTCTAAGTGGAAATTCTACCACAGCAATTACTATGAGCTTGAAAGACAATCACTTAGGGGATACGAGTTTAACGCTCAACGTGAGCAATGGACTGAAGGAGATTCATCTATAAGAGCCATTTCGTTCATAAAAAAAGTTATTATTTGCATCGGTGTAAAGCTAATTTTATTTATAATAATTCCATATTCCCATTGAAATAAATGAAAATAAAACTGCAGAAAATTGACAAAGAAAATTACATTGAAGATTACTGCAAAATATTATAATTGAAAAGTTTCCTTCTTGATAGCATTTAAGGAATTAACTTGAGGATTGTCGATTGAGAAATTGAATTAATTAAATCGAATATATTCATTTTATTTCATATCAGAAATTAAAAACTTTATAACATTATCTAAAAAAAGATATTCCTTTATTCTTAAAAGATATCGATAAAACTTCGCTTATCGAACAATAGATTCAAAAATTTTACAGCTAATGTCTTATTATTTATTTATTTTTAATATTTTTTGAACATTGCCTAGACAGGTAACAAATATGATATTATGAAGAGCAAACAAATCCACAATCATCGTTTTTCTTACAGATTGTCTCGTTTATTTCGGTAATAGAAGAACGGCTAAAGAAATCATACCATGCCTTGAATGGGTCGATTATCTTGAGATAACACTGATAAAGGCAACGTGGAAAATCGACGTACCGCGACTAGTGAAAACGCTTGTCGTTAGCTATATATTCAACGATCCAAAACCACCGAGACGTAAAAATTTCATCGCAAATGCAAAACTTAAAAAATGGGGAACACTTATGGAATTTCTTCATTGCAACGGTAAGATTTTTTTTTTTTTTTTTCAAATATTCACAGAGAATTTCAATAGTGTATTCACATAAGAAAACATATAAATCCTCATAGTCGATTATTTGCAAATAATGCACTGCCACTATTTACATATACATTCAGCCTAATTGCCGACTAATTAAGAAGTTGATAAAATTATTGATATGTTGATATAAATATTTGCTAATCATTTTTGCGCAGAGATAAACTATACTTGAACAGGAATAATGGGATAATAATCGTCAGTGTCAACAACTATCGCTCTATCATCAAGTGCTATCATCAAGCATAACGCTTTGGCAATCTCTGAACGTAATATCTGATGGTGAAATCTATCGTCCTCATAGAAAACCACCATCTTCGTCCCTTTATTTGATAAAGAACTCTTCATTTTCTATCAGTAATTATAGATCAATAAGTTGAACTTCCTTCGTATACAAGATAATGATCACCCTTTTCCTTTCCCCCTTCCAATATGGATTTCTCCACCGGCTGTTTAACGATGTCACAATTACTATCATGCGATGGTGAGTGCATCAATGCTCTTAAATAAAATATATGAATCGTGAAGTGATCTATGATTCTAAGCAAACAGAAATTGAAGATCTGCATGCATTTCGCATCAAAACTCAATTGCAGTAATAAATTTATTACTTGCCCTTCGGCAATATTATAAGAATCAGAGGAATATTGCATCAAACAACTCGGTCTCAAACTAAACGATGCCAAGTGTTAGAGATGAACGCTTCTTTGTCGTCTTTTATTGATTCCCTGATGAGATAGTGAGACCAGTTGGGCGACCTTTTTTTGTGAATGGGAGATTTGGAGGGGTTGACTTCATCTGGGCGGGTTTTGGGGAGGGGGTGGGGGGGGAGATTGACCTGGAGAAACGATAATTGAAAATGTCATTTTTTTATTTATTCTAATGTGACGGGAAATGCTTCGAAATGCGCCAATGTATGCGTGCCTACCAATATTGTGAATGACCGGTCTCATCGAATTAATTGATTTTCGATTTTTTTTTTGCATATGCAAAAGTGAAATAAATAAATGATATATAATATTGCAAACATGCTAATCAATTAAGTCGTTTTCTATGAGGCAGGCCAATATAGTGATGTAGACCTCATTAGATTTATTAGCTGGTCACATCGAGTGATGACCAATAGAGAAGCGACCACCGCTAAACCATGCATAAAGCTATTGGTGTATTGGATTGCTGATGAAATGACTTCGCTATATTCGATCTTTGCGTCATTAGTCTTAGAGGATCAACAAGAATCCTTATGAACTCTTCACACTGGTGAAAATGTTCAGGATCAACTGCACAATGCGAGATACGTACGACTTGGAACGGTTCTTTATGCGAGACATATTCGAGTGTTTGGTATTTACTTAACTGAAAACAGATGTTTGAAATAGACAGAACTGAGAAGCAGACAGTATTTCAGTGTTAAGTATACCTCTTAATAATGGTTGATGGCAGATCAAGAAGCACAGTGTTAAAGACGACCTTTGACATATTATATAAATTATATAAAATATATTTTTTATGAGTGTAAAATATAAACTTTACAATAAAATTCGACGTGAAAAGAAACAAAATATGAATGATTGTATAGAAATTTTTATCTCTGCTCACTTTTATATGGAAAAATTTCAATTTTCAACCTTAAATGGAAAAAAAAGCGAAAATAATGTTTATTAATAGAAGAAACACCGCTAAAATTAATTTTTCAAACGGAAATCGCGGTGAAAAATCGTCTTTCTGATTTGAAAAATATCAAAAAAAGGCTTTTGTAATTAGCAAATGCTGGAAAAAAAATAGTTTTAGTTTTCTTTTGGGTGAAAAAATTGCAGAAAAAAGTCACTTTTCCAATATAAACAAAAAATCCCGAAAGCTATGGAAAAATGAATTTTTTTAGTGTTTAAAAGAAAGACAACATAACGAACAGAATACATCAATAATCATCCATCTATAGCAATGAGAACATTCGATTCTTATTCCTCGGCGATACGCTGTTTCCCGAACATTCCCCCCTCACAAAGGCGCTTCCGCATCCGGTTTTCTAACGTGCAGATGGGCACCTTGTTGACTTATGACGGTCCATATCGATTCCTGCAAATACTATCATAGAGATGAAGTGTTATGTTGATGATTCAAGAACTTGAAAGTTATGCAAATGAACTTAAATTGTTCCTCTTCGCTCCCAACGGGACCCGAGTTTTGACGAACTTAAACCTTAGCTCTAAGCCTTTAGGCGCACAGATTGGAAACTAGATACTAAACTATGACTGCCGGTCATGAGCAAATGAATCCTCTTTACTCTGCGCTGATGCATGAGTCATTCGATCCTTCTTTGCAGTGCAGACAACCCATTTCCTTCGGGAGTGAAGGGGATAAGGGTTGGTGAATGTTAGTTGTTGAGACAATAATACTTACACTTAAAAATGACCATAATGCTTTATTTTTGTCTTCTCTGGGCCACTAACGGTCAACTTTGACGTCTCATAAGAAGCTTTAATTTACAAAAAAAAATATGCGTTAATAAACAATCAACTGAATTGTTGAATCGAGATGTTAACTTAAAGCCTTGAGAATGCATTTTTAAAATTCCCACATTGCTATACACTACTTTCCGACTATACAAAAATTTGATCGAATAAGCCTGTCATCGCTTCATAATACTCTATTCCACTAGCATGCTAGCCTATAATCCACAATAATCGTCACAATATTTTTTTCTCTTTCTATACTCCAACTATCGCACCGCGGAAGATGGAAAGCCATGTGAACAACACGACATATAAAATCAATCAGCATTCAATATTCCCCCACCTACCCCTGCCTTTTATCTATCTTACCTTATTGCAGTCACTGAAAGTTAACGTGATACATAGAACACCTACCAGTGATCCTTCAAAAAAGAAGATAAAATAAAACAAAATAAAATAAATAAATAAATTAATTAATTTAAAAAATCCAGGCAAGGAACCAATGGCGCTCTTTCAACTCAACTTTTCGGAATAGCGTTAATTCTGTGTCGACAATAGCCTTTTCAACAGCAAATATTCTCCCAATCACCTTCACCTCCTTGAATTTGACGTTGATACCGTCACCTTTAATACTTATGATGACCTACAAAATATTGAATTCATAATATTTTTCACTTTTTTAAATTATAACTTTACTTATGATGGATTTATGATAGCCTTCAGTTATCCTTATGATACCTTATGACAGACTTCAGTATTCTAAGTAGTTAGTGCAACCTTATAGGATACTTCTCTCTGATTGGTGGAAAGACTTGTGGGATATCAGGAAATAAAACGAGTTAGAAGTTCCTTTCTTCAGATTTTTGCGAGAGAAAGGGAGAAAGAAAATATAAAAAAGAGACTGAATAGTGAGGAAGAAACAAAAAAAAAGATAAATTTACTTTTGGAATTAAAAATCACTTATCTTATGAGTACGTTCGATACGTCGAATGTTACAACCTTTATGGCCAATAATCATACCCACCGATGAACGAGGTATTTGTAGCGTCCTCATTGTTAGCGCTTAAAAACGACGGCAGATAATTTGCTTCAAATGAAAGTCGCGAAGATTCGCGAATGAGTTAGTGGGCTGCTGCACACAGTAAATCAAACTGTGTGTCAACGCAATAACTCAAAGAACGATCTAAGTTGATCTCTGACTGTGGCGACTATATCGTCTTCTAATGCGGCGTTGCGGTCGTGTGTAAACGCGTGTCTTCTAATGCGTCGTGTGTAAGCGTGTAAGTGTAGCGCCTTTACTTCATTTGTCAGCACTTTCTTCTTCATTGTTTTTTCTGAATTTAAACTTTATTTTCATGGTTACTTATGGATTGCCTCAAAGTTCCACGATCTCGTCAGTAGTTTGTGACGTTTTTTTTTCACTCTCCTCGTCATTTGTTTGTACCTTTTCGTTAGCTCATTACCAGAATCATCGCATTTGACTCAGATCATGTTTTATGATGGTTTTGTATTCGTTTTTCGAGTATATCGCGTTTTTACGTTGTTTGTAAAGCATCAGAAGGTTTAATCACCCAAGTTTGAGGTGTCGGGCGATTCGCACGCAAAAAGGTGTCCCCCGAACCGTGAGAACAAACTTGGGACGGACCAACCAGGAGGTTGGTATAGCCAAGCACAAAAAGAAGAAAAAGGGCGCAAGCGGACGAGCCCTCATCAAAACAGGCCGGTTTCTTTGTTGAAATCAATTATTACTTTTCAAGTTGTCCAGTAGCCACAAGCCCGAAGAATCAACCTCAGAGCGGGAGAAAAGAAATTGCGGTGAACGGAATCAACCGCACGAGATAGGCACTGATACCTTGATACGTTGATAACTGGGTGTCGGCACGAAAGCAACCGCCCGACACCTCGTTTCTCTTGTGCTTATATTGCGTTTCAGTGCATCATACCGTGAGACAGTTGACAATAAGTATCATATTCTGAAGGTGTGTCCCGCTCATTCGGTGTTATATTGCTCATTTCGCTCAACCTGCCCCAAGTCAAAGCTCTGGCCTTCGATTGTCGTTGTTTCGTTTATTGCTTTTATATTGCCGATTAATTTTGACAGGCCTGCGCAGCTTGCTGGTTTTACTTCACGTGCATTGTGACCTTAACTTTGTTGATCTCTTTTCTAATAAACCGTCGATCTCTTCTTTATCTTTTTCTGTCGTCCACATACGACCATCAACTTCGTTTTGTTCACGACAGAAAAATTTGGTGCCACGAGCCGGGAGTTAAGCAGTTACAATGTCGGGAGTATATCGGCAGGCTATGGAACCCACAAAGGGTAGGTTGATAGGGTATCTGAAGGAAATCCCGGGGTTAGAAGTCCCAAAAATTGACGACACCCCAGCTAAACAAATTGCTTCTCTCGAAGATCAAGTTGAAGAGTTCGACAGCTACATGCGTAAGCTAAATGCCGCTATCGGTGTGTTAGAAAAATATCACGAACAATGGCTCTCTTTGAGAATCAGTTTAAGAGGAGATGAAGCAAAAGAGGAAGATCGGATGTATCAACAAATGGTAGACGATCCGAATGGACTGCTCCAAGTTATGGAGAAAGCTCGAGAAACTCTTGAGCTAGTCGAAAGCCGAAAACGAAAAGCAGTAAGACTACTCCACGGATTACAGGATAAAAATAAGGCTGAAGCACAAGAGGTAACTGAACTGCCAAGATCGGCACCGAGAATTAAACTTCCAAAATTGGAGCTAGCTACTTTTTCGGGAGACATACGCAAATGGCCTGAATTTTGGTCTTCATTTGAGGCAGCAGTAGATCAACAGCCAATACCCGACGTCAATAAACTCAACTATTTACTCAGTAGTCTGAAAGGTGCGGCTTATGCAACAGTAGCTGGATACGCAATTACGGCCTCCAATTATAGAGTAGTGGTGGACGTTTTGAAAAGGCGTTATGGAAATGAAGTCCTCATCAAAAAATGCCTTCATGACGAGTTGAGGAGGTTGCCTCAGGCGGATCCTAGAAATCCTAGGGTCGTTCTAGACGAGGTCGAAAGAATTCTCAGACAGCTAAATGTGATGAACGAAGATACGAATCATCCGATAATCGAGCTGATGGTAGAAGAGAAATTGCCGAGGTGGATCTTATTCGAAGTTTATGAAAAAAAGAGTGAAGACCCGTCTTGGAATGTCGATAAACTTCGTGAGTATGTCGACAAATTGATTGCTCGAAAAGAAACGATAATGCGCGTGACCAGTAGCATGACGGCACAGAGAAGAGATCGTCATGAGGACAGAAAGCCGATAAAGCATGACTCAAAGGAAACGTCTGCATTTTCCTCAGCAGTAAGCAACTACCGGGGGAGGAGAGAAAATCAAGCGCCGAAAAGTAAAAAACAAAGTTGTGCCTTTTGCGGAGGCCCTCACTGGAATAGTGATTGCCATGAGTACGCAACCGTGAAAGAGCGCAGTGGTCGGATAAGAGAGAAAAGGCTTTGCTTCAGGTGTCTCGCAGAGGGACATAGCGCAAAGGATTGCGCAAGGAGAGGAATGTGTTTCTATTGCAGAGAGGAACACAACTCGGCGCTCTGCCCAAAGAGGGAGAATAAAAGTGGTTCCGAGAAAGGAAGTAAACCGAAGGAACCAGAAGACAATAGAGGGAAACAAACAGTCACTTTCAAAAAGGAAGTAAACCGATCACCTGACGAATCGGCGTTGACAGCGGCGGTCACCCAAAAGCGAAGGGAAAAGAAGACCGTTTTGCTTCTTTGTAAGGAGGTGAACGTGTACAATCCGGAGAAACCGGAAATGGGGAAAACTATTTTTGCGTTCTTTGACGCGGGTTGTCAAGGATCATTCATAACAGAAGAACTTTGTGATCAACTGAAGCTGACTACTGGGAAAAGAAGCCAAATATCCATAGCGGGATTCGGCGCTCAGCAACCGAAATGTTATGATACAAAGCAGGTAAACATTACGTTACAACTGAAAAACGGAAATAAAAAACAGATCAGAGCCAGTACAATGCCCTTTTTGACCAAAGAGCTTCAAAGAATAAATGTTGAATCCAACGAAATTCTCATCCCAAACGCAAAACAAAAGCATTGGCTGTGTATTCCGGAAAAATGGGAACAACCGCAGCTAATAATTGGTGCAGATTACTTCTTCGACCTGATCGAAGGTTCACAGAAATTACCATCCGGGTTCCACCTGGTAAAATCGAAAGTTGGAGATATGCTAGCAGGAAGTGGTTATGCAAAACTAAATACACAAAGAGCCTTTTCATCTGCAGATACGGCGTTAGTAATGACATCTGCTGCAGTTACTAGTGAAGCAGATATTGACCAATTCTGGAGATTGGAAACGCTTGGAATTGACGACCCAATAGACTCAAAAGAGGATGTCGCAGCACTAGAACAATTCAAAGCAACAATAACTAAATCGGAAGATGGTCGATATGTCGTGAACTGGCCGTGGAAATCTGCCACGCCTAAAGTTCCTTATAACTTCGGCCTATGCATTGGCAGACTAAGGTCCACGTTGAAACGCTTAAAGGGAGACGAGGAATTGTTCAAAAGATACGATGATACCTTCCGACAACAGCTAGAATTAGGTATAATTGAGAAGGCGCCCAAGGTCCCAGATGGACCTCTCATTTCGTATATACCACATCAAGCAGTCCTAACCCCCCAAAAATCTACAACTAAATTGCGGGTGGTTTTTGATGCAAGTGCTAAAGACGAGAAAGGTAATTCCCTGAACAGTCAATTGCTCAGAGGCCCAGTGATGTTAAACGATTTAGCAGGCATACTGTTACGGTTTCGAACTTCTAAATACGTTGTTCTTGCTGATGTAGAAAAAGCGTTTCTGCAACTAGAGCTGAATGTGAAGGATCGTGATACGACCCGGTTTTTGTGGGTAAAAGAGAAGGGTCCGGTCGATGAAAACAATATCGAAGTGTATCGATTTTGTAGAGTACCGTTCGGAATGATTTCCAGCCCATTCTTACTTGCTGCAACTTTGACGAAACATTTGACAGAAATTGGATCCACTACAGCTCAAGAAATCTTAAAAAATCTGTACGTAGACAATGTCATGTTGCAGGCAGAAAATTCAGAGACAGCGATACAACTATGTAGTGAAGGAAAAGCAATTTTCGCAGGTGCCGGAATGAACTTGAGATCGTTCGTGTCAAATAACAAAGAAGTGTATGATGCTATTCCTCCGGAAGATCGAGAAGAAGTACAAGAGACCAAAGTGTTAGGAATAACATGGTCGCTAAAAGAGGATAAAATAATGCTAGGTGTAAAAGACAAAATTGGTGCCGCCCAAACCAAGCGACAAGTACTGAGCTTTGTAGCCTCTCACTTTGATCCTCTCGGATTAATGGCTCCGTTGCTTGTCCCATTAAAAGTATTCCTTCAGGAATTATGGAAGAAGAAATACAAATGGGATGACTCATTGAAAGAAGAAGAGAAGTTACTATGGGAAAGATTACAGAAAAGTTGGAATAATACAGTAAACGACATTCCCCGTCAAATATTCTTTCGTTGTGCAAAGGAGAGACAACTGCACGTTTTTGTCGATGCATCGATGCAGGCTTACGCCGCAGCGGTATACAATCGTGAAATAGTAAATGGTGCCGTATTGACGAACTTAATTATGGCCAAAACGCGTCTCTGCCCCGTGAAGGGAGCTTCGGTTCCAAGACTCGAATTGTTAGCAGCCTTCATCGGAGTACGATTACTCGAGTTCGTAAAGAAACAGCTTTCGATGGAGGAAGTGGAGACCCATTACTGGAGCGATAGCAAATGTGTGTTGCACTGGATACGTTCAGATAAAGAGATCAATACGAGGTTCATCGAAAACTGTTTAAAGCAAATGCGCAATACGGCGAAATGGTGGAGTTACGTCCCATCCGATCAAAACCCGAGCGATATTGCGACAAAGGGCATTGATCCTGACAAGCTTAAGGAAAGTTCCTTGTGGTGGCATGGCCCACCATGGCTCAGACAATCCGAAGAGAATTGGCCGAAATGGGAACTTTCGAATCCGCAGCAGTGTGTAATCAGCGAAGACATCTTTCAAAAGAGCAAAGGGAAGAGAGACCGTAACAAACAACCTACGACAACAGTTACAGCGCTCGAAGTCGGTACAGAAGAAGAAAACGATTGTGCCATAAATCACTGTGTAATCGATGCAAGCAAGTATAACAGTTGGAGGAAAGTGAAGGGAATCACGGCTGCCGTGATAAGATTCGTAAAGAACCTCAAGGAACGGAAAAGAAAGGCAGTAGGAGTGGAGGACCAAATAGAAGCGGAAAAACATCTCATTAGACAGGCTCAAGAAGAAATGATCACGAAAGCGGAGATTGTGCATTGGGAGCTTTTTCGAGGCGATGACAATCTCTGGAGATGTGGAGGACGTCTTGCCTATTCAGACCTCCCACGAGACACCAAGTTTCCGATTTTTCTACCTAAACATCCCATCACCGAAATGCTCATTATTCATCAACATGAAATCTTAATGCATTCGGGGCCAGCCCATACGTTAAACCAACTGCGGTCAAAATACTGGATAGCCAAAGGGAGAGAAACGGTAAAAAAGGTCATAAAGAAAAAGTGCATGAAATGTCGTAGATGGCTCACACATCCGTTCAAGCTTCCAAGAATGCCAGATCTACCATCATGCCGCACAGTTGTAACCCGAGCCTTCGAAAATGTGGGACTGGACTATTTTGGACCGTTCAACTTGAAAGCTATTTTGGGCAATGAAATTAAACTTCAAAAAAGTTGGGTAGCATTGTTTACATGTCTTACGACACGCGCGGTCCATTTGGAAGTGGCAAATGACTTGTCAGCATCTTCGTTCCTCAACTGCTTTCGAAGATATGTGAGTCGACGAGGAAAACCTAAACTTGTATTTAGCGACAACGGGAGCAATTTTACGCTCGCCGCAGAAGTCCTAAGACAAATCAGCAGAGCAGAGGAAATCAAATGGAACTTCATAACACCTTTCGCTCCATGGCAAGGAGGAGTTTATGAAAGAATGATAGGTCTAACCAAAACTTCGCTTCGTAAAGCAGTGGGAAGAAAACGATTAAGCGAAGAAGAGTTTCGAACACTTATTGTAGAAGTAGAAGGAGTAGTCAACAGTAGACCACTCACTTATGTGCATGAAACGTCAGTCGATATTATTCGGCCGATCGATTTTCTGATACCAGCTGCTGAGTTGATCTTCACGGTAAACGAAGAGGGAGAAAAGGAAGATCCAAGCTACCTTCCAAAGGAGGTGATGTCTAGAGAAAAAATGTTAATGAGATGGAAAGCAACACTTAGCACACTCGATCGCTTCTGGAATTACTGGCGGTCAGAGTATCTCACATCGCTGCGAGAGCGAACACAACGAAATCATCGAGCCGTTAGAGGATCAGTAACTAGAGAGCCGCGAATAAACGAGGTGGTTATCATAGAAGAAGAGAGAACCCCCAAAGCAGTGTGGAAATTAGGTCGAATAGTGGAAATAAGAGGGGGAGGAGGTCGATCCATACGTACAGCAAGAGTGAAACTGGGTAATGGAAATGAATGGACCAGACCCATAAGCCAGTTGTACCCGCTCGAAATAGATGATAACGAGGCACCAGTCTAAAAAGGGTATTTTCGCTGCGGTCGGAGTGTCGCGAAGATTCGCGAATGAGTTAGTGGGCTGCTGCACACAGTAAATCAAACTGTGTGTCAACGCAATAACTCAAAGAACGATCTAAGTTGATCTCTGACTGTGGCGACTATATCGTCTTCTAATGCGGCGTTGCGGTCGTGTGTAAACGCGTGTCTTCTAATGCGTCGTGTGTAAGCGTGTAAGTGTAGCGCCTTTACTTCATTTGTCAGCACTTTCTTCTTCATTGTTTTTTCTGAATTTAAACTTTATTTTCATGGTTACTTATGGATTGCCTCAAAGTTCCACGATCTCGTCAGTAGTTTGTGACGTTTTTTTTTCACTCTCCTCGTCATTTGTTTGTACCTTTTCGTTAGCTCATTACCAGAATCATCGCATTTGACTCAGATCATGTTTTATGATGGTTTTGTATTCGTTTTTCGAGTATATCGCGTTTTTACGTTGTTTGTAAAGCATCAGAAGGTTTAATCACCCAAGTTTGAGGTGTCGGGCGATTCGCACGCAAAAAGGTGTCCCCCGAACCGTGAGAACAAACTTGGGACGGACCAACCAGGAGGTTGGTATAGCCAAGCACAAAAAGAAGAAAAAGGGCGCAAGCGGACGAGCCCTCATCAAAACAGGCCGGTTTCTTTGTTGAAATCAATTATTACTTTTCAAGTTGTCCAGTAGCCACAAGCCCGAAGAATCAACCTCAGAGCGGGAGAAAAGAAATTGCGGTGAACGGAATCAACCGCACGAGATAGGCACTGATACCTTGATACGTTGATAACTGGGTGTCGGCACGAAAGCAACCGCCCGACACCTCGTTTCTCTTGTGCTTATATTGCGTTTCAGTGCATCATACCGTGAGACAGTTGACAATAAGTATCATATTCTGAAGGTGTGTCCCGCTCATTCGGTGTTATATTGCTCATTTCGCTCAACCTGCCCCAAGTCAAAGCTCTGGCCTTCGATTGTCGTTGTTTCGTTTATTGCTTTTATATTGCCGATTAATTTTGACAGGCCTGCGCAGCTTGCTGGTTTTACTTCACGTGCATTGTGACCTTAACTTTGTTGATCTCTTTTCTAATAAACCGTCGATCTCTTCTTTATCTTTTTCTGTCGTCCACATACGACCATCAACTTCGTTTTGTTCACGACAGACGGCAGATAATTTGCTTCAAATGAAAGTCGCATATGGAATTATTTTTCACTCCCCTTTCCCCGTCGCTACGTCGTTCCTTCTTGTCTCCTCGACCCCATCTTCGAATCTACCTTCCCGCGGGCATATAGGACTTAAGATAAAATGTTTCAACGATCAGATAAATTGAGCATTTCGTTGAATAACCTAGTTGTGGCTTCAAGCATACCAGGAGATGTTTTCTATTGAAATTCTCCAACAACTAATAAATTGTATCAAAAAATCTAAAGAAATATTCCCCTTATAGGATAAAGCAATGGCTCTATGCAGTCGGCTATGAATATCAATTGGAATGAACGTTAAAACAGTCGCAGATACTATGACTACATAAATATCACATATATCCCGGCCGAAGATAGCATGACTACATTTTCTCTAAACTCACACAAGCAAGACAATAATCGGTGATAAGATGAAGACGATATATTCAGAAGACCAAGTGATAAGATATGCACATCTATATTACAGCTTATGAGATAAACCGATCTAATTATATACGAAAAAAATTATTAGCCCAAATGTATAAAAATAAAGGCAAACGCTTTAAAATGCGTTCAAATACATCCGTACATCTATCTGTTCGCATAAAATGCTTCACGATTTTTCCTCAGAAATCAAAAAAGCACCCAAAGCTGAAAGAAAATTGTGAATATATTTTGCTTACGAGGAGTCACTCTCGGCGTATATTTAAATGGTCATTTTTTCTGTGTCATTGAAAATTTTCGTTCATCATCATACGATGGTGAAAGATTTGGGCGATACCGTATCCTATAGATGTAGTGAATACGGTATTTTATAGATTCAGCGCTACGGTTTTTCACTGACGTAGCACCACAGTATTTTTAGATGACATCACATAGAATTCATGCGATATCATTTCGAATACGTTTCCATGAGTTCAACGTTGGTATTTTCGTTGCCATGCCAGTTTCTCATGAAAGGAGCGCTGAGAACTTCCTTCTTTTTGCGTACACACCTCTAAAATAACACAATCCTATAATATTGGAATTGCAGCCAACTGTGTGGGAAAAATTGCAGTCAACTGAGTGGCAAAAATTGCAGCCAGCTGGTGAAAAGAATTCCAGCCAACTGGTCGATAAAAAGTCCGACCCGGTAGGCGTCAAAGTTTCGCCAACTGGGTGACAGAAATTACAGCTAACTGGGCGTTAAAGTTTGCAGTGAACTGGGTGACAAAACTTGCAGCCAACTGGGCTCAAGGTTTGCAAAAATTGCAGTCAACTGGGTGGCAAAAATTGCAGCCAGCTAGTGAAAAGAATTCCAGCCAACTGGTCGATAAAAAGTCCGACCCGGTAGGCGTCAAAGTTTCGCCAACTGGGTGACAGAAATTACAGCTAACTGGGCGTTAAAGTTTGCAGTGAACTGGGTGACAAAACTTGCAGCCAACTGGGCTCAAGGTTTGCAAAAATTGCAGTCAACTGGGTGGCAAAAATTGCAGCCAGCTAGTGAAAAGAATTCCAGCCAACTGGTCGATAAAAAGTCCGACCCGGTAGGCGTCAAAGTTTCGCCAACTGGGTGACAGAAATTACAGCTAACTGGGCGTTAAAGTTTGCAGTGAACTGGGTGACAAAACTTGCAGCCAACTGGGCTCAAGGTTTGCAAAAATTGCAGTCAACTGGGTGGCAAAAATTGCAGCCAGCTAGTGAAAAGAATTCCAGCCAACTGGTCGATAAAAAGTCCGACCCGGTAGGCGTCAAAGTTTCGCCAACTGGGTGACAGAAATTACAGCCAACTGGGCGTTAAAGTTTGCAGTGAACTGGGTGACAAAACTTGCAGCCAACTGGGCTCAAGGTTTGCAAAAATTGCAGTCAACTGGGTGGCAAAAATTGCAGCCAGCTAGTGAAAAGAATTCCAGCCAACTGGTCGATAAAAAGTCCGACCCGGTAGGCGTCAAAGTTTCGCCAACTGGGTGACAGAAATTACAGCTAACTGGGCGTTAAAGTTTGCAGTGAACTGGGTGACAAAACTTGCAGCCAACTGGGCTCAAGGTTTGCAAAAATTGCAGTCAACTGGGTGGCAAAAATTGCAGCCAGCTAGTGAAAAGAATTCCAGCCAACTGGTCGATAAAAAGTCCGACCCGGTAGGCGTCAAAGTTTCGCCAACTGGGTGACAGAAATTACAGCCAACTGGGCGTTAAAGTTTGCAGTGAACTGGGTGACAAAACTTGCAGCCAACTGGGCTCAAGGTTTGCAAAAATTGCAGTCAACTGGGTGGCAAAAATTGCAGCCAGCTAGTGAAAAGAATTCCAGCCAACTGGTCGATAAAAAGTCCGACCCGGTAGGCGTCAAAGTTTCGCCAACTGGGTGACAGAAATTACAGCTAACTGGGCGTTAAAGTTTGCAGTGAACTGGGTGACAAAACTTGCAGCCAACTGGGCTCAAGGTTTGCAAAAATTGCAGTCAACTGGGTGGCAAAAATTGCAGCCAGCTAGTGAAAAGAATTCCAGCCAACTGGTCGATAAAAAGTCCGACCCGGTAGGCGTCAAAGTTTCGCCAACTGGGTGACAGAAATTACAGCTAACTGGGCGTTAAAGTTTGCAGTGAACTGGGTGACAAAACTTGCAGCCAACTGGGCTCAAGGTTTGCAAAAATTGCAGTCAACTGGGTGGCAAAAATTGCAGCCAGCTAGTGAAAAGAATTCCAGCCAACTGGTCGATAAAAAGTCCGACCCGGTAGGCGTCAAAGTTTCGCCAACTGGGTGACAGAAATTACAGCTAACTGGGCGTTAAAGTTTGCAGTGAACTGGGTGACAAAACTTGCAGCCAACTGGGCTCAAGGTTTGCAAAAATTGCAGTCAACTGGGTGGCAAAAATTGCAGCCAGCTAGTGAAAAGAATTCCAGCCAACTGGTCGATAAAAAGTCCGACCCGGTAGGCGTCAAAGTTTCGCCAACTGGGTGACAGAAATTACAGCTAACTGGGCGTTAAAGTTTGCAGTGAACTGGGTGACAAAACTTGCAGCCAACTGGGCTCAAGGTTTGCAAAAATTGCAGTCAACTGGGTGGCAAAAATTGCAGCCAGCTAGTGAAAAGAATTCCAGCCAACTGGTCGATAAAAGTCCGACCCGGTAGGCGTCAAAGTTTCGCCAACTGGGTGACAGAAATTACAGCTAACTGGGCGTTAAAGTTTGCAGTGAACTGGGTGACAAAACTTGCAGCCAACTGGGCTCAAGGTTTGCAAAAATTGCAGTCAACTGGGTGGCAAAAATTGCAGCCAGCTAGTGAAAAGAATTCCAGCCAACTGGTCGATAAAAAGTCCGACCCGGTAGGCGTCAAAGTTTCGCCAACTGGGTGACAGAAATTACAGCTAACTGGGCGTTAAAGTTTGCAGTGAACTGGGTGACAAAACTTGCAGCCAACTGGGCTCAAGGTTTGCAAAAATTGCAGTCAACTGGGTGGCAAAAATTGCAGCCAGCTAGTGAAAAGAATTCCAGCCAACTGGTCGATAAAAAGTCCGACCCGGTAGGCGTCAAAGTTTCGCCAACTGGGTGACAGAAATTACAGCTAACTGGGCGTTAAAGTTTGCAGTGAACTGGGTGACAAAACTTGCAGCCAACTGGGCTCAAGGTTTGCAAAAATTGCAGTCAACTGGGTGGCAAAAATTGCAGCCAGCTAGTGAAAAGAATTCCAGCCAACTGGTCGATAAAAAGTCCGACCCGGTAGGCGTCAAAGTTTCGCCAACTGGGTGACAGAAATTACAGCCAACTGGGCGTTAAAGTTTGCAGTGAACTGGGTGACAAAACTTGCAGCCAGCTGGGCTCAAGGTTTGCAAAAATTGCAGTCAACTGGGTGGCAAAAATTGCAGCCAGCTAGTGAAAAGAATTCCAGCCAACTGGTCGATAAAAAGTCCGACCCGGTAGGCGTCAAAGTTTCGCCAACTGGGTGACAGAAATTACAGCTAACTGGGCGTTAAAGTTTGCAGTGAACTGGGTGACAAAACTTGCAGCCAACTGGGCTCAAGGTTTGCAAAAATTGCAGTCAACTGGGTGGCAAAAATTGCAGCCAGCTAGTGAAAAGAATTCCAGCCAACTGGTCGATAAAAAGTCCGACCCGGTAGGCGTCAAAGTTTCGCCAACTGGGTGACAGAAATTACAGCTAACTGGGCGTTAAAGTTTGCAGTGAACTGGGTGACAAAACTTGCAGCCAACTGGGCTCAAGGTTTGCAAAAATTGCAGTCAACTGGGTGGCAAAAATTGCAGCCAGCTAGTGAAAAGAATTCCAGCCAACTGGTCGATAAAAAGTCCGACCCGGTAGGCGTCAAAGTTTCGCCAACTGGGTGACAGAAATTACAGCTAACTGGGCGTTAAAGTTTGCAGTGAACTGGGTGACAAAACTTGCAGCCAACTGGGCTCAAGGTTTGCAAAAATTGCAGTCAACTGGGTGGCAAAAATTGCAGCCAGCTAGTGAAAAGAATTCCAGCCAACTGGTCGATAAAAAGTCCGACCCGGTAGGCGTCAAAGTTTCGCCAACTGGGTGACAGAAATTACAGCTAACTGGGCGTTAAAGTTTGCAGTGAACTGGGTGACAAAACTTGCAGCCAACTGGGCTCAAGGTTTGCAAAAATTGCAGTCAACTGGGTGGCAAAAATTGCAGCCAGCTAGTGAAAAGAATTCCAGCCAACTGGTCGATAAAAAGTCCGACCCGGTAGGCGTCAAAGTTTCGCCAACTGGGTGACAGAAATTACAGCTAACTGGGCGTTAAAGTTTGCAGTGAACTGGGTGACAAAACTTGCAGCCAACTGGGCTCAAGGTTTGCAAAAATTGCAGTCAACTGGGTGGCAAAAATTGCAGCCAGCTAGTGAAAAGAATTCCAGCCAACTGGTCGATAAAAAGTCCGACCCGGTAGGCGTCAAAGTTTCGCCAACTGGGTGACAGAAATTACAGCTAACTGGGCGCTAAAGTTTGCAGTGAACTGGGTGACAAAACTTGCAGCCAACTGGGCTCAAGGTTTGCAAAAATTGCAGTCAACTGGGTGGCAAAAATTGCAGCCAGCTAGTGAAAAGAATTCCAGCCAACTGGTCGATAAAAAGTCCGACCCGGTAGGCGTCAAAGTTTCGCCAACTGGGTGACAGAAATTACAGCTAACTGGGCGTTAAAGTTTGCAGTGAACTGGGTGACAAAACTTGCAGCCAACTGGGCTCAAGGTTTGCAAAAATTGCAGTCAACTGGGTGGCAAAAATTGCAGCCAGCTAGTGAAAAGAATTCCAGCCAACTGGTCGATAAAAAGTCCGACCCGGTAGGCGTCAAAGTTTCGCCAACTGGGTGACAGAAATTACAGCTAACTGGGCGTTAAAGTTTGCAGTGAACTGGGTGACAAAACTTGCAGCCAACTGGGCTCAAGGTTTGCAAAAATTGCAGTCAACTGGGTGGCAAAAATTGCAGCCAGCTAGTGAAAAGAATTCCAGCCAACTGGTCGATAAAAAGTCCGACCCGGTAGGCGTCAAAGTTTCGCCAACTGGGTGACAGAAATTACAGCTAACTGGGCGTTAAAGTTTGCAGTGAACTGGGTGACAAAACTTGCAGCCAACTGGGCTCAAGGTTTGCAAAAATTGCAGTCAACTGGGTGGCAAAAATTGCAGCCAGCTAGTGAAAAGAATTCCAGCCAACTGGTCGATAAAAAGTCCGACCCGGTAGGCGTCAAAGTTTCGCCAACTGGGTGACAGAAATTACAGCTAACTGGGCGTTAAAGTTTGCAGTGAACTGGGTGACAAAACTTGCAGCCAACTGGGCTCAAGGTTTGCAAAAATTGCAGTCAACTGGGTGGCAAAAATTGCAGCCAGCTAGTGAAAAGAATTCCAGCCAACTGGTCGATAAAAAGTCCGACCCGGTAGGCGTCAAAGTTTCGCCAACTGGGTGACAGAAATTACAGCTAACTGGGCGTTAAAGTTTGCAGTGAACTGGGTGACAAAACTTGCAGCCAACTGGGCTCAAGGTTTGCAAAAATTGCAGTCAACTGGGTGGCAAAAATTGCAGCCAGCTAGTGAAAAGAATTCCAGCCAACTGGTCGATAAAAAGTCCGACCCGGTAGGCGTCAAAGTTTCGCCAACTGGGTGACAGAAATTACAGCTAACTGGGCGTTAAAGTTTGCAGTGAACTGGGTGACAAAACTTGCAGCCAACTGGGCTCAAGGTTTGCAAAAATTGCAGTCAACTGGGTGGCAAAAATTGCAGCCAGCTAGTGAAAAGAATTCCAGCCAACTGGTCGATAAAAAGTCCGACCCGGTAGGCGTCAAAGTTTCGCCAACTGGGTGACAGAAATTACAGCTAACTGGGCGTTAAAGTTTGCAGTGAACTGGGTGACAAAACTTGCAGCCAACTGGGCTCAAGGTTTGCAAAAATTGCAGTCAACTGGGTGGCAAAAATTGCAGCCAGCTAGTGAAAAGAATTCCAGCCAACTGGTCGATAAAAAGTCCGACCCGGTAGGCGTCAAAGTTTCGCCAACTGGGTGACAGAAATTACAGCCAACTGGGCGTTAAAGTTTGCAGTGAACTGGGTGACAAAACTTGCAGCCAGCTGGGCTCAAGGTTTGCAAAAATTGCAGTCAACTGGGTGGCAAAAATTGCAGCCAGCTAGTGAAAAGAATTCCAGCCAACTGGTCGATAAAAAGTCCGACCCGGTAGGCGTCAAAGTTTCGCCAACTGGGTGACAGAAATTACAGCTAACTGGGCGTTAAAGTTTGCAGTGAACTGGGTGACAAAACTTGCAGCCAACTGGGCTCAAGGTTTGCAAAAATTGCAGTCAACTGGGTGGCAAAAATTGCAGCCAGCTAGTGAAAAGAATTCCAGCCAACTGGTCGATAAAAAGTCCGACCCGGTAGGCGTCAAAGTTTCGCCAACTGGGTGACAGAAATTACAGCTAACTGGGCGTTAAAGTTTGCAGTGAACTGGGTGACAAAACTTGCAGCCAACTGGGCTCAAGGTTTGCAAAAATTGCAGTCAACTGGGTGGCAAAAATTGCAGCCAGCTAGTGAAAAGAATTCCAGCCAACTGGTCGATAAAAATCCGACCCGGTAGGCGTCAAAGTTTCGCCAACTGGGTGACAGAAATTACAGCCAACTGGGCGTTAAAGTTTGCAGTGAACTGGGTGACAAAACTTGCGGCCAACTGGGCTCAAGGTTTGCAAAAATTGCAGTCAACTGGGTGGCAAAAATTGCAGCCAGCTAGTGAAAAGAATTCCAGCCAACTGGTCGATAAAAAGTCCGACCCGGTAGGCGTCAAAGTTTCGCCAACTGGGTGACAGAAATTACAGCTAACTGGGCGTTAAAGTTTGCAGTGAACTGGGTGACAAAACTTGCAGCCAACTGGGCTCAAGGTTTGCAAAAATTGCAGTCAACTGGGTGGCAAAAATTGCAGCCAGCTAGTGAAAAGAATTCCAGCCAACTGGTCGATAAAAAGTCCGACCCGGTAGGCGTCAAAGTTTCGCCAACTGGGTGACAGAAATTACAGCTAACTGGGCGTTAAAGTTTGCAGTGAACTGGGTGACAAAACTTGCAGCCAGCTGGGCTCAAGGTTTGCAAAAATTGCAGTCAACTGGGTGGCAAAAATTGCAGCCAGCTAGTGAAAAGAATTCCAGCCAACTGGTCGATAAAAAGTCCGACCCGGTAGGCGTCAAAGTTTCGCCAACTGGGTGACAGAAATTACAGCTAACTGGGCGTTAAAGTTTGCAGTGAACTGGGTGACAAAACTTGCAGCCAACTGGGCTCAAGGTTTGCAAAAATTGCAGTCAACTGGATGGCAAAAATTGCAGCCAGCTAGTGAAAAGAATTCCAGCCAACTGGTCGATAAAAAGTCCGACCCGGTAGGCGTCAAAGTTTCGCCAACTGGGTGACAGAAATTACAGCTAACTGGGCGTTAAAGTTTGCAGTGAACTGGGTGACAAAACTTGCAGCCAACTGGGCTCAAGGTTTGCAAAAATTGCAGTCAACTGGGTGGCAAAAATTGCAGCCAGCTAGTGAAAAGAATTCCAGCCAACTGGTCGATAAAAAGTGAGACCCGGTAGGCGTCAAAGTTTCGCCAACTGGGTGACAGAAATTACAGCTAACTGGGCGTTAAAGTTTGCAGTGAACTGGGTGACAAAACTTGCAGCCAACTGGGCTCAAGGTTTGCAAAAATTGCAGTCAACTGGGTGGCAAAAATTGCAGCCAGCTAGTGAAAAGAATTCCAGCCAACTGGTCGATAAAAAGTCCGACCCGGTAGGCGTCAAAGTTTCGCCAACTGGGTGACAGAAATTACAGCTAACTGGGCGTTAAAGTTTGCAGTGAACTGGGTGACAAAACTTGCAGCCAACTGGGCTCAAGGTTTGCAAAAATTGCAGTCAACTGGGTGGCAAAAATTGCAGCCAGCTAGTGAAAAGAATTCCAGCCAACTGGTCGATAAAAAGTCCGACCCTGTAGGCGTCAAAGTTTCGCCAACTGGGTGACAGAAATTACAGCTAACTGGGCGTTAAAGTTTGCAGTGAACTGGGTGACAAAACTTGCAGCCAACTGGGCTCAAGGTTTGCAAAAATTGCAGTCAACTGGGTGGCAAAAATTGCAGCCAGCTAGTGAAAAGAATTCCAGCCAACTGGTCGATAAAAAGTCCGACCCGGTAGGCGTCAAAGTTTCGCCAACTGGGTGACAGAAATTACAGCTAACTGGGCGTTAAAGTTTGCAGTGAACTGGGTGACAAAACTTGCAGCCAACTGGGCTCAAGGTTTGCAAAAATTGCAGTCAACTGGGTGGCAAAAATTGCAGCCAGCTAGTGAAAAGAATTCCAGCCAACTGGTCGATAAAAAGTCCGACCCGGTAGGCGTCAAAGTTTCGCCAACTGGGTGACAGAAATTACAGCTAACTGGGCGTTAAAGTTTGCAGTGAACTGGGTGACAAAACTTGCAGCCAACTGGGCTCAAGGTTTGCAAAAATTGCAGTCAACTGGGTGGCAAAAATTGCAGCCAGCTAGTGAAAAGAATTCCAGCCAACTGGTCGATAAAAAGTCCGACCCGGTAGGCGTCAAAGTTTCGCCAACTGGGTGACAGAAATTACAGCTAACTGGGCGTTAAAGTTTGCAGTGAACTGGGTGACAAAACTTGCAGCCAACTGGGCTCAAGGTTTGCAAAAATTGCAGTCAACTGGGTGGCAAAAATTGCAGCCAGCTAGTGAAAAGAATTCCAGCCAACTGGTCGATAAAAAGTCCGACCCGGTAGGCGTCAAAGTTTCGCCAACTGGGTGACAGAAATTACAGCTAACTGGGCGTTAAAGTTTGCAGTGAACTGGGTGACAAAACTTGCAGCCAACTGGGCTCAAGGTTTGCAAAAATTGCAGTCAACTGGGTGGCAAAAATTGCAGCCAGCTAGTGAAAAGAATTCCAGCCAACTGGTCGATAAAAAGTCCGACCCGGTAGGCGTCAAAGTTTCGCCAACTGGGTGACAGAAATTACAGCTAACTGGGCGTTAAAGTTTGCAGTGAACTGGGTGACAAAACTTGCAGCCAACTGGGCTCAAGGTTTGCAAAAATTGCAGTCAACTGGGTGGCAAAAATTGCAGCCAGCTAGTGAAAAGAATTCCAGCCAACTGGTCGATAAAAAGTCCGACCCGGTAGGCGTCAAAGTTTCGCCAACTGGGTGACAGAAATTACAGCTAGCTGGGCGTTAAAGTTTGCAGTGAACTGGGTGACAAAACTTGCAGCCAACTGGGCTCAAGGTTTGCAAAAATTGCAGTCAACTGGGTGGCAAAAATTGCAGCCAGCTAGTGAAAAGAATTCCAGCCAACTGGTCGATAAAAAGTCCGACCCTGTAGGCGTCAAAGTTTCGCCAACTGGGTGACAGAAATTACAGCTAACTGGGCGTTAAAGTTTGCAGTGAACTGGGTGACAAAACTTGCAGCCAACTGGGCTCAAGGTTTGCAAAAATTGCAGTCAACTGGGTGGCAAAAATTGCAGCCAGCTAGTGAAAAGAATTCCAGCCAACTGGTCGATAAAAAGTCCGACCCGGTAGGCGTCAAAGTTTCGCCAACTGGGTGACAGAAATTACAGCTAACTGGGCGTTAAAGTTTGCAGTGAACTGGGTGACAAAACTTGCAGCCAACTGGGCTCAAGGTTTGCAAAAATTGCAGTCAACTGGGTGGCAAAAATTGCAGCCAGCTAGTAAAAAGAATTCCAGCCAACTGGTCGATAAAAAGTCCGACCCGGTAGGCGTCAAAGTTTCGCCAACTGGGTGACAGAAATTACAGCTAACTGGGCGTTAAAGTTTGCAGTGAACTGGGTGACAAAACTTGCAGCCAACTGGGCTCAAGGTTTGCAAAAATTGCAGTCAACTGGGTGGCAAAAATTGCAGCCAGCTAGTGAAAAGAATTCCAGCCAACTGGTCGATAAAAAGTCCGACCCGGTAGGCGTCAAAGTTTCGCCAACTGGGTGACAGAAATTACAGCTAACTGGGCGTTAAAGTTTGCAGTGAACTGGGTGACAAAACTTGCAGCCAACTGGGCTCAAGGTTTGCAAAAATTGCAGTCAACTGGGTGGCAAAAATTGCAGCCAGCTAGTGAAAAGAATTCCAGCCAACTGGTCGATAAAAAGTCCGACCCGGTAGGCGTCAAAGTTTCGCCAACTGGGTGACAGAAATTACAGCTAACTGGGCGTTAAAGTTTGCAGTGAACTGGGTGACAAAACTTGCAGCCAACTGGGCTCAAGGTTTGCAAAAATTGCAGTCAACTGGGTGGCAAAAATTGCAGCCAGCTAGTGAAAAGAATTCCAGCCAACTGGTCGATAAAAAGTCCGACCCGGTAGGCGTCAAAGTTTCGCCAACTGGGTGACAGAAATTACAGCTAACTGGGCGTTAAAGTTTGCAGTGAACTGGGTGACAAAACTTGCAGCCAACTGGGCTCAAGGTTTGCAAAAATTGCAGTCAACTGGGTGGCAAAAATTGCAGCCAGCTAGTGAAAAGAATTCCAGCCAACTGGTCGATAAAAAGTCCGACCCGGTAGGCGTCAAAGTTTCGCCAACTGGGTGACAGAAATTACAGCTAACTGGGCGTTAAAGTTTGCAGTGAACTGGGTGACAAAACTTGCAGCCAACTGGGCTCAAGGTTTGCAAAAATTGCAGTCAACTGGGTGGCAAAAATTGCAGCCAGCTAGTGAAAAGAATTCCAGCCAACTGGTCGATAAAAAGTCCGACCCGGTAGGCGTCAAAGTTTCGCCAACTGGGTGACAGAAATTACAGCCAACTGGGCGTTAAAGTTTGCAGTGAACTGGGTGACAAAACTTGCAGCCAACTGGGCTCAAGGTTTGCAAAAGTTGCAGTCAACTGGGTGGCAAAAATTGCAGCCAGCTAGTGAAAAGAATTCCAGCCAACTGGTCGATAAAAAGTCCGACCCGGTAGGCGTCAAAGTTTCGCCAACTGGGTGACAGAAATTACAGCTAACTGGGCGTTAAAGTTTGCAGTGAACTGGGTGACAAAACTTGCAGCCAACTGGGCTCAAGGTTTGCAAAAATTGCAGTCAACTGGGTGGCAAAAATTGCAGCCAGCTAGTGAAAAGAATTCCAGCCAACTGGTCGATAAAAAGTCCGACCCGGTAGGCGTCAAAGTTTCGCCAACTGGGTGACAGAAATTACAGCTAACTGGGCGTTAAAGTTTGCAGTGAACTGGGTGACAAAACTTGCAGCCAACTGGGCTCAAGGTTTGCAAAAATTGCAGTCAACTGGGTGGCAAAAATTGCAGCCAGCTAGTGAAAAGAATTCCAGCCAACTGGTCGATAAAAAGTCCGACCCGGTAGGCGTCAAAGTTTCGCCAACTGGGTGACAGAAATTACAGCTAACTGGGCGTTAAAGTTTGCAGTGAACTGGGTGACAAAACTTGCAGCCAACTGGGCTCAAGGTTTGCAAAAATTGCAGTCAACTGGGTGGCAAAAATTGCAGCCAGCTAGTGAAAAGAATTCCAGCCAACTGGTCGATAAAAAGTCCGACCCGGTAGGCGTCAAAGTTTCGCCAACTGGGTGACAGAAATTACAGCTAACTGGGCGTTAAAGTTTGCAGTGAACTGGGTGACAAAACTTGCAGCCAACTGGGCTCAAGGTTTGCAAAAATTGCAGTCAACTGGGTGGCAAAAATTGCAGCCAGCTAGTGAAAAGAATTCCAGCCAAATGGTCGATAAAAAGTCCGACCCGGTAGGCGTCAAAGTTTCGCCAACTGGGTGACAGAAATTACAGCTAACTGGGCGTTAAAGTTTGCAGTGAACTGGGTGACAAAACTTGCAGCCAACTGGGCTCAAGGTTTGCAAAAATTGCAGTCAACTGGGTGGCAAAAATTGCAGCCAGCTAGTGAAAAGAATTCCAGCCAACTGGTCGATAAAAAGTCCGACCCGGTAGGCGTCAAAGTTTCGCCAACTGGGTGACAGAAATTACAGCTAACTGGGCGTTAAAGTTTGCAGTGAACTGGGTGACAAAACTTGCAGCCAACTGGGCTCAAGGTTTGCAAAAATTGCAGTCAACTGGGTGGCAAAAATTGCAGCCAGCTAGTGAAAAGAATTCCAGCCAACTGGTCGATAAAAAGTCCGACCCGGTAGGCGTCAAAGTTTCGCCAACTGGGTGACAGAAATTACAGCTAACTGGGCGTTAAAGTTTGCAGTGAACTGGGTGACAAAACTTGCAGCCAACTGGGCTCAAGGTTTGCAAAAATTGCAGTCAACTGGGTGGCAAAAATTGCAGCCAGCTAGTGAAAAGAATTCCAGCCAACTGGTCGATAAAAAGTCCGACCCGGTAGGCGTCAAAGTCTCGCCAACTGGGTGACAGAAATTACAGCTAACTGGGCGTTAAAGTTTGCAGTGAACTGGGTGACAAAACTTGCAGCCAACTGGGCTCAAGGTTTGCAAAAATTGCAGTCAACTGGGTGGCAAAAATTGCAGCCAGCTAGTGAAAAGAATTCCAGCCAACTGGTCGATAAAAAGTCCGACCCGGTAGGCGTCAAAGTTTCGCCAACTGGGTGACAGAAATTACAGCTAACTGGGCGTTAAAGTTTGCAGTGAACTGGGTGACAAAACTTGCAGCCAACTGGGCTCAAGGTTTGCAAAAATTGCAGTCAACTGGGTGGCAAAAATTGCAGCCAGCTAGTGAAAAGAATTCCAGCCAACTGGTCGATAAAAAGTCCGACCCGGTAGGCGTCAAAGTTTCGCCAACTGGGTGACAGAAATTACAGCTAACTGGGCGTTAAAGTTTGCAGTGAACTGGGTGACAAAACTTGCAGCCAACTGGGCTCAAGGTTTGCAAAAATTGCAGTCAACTGGGTGGCAAAAATTGCAGCCAGCTAGTGAAAAGAATTCCAGCCAACTGGTCGATAAAAAGTCCGACCCGGTAGGCGTCAAAGTTTCGCCAACTGGGTGACAGAAATTACAGCTAACTGGGCGTTAAAGTTTGCAGTGAACTGGGTGACAAAACTTGCAGCCAGCTGGGCTCAAGGTTTGCAAAAATTGCAGTCAACTGGGTGGCAAAGATTGCAGCCAGCTAGTGAAAAGAATTCCAGCCAACTGGTCGATAAAAAGTCCGACCCGGTAGGCGTCAAAGTTTCGCCAACTGGGTGACAGAAATTACAGCTAACTGGGCGTTAAAGTTTGCAGTGAACTGGGTGACAAAACTTGCAGCCAACTGGGCTCAAGGTTTGCAAAAATTGCAGTCAACTGGGTGGCAAAAATTGCAGCCAGCTAGTGAAAAGAATTCCAGCCGACTGGTCGATAAAAAGTCCGACCCGGTAGGCGTCAAAGTTTCGCCAACTGGGTGACAGAAATTACAGCTAACTGGGCGTTAAAGTTTGCAGTGAACTGGGTGACAAAACTTGCAGCCAACTGGGCTCAAGGTTTGCAAAAATTGCAGTCAACTGGGTGGCAAAAATTGCAGCCAGCTAGTGAAAAGAATTCCAGCCAACTGGTCGATAAAAAGTCCGACCCGGTAGGCGTCAAAGTTTCGCCAACTGGGTGACAGAAATTACAGCTAACTGGGCGTTAAAGTTTGCAGTGAACTGGGTGACAAAACTTGCAGCCAACTGGGCTCAAGGTTTGCAAAAATTGCAGTCAACTGGGTGGCAAAAATTGCAGCCAGCTAGTGAAAAGAATTCCAGCCAACTGGTCGATAAAAAGTCCGACCCGGTAGGCGTCAAAGTTTCGCCAACTGGGTGACAGAAATTACAGCTAACTGGGCGTTAAAGTTTGCAGTGAACTGGGTGACAAAACTTGCAGCCAACTGGGCTCAAGGTTTGCAAAAATTGCAGTCAACTGGGTGGCAAAAATTGCAGCCAGCTAGTGAAAAGAATTCCAGCCAACTGGTCGATAAAAAGTCCGACCCGGTAGGCGTCAAAGTTTCGCCAACTGGGTGACAGAAATTACAGCTAACTGGGCGTTAAAGTTTGCAGTGAACTGGGTGACAAAACTTGCAGCCAACTGGGCTCAAGGTTTGCAAAAATTGCAGTCAACTGGGTGGCAAAAATTGCAGCCAGCTAGTGAAAAGAATTCCAGCCAACTGGTCGATAAAAAGTCCGACCCGGTAGGCGTCAAAGTTTCGCCAACTGGGTGACAGAAATTACAGCTAACTGGGCGTTAAAGTTTGCAGTGAACTGGGTGACAAAACTTGCAGCCAACTGGGCTCAAGGTTTGCAAAAATTGCAGTCAACTGGGTGGCAAAAATTGCAGCCAGCTAGTGAAAAGAATTCCAGCCAACTGGTCGATAAAAAGTCCGACCCGGTAGGCGTCAAAGTTTCGCCAACTGGGTGACAGAAATTACAGCTAACTGGGCGTTAAAGTTTGCAGTGAACTGGGTGACAAAACTTGCAGCCAACTGGGCTCAAGGTTTGCAAAAATTGCAGTCAACTGGGTGGCAAAAATTGCAGCCAGCTAGTGAAAAGAATTCCAGCCAACTGGTCGATAAAAAGTCCGACCCGGTAGGCGTCAAAGTCTCGCCAACTGGGTGACAGAAATTACAGCTAACTGGGCGTTAAAGTTTGCAGTGAACTGGGTGACAAAACTTGCAGCCAACTGGGCTCAAGGTTTGCAAAAATTGCAGTCAACTGGGTGGCAAAAATTGCAGCCAGCTAGTGAAAAGAATTCCAGCCAACTGGTCGATAAAAAGTCCGACCCGGTAGGCGTCAAAGTTTCGCCAACTGGGTGACAGAAATTACAGCTAACTGGGCGTTAAAGTTTGCAGTGAACTGGGTGACAAAACTTGCAGCCAACTGGGCTCAAGGTTTGCAAAAATTGCAGTCAACTGGGTGGCAAAAATTGCAGCCAGCTAGTGAAAAGAATTCCAGCCAACTGGTCGATAAAAAGTCCGACCCGGTAGGCGTCAAAGTTTCGCCAACTGGGTGACAGAAATTACAGCTAACTGGGCGTTAAAGTTTGCAGTGAACTGGGTGACAAAACTTGCAGCCAACTGGGCTCAAGGTTTGCAAAAATTGCAGTCAACTGGGTGGCAAAAATTGCAGCCAGCTAGTGAAAAGAATTCCAGCCAACTGGTCGATAAAAAGTCCGACCCGGTAGGCGTCAAAGTTTCGCCAACTGGGTGACAGAAATTACAGCTAACTGGGCGTTAAAGTTTGCAGTGAACTGGGTGACAAAACTTGCAGCCAGCTGGGCTCAAGGTTTGCAAAAATTGCAGTCAACTGGGTGGCAAAGATTGCAGCCAGCTAGTGAAAAGAATTCCAGCCAACTGGTCGATAAAAAGTCCGACCCGGTAGGCGTCAAAGTTTCGCCAACTGGGTGACAGAAATTACAGCTAACTGGGCGTTAAAGTTTGCAGTGAACTGGGTGACAAAACTTGCAGCCAACTGGGCTCAAGGTTTGCAAAAATTGCAGTCAACTGGGTGGCAAAAATTGCAGCCAGCTAGTGAAAAGAATTCCAGCCGACTGGTCGATAAAAAGTCCGACCCGGTAGGCGTCAAAGTTTCGCCAACTGGGTGACAGAAATTACAGCTAACTGGGCGTTAAAGTTTGCAGTGAACTGGGTGACAAAACTTGCAGCCAACTGGGCTCAAGGTTTGCAAAAATTGCAGTCAACTGGGTGGCAAAAATTGCAGCCAGCTAGTGAAAAGAATTCCAGCCAACTGGTCGATAAAAAGTCCGACCCGGTAGGCGTCAAAGTTTCGCCAACTGGGTGACAGAAATTACAGCTAACTGGGCGTTAAAGTTTGCAGTGAACTGGGTGACAAAACTTGCAGCCAACTGGGCTCAAGGTTTGCAAAAATTGCAGTCAACTGGGTGGCAAAAATTGCAGCCAGCTAGTGAAAAGAATTCCAGCCAACTGGTCGATAAAAAGTCCGACCCGGTAGGCGTCAAAGTTTCGCCAACTGGGTGACAGAAATTACAGCTAACTGGGCGTTAAAGTTTGCAGTGAACTGGGTGACAAAACTTGCAGCCAACTGGGCTCAAGGTTTGCAAAAATTGCAGTCAACTGGGTGGCAAAAATTGCAGCCAGCTAGTGAAAAGAATTCCAGCCAACTGGTCGATAAAAAGTCCGACCCGGTAGGCGTCAAAGTTTCGCCAACTGGGTGACAGAAATTACAGCTAACTGGGCGTTAAAGTTTGCAGTGAACTGGGTGACAAAACTTGCAGCCAACTGGGCTCAAGGTTTGCAAAAATTGCAGTCAACTGGGTGGCAAAAATTGCAGCCAGCTAGTGAAAAGAATTCCAGCCAACTGGTCGATAAAAAGTCCGACCCGGTAGGCGTCAAAGTTTCGCCAACTGGGTGACAGAAATTACAGCTAACTGGGCGTTAAAGTTTGCAGTGAACTGGGTGACAAAACTTGCAGCCAACTGGGCTCAAGGTTTGCAAAAATTGCAGTCAACTGGGTGGCAAAAATTGCAGCCAGCTAGTGAAAAGAATTCCAGCCAACTGGTCGATAAAAAGTCCGACCCGGTAGGCGTCAAAGTTTCGCCAACTGGGTGACAGAAATTATAGCTAACTGGGCGTTAAAGTTTGCAGTGAACTGGGTGACAAAACTTGCAGCCAACTGGGCTCAAGGTTTGCAAAAATTGCAGTCAACTGGGTGGCAAAAATTGCAGCCAGCTAGTGAAAAGAATTCCAGCCAACTGGTCGATAAAAAGTCCGACCCGGTAGGCGTCAAAGTTTCGCCAACTGGGTGACAGAAATTACAGCTAACTGGGCGTTAAAGTTTGCAGTGAACTGGGTGACAAAACTTGCAGCCAACTGGGCTCAAGGTTTGCAAAAATTGCAGTCAACTGGGTGGCAAAAATTGCAGCCAGCTAGTGAAAAGAATTCCAGCCAACTGGTCGATAAAAAGTCCGACCCGGTAGGCGTCAAAGTTTCGCCAACTGGGTGACAGAAATTACAGCTAACTGGGCGTTAAAGTTTGCAGTGAACTGGGTGACAAAACTTGCAGCCAACTGGGCTCAAGGTTTGCAGCCAGCTGTGCAACAAAAGCTGCAGCAAATTGGGCGTCCGAGCCTGCATCCAGCTGGGTGAAAAAATTTTAGCGAGCTGGGAGATAAAGACTGGTGCCCGCTGGGCGTCGAAGTTTGCAGCCAGCCGTTTAACAAAAATTGCAAGCGAACTGTGTGACAAAAATTGCAGCCCGCTGAGCGCCAAAGTTTACAGCCAGCTGGGTGACAAAAATTGCAGCCAACAGGGCGTCAAAGTTTACAGCCAGCTTGGTAACAAAAATTGCAGCCAACTGGGCGTCAAAATTCACAGACAGCTAGGTAACAAAAATCGCAGCCAGGTTGGTGACAAAAATTGCAGGAAAGTGGGCGTCCTAGTCTGCATCCAGCTGTGTAACAAAAGCTGCAGCCAGGTGAGCGTCAAAATTTAAAGCCAGCTATGCAGCCAACTGGGCGTCGAAGTTCACAGCCAACTCGGTGACAAAAATTGCGGCCAGCTGGGTGGCAGTATTTCCAGCCACCTGGGCATCAAGGTTTACAGTCAACGAGGTGGCAGAAATCAAAGCGGGGTTGGTGACAAAAAATGCAGCCAACTGGACGTCAAAGTTTATAGCCAGCTGTGTAACAAAAGCTGCATTCAACTGGGCATCGCATCAGAAATTCCAGCCAACTGGTCGGCGAAAATTGCAGCCAGCTGAGTGGCAAAAACTGCCGCCAACTGGGATAAAACTGTCGTAATGGAAAATAGGGTCGAAACAAGTTTTAAGTATGCCTCAATAGGTACATTAGTATTTGCTAATCACCTCCACTTCCTTGCACAAGCAACGGGTATGTGTTAAATGGGGTGAATGAACGATGTAAGAGAAAACTCCTCTTATGCGATGCGTCTGTATGACATTTTAATTCCAAAAAAATTACAACCCTTAAATATTCGAAAATTTCAGAGAGTTGAACAGCTCTGAATTATTTGTTTAAGTCCGAGGATCCTTAGAGCTCAGAAATGTGCATAATTTTGTTCAAGCTCAAGAGCTCGCATGTATCATTCCACAAATGCATGTGCAATGCGCTTATGAAAGATGTTTATAATGTGGTAAAATTTCTGCGGTCGTTGCAACTCTCCTCTTCAACATTTTCCCCTCAAGGATATCTTCGGCTCATAACCAATGACCATTTTCCCTCCCCTCCCAACGCATTTCTAATGTGTAAAAAATAAAACAAAAACCTTACAATTTTCTGTTGGAAGTTGTTTTTGTTTGATTATTCTCGCAATGAGATAGCTGATCAAAGAAATTCCAAAAGCGCCAACGCATAAAATCGATATTCTATCGTATTTTGCCTCAGGCCACATTCCTGAAAGTCTTATATTGCAGCCAATCGGATAGCGATGACTGGCGAATGCAATTGCGATGAAATACGCTTTAGCGAGGAATTGATATATGAATCGGCACACGCTTGTTAGCACCAATGAAGAAAAAAGAATAAGCAATCCGAGGGATCAAAAAGGCGGATTCAAGATTCGATCCTCGGCTACGATACGATGATCTTTCATGCAGGCAAACTTTTTCATGTGCCTACATCTAATTATATGCAGGTAACTTTTCGAGTTACCTACATATAATTTACATACCTTTGGAATCGGAAATGAAACAATTTTGGAGGTGCTAAGAGAGCGTTGAGAGAATAAGAACTCAACATAGTGTTCAACAAAATATTTTTTTCTTTCGAATGAAAAGTGTTGCAATTTTTCACATATTTCAGTTTCAAAAAAAATTGACGTTTCCATGACGTCATAATAAAGTTTCCATGACGTCATAATCAGGTTTCCATGACGTCATAATCCACTTCATAACAGATGGACTAAGAGAACAGAAAATATTCTAATTAATGTACGCGTGATGAGGGAATAGTTTTTCATGATGAGGTACGCGAATAGATCTGAAAAAAATTTTCATCTAAAGCCTGGGGGTACTGAAGATAGCGGATGCAGCATTTAGTAGACGAGATACCTTGAACGTGACCTCCTAGATGGAGTGTGAGTGCGACCTCCTAGATGGAGCGTGAGCGCGACCTCCTAGATGGAGTGTGAGTGCGACCTCCTAGACAGAGTGTGAGCGCGACCTCCTAGACAGAGTGTGAGCACGACCTCCTAGATGGAGCGTGAGCGCGACCTCCTAGATGGTCCCACCTTCGTATCGACTAACTTTTTCCATGGAATCCCTTTTCCTTGCACGGCTACATGAGCGATGAAAATTACCTTCGTCAACTAATCTCCAAAGCAGCTCCAGTCGACTCTTAGAGAAAAACATGACCATTCTATTTTATTCAGCACTCAAAAAAAACTTTAAGCCATCAAGCAAGGAATCTGCTGAAAATTTTCCACATTTTCAAATCCTATAAGGGTGCGAAATTCAAACCATCCGAACAAATTTTCTGTTGTTGCTAATTTGCAACAAAAGAAGTTGAAAAACAATTTATGGAATTCACAACGACTAAATTTGCATAAAAAAAACCAGATAACGTGGTAAGATTGCATCATAAACTTAACGCAAAGCTTTCTAAATAGAATCTACACGAAAAGAATTGGATCTACACGAAAAGAATTGGATCTACACGAAAAGAATTGGATCTACACGAAAAGAATTGGATCTACACGAAAAGAATTGGATCTACACGAAAAGAATTGGATCTACACGAAAAGAATTGGATCTACACGAAAAGAATTGGATCTACACGAAAAGAATTGGATCTACACGAAAAGAATTGGATCTACACGAAAAGAATTGGATCTACACGAAAAGAATTGGATCTACACCGAAAGAACTCGTGAAACATTGTGGAACTTCAGTATCCTTTCAGAAAAAGTTTGAATAATTTGGGTCCCACAACGAAATTTCAAAATGTATCTCTACGAACTTTCGGTCTTGCGAAGTTTCTGAATAGAAAAAAAAGACCCTTGTGTTTGACTCACGTTTAAGGTAGTTTTATAACCTTCTAATTAGAAAATAATAATAGAATTAATTTTGGTATAAGTATATCAGTGATACTAGTAACAATAAAAAATAGCAATCAGTAAGAAGAATTGGAATGGCACGCGTTTCACTGACGAAAAATGAGATCAAAACACAAATACGATCAAAAACAGTAGTGATAGGAAGCATGAATCATCGTTTAGTTTATAGCTGAGAAAGCTTCCGTTCACACTCAATTTTATTTCCAATCGACTGAGTATGCTTGAATCTAGCTTTGCGTGTCGTTAAATTTGAGCTGAGTACATCGTGTGTGGCATACCGAATATCAGATTCTTTATATTTTCACAACATTACGTTGGAACCTTGAAGGATTTTTTCTATAGTTTTTCCTCGATAAAGCTATATTTAATAGTTATATATTAATAATGTTATGTTTTATTGATCCACACGTCGACCCAATCCCGATCAAGGCTTCATCTACCAATCTGTCATGTGGAGATGAGTTAAGTCCATTACCGTTCACGGGTGGGTTAAAATTGATCTGCCAATCGGGATTAGGTTTATCCCATCCGCATACGATCATTAGTTAGGCCCGACCTGGGCTTCAGTCACGAATTCGATCAGCGTTAGATTTGATTCAAGCTCAAAATTAGGATTTCGATGTTTTATTTTAAAAAATGTTGTTTATTGTCTCTTACGTATAATGTGATGTGAAAGTAAGGTTGCCGGTGACTTAGATGACGTCACTTCATCCAATGTCGCGTTGAATACTCGTTGATAAAAAGTACAGTTTTGCACGTCTCGCTATCGGGAAGCGGGGGGGGGGATTGATGTCATGATATGGTACACATGTGGTATATAGTAGGTACTGTAAAATGCAAACACTCAGAGATCTTAGGAAAATATTCAAGGCCTTTCCTTTCCATTTTGTGGTGTGTCGTAAGAATACATAAACATCCCATAAGAACGCCTCTAATTTTCAAGATATATATATATATATATATATATATATATATATATATATATATATATATTCGGTATTTCAGAGGTGCAGAGTTTGGGGTTGTACAGCCGATGCACGATAACCGTACCAGTATGGGGAACTGCCTGCCATTGCTGTTCCCAGGTATGCGTCGTTCAGATGATCACTCTCAATTAGAAAATATTACCCAAGGTGGTTCTAGCATGGATCGTCAAGAGGTTAGTATTCTTTTCTTTTTTCTTATTATATTAAGGTGCTATATATTAATCTTTTTTCATGATTTGCTTAATTTTTTTTTTAATTTTATATTTAGTACATAAGCAAGTATATTTTTTTTTTTTTTGATATCCCTTATTAATTTAATTTCTAAATATTTTCTTCATTTTCATTTCTGTGTTTGAGATTTAGAGGTATTTCATTGTTTCTTTTTCCCATTCTCATTGTTTAATGATAGAAAAGGAATTGCCGTATTGATTTCAATATGTTTAGTGAAATTATTAACGATGTGCAGCATTGTTTGTTTTTTGTTTTTGTTTTTTATCTCTTCTCATGTGTCTGTTCATCTATATACAATCGTTCAACTTATATGCTTAACATTAGTCCCCATCCTTCCTCTTATTCCCTCCTTCCTTTCCTCAACTGTTGATCTATAATTGGCGCTTATAATTGAAGCCTGCTATCGCAAATTTTTAAATAAATTTGTTAAATTTAAAAAATTTTTCGTCCAATATGAGAAACTTATGTGAGTTTGTTGATTTGACCATTAGCACAATTTATTTAAAAACCTCTCAGGTTCTTTTTTTTCAGCTTTTATTAAATTAGCTTTAATTCATTGAAAAGATTCTCTTTTTTTTTTTTTCAGATGCAAAGCTCATATGTAAATGAATTATGGGCACAAGAGAATAGTAGAACAACAACGACGGATACGGTTGACGGTAGTGGACAAACGGGTAAAGCGCGTTTGTCGGGAATGCTTGAGCAAATTCCTGCAGATAGATATTCGAGTGGTACGAAGGGTGATGCCGAGTATGTTATTCTTTTCTCTTTTATATTCTTTGAGTACCATTCCATTCTATGAGTCCATTATTCTATTAGTACCATAGGTCAGCCTCTCCCTTCCCAAATATTCACTAAAAATTTCAAATGATATATGTTTTTGTAGGCGTTATGTCGAGTTCAATCTAGGTTGGTCATATTTGTTGTGAAATTTGACGTCAAATTATGGAGCTGTCGCTTCACCTCACATTATTCAGTAGCTTGCCTCATATAAGGTTCATGTTCTAAATCTTTAATTGGGAAGAAATTTATGACCTCAGATTTTAAGTAACTAAAACTTTATGACCCCAGGTTTCAACTAAAAACCTTTGTGACCTCAGGTTTTTATTGAGAACTATATTGTAGCTTCAACTTTCAACTAGAACTACATTTGCAAACACTTTTTATGCATATCCTACCTTTTCTCTGATTTTCTCTGCTATTTTTTACTTGCTTTCGTCTTTTACAAAAGATTTTGACGGGTCCTCTCCGTCAGTCAAGAAACTATTGGCTGAAGCCTCAGTTCTTTTTCTTTTTTTTTCAAAGCACAAATAAATGAGTTCAATAAATGGGAATTATCCCCACATCAAGCAATTAGATTAAAACACCGGAAAAACCTCAAATTAGGCGTATCTCAGTTGTTTTTTTTTTTTTTTTAATTTAATCTACAATGGTGGACTTGTGAATATAAATCTCTTGGGGATTTGTAGATTTGCCAACTTTCATAAGCTAGCGAACTTTAGAGAACGTCAAATCTAGAGTTGGGAGAATTATAATTTCCCCAAAATTTTTGAGGAAAAAAGCAAAATCGGCGGAAAAATTTCTCATCCTTCTGTGAATAATTTTTCCAAATTCGCCACCCCATTTCGTTGATCAAATTTCTGCCTTTTCAATATCTCAGTAAACTATCAACTCATTTATAATTGAGGTTTATTTAATGAGATTCTATTTAATAATGATCGAAGAGAGGTTTTTAATAAGTTTATCCAGGAACTTCCAATAGTATGGAACCCTTTATGTACGAGCTAAGTAGAGAAAAGCTCGTACAGTGGCCGCACTATAAATGGGACCACCTAGGACGTGCCACTAAAGCAAACTGAAGCGTGAGATATGATGTTGCTAACGCGATGAAATTAGCTTTGAAAGCGTTATTTCCTCTCACATTTGTTCGTGGAACGATTCAAAAAATGAGTTGGAAATGGCTAATCATTTCAGTTTATTAAACTAGTATGATCCAGGAAGTACTATTTATATTAGTACGTTTCCAAAATTGGCCAAAAAAAATTCCAAATATTCCAATATTCCAATATTTCGTTTGTCAGGTGAAGGATTTAAATGCTCTATTCTGAGACAGATATTTATTGTGAAAACGGGTAAGTGCTGTAAGGTTGGGAATATAGCTATACGTAAATCTAATACACTTTATTTAAGGTGTGCAATCTGTATGATAGAGTTTGCTGATGGAGATGCAATTCGTTATTTACCATGTATGCATTGCTATCATGTACGCTGTGTGGATGATTGGTTAATGCGATCGTTTAAATGTCCGTCATGTTTGGAACCGGTGGATTCGGCAATTCTTTCATCATTTACAGCACATACGACCACCGATCTCCTTTCACTCTCATGCTCTCCGGCAACTTCCGGTCCTGCACAAAAGTCTTCCTAATTTTTTTTTTAAATGAATTTTAGCATATTTACGGGGGAAAATAAATTTTGTTTCGAATAGGTTGTTGCAAATCTTCATATAGTATGTGAGGTAGGGAATTAAGGTACGTTCGAATTGAAAAAAAGGTTGTTGATGGAATGATATAATGCAATTCTATTTTGTAGATGTTAAAGTTTACAGAATGCCTTGAAATCGAGCTAAATAGGTGGATGGTCTGAAAAGGGAGGGGGGGGGGAGGGTAGGAGATTGGCTTAGCAATATTCCATAGCTCTCGGAGTGGAAAAGAGCAATTGGTTTTTATTTGTTGAATGAATCATATGGGGAAATCAGTTGTAAATTCGTTTGAATGATTTAATCTTCGATTGGCTGCTGGATGGTCGATTCGTTGAATGTTTTTTGTTAGCATACGAAGTACTATGATTAAGGCAGTTGTAATGATCGATTATTATATGATTTTATTAATAGCGATTTTGAGTTTTTCCCAATCCTTTAATTCCTCTTTCTCTCTCTCTCCTTCTCTATGAAGGAGATGAATTTTTGTTCTCTCGGGAAGGAAGTAGAGAATGCAGTCATTTATTTTTTGAATTAATCGACAAATCACTCGCTATAAACGCAGTGATAGGTATTATTGCTGGAAAAAATAAAGATATAAGACGGTGTATTTTTAATTTCTTTATTTTTATTTTTTTATGAATTTTGGTGGGAAACGTAGAGCAAAACGCTGAAACGGAATGATGTTGAAGAAAGTATATATTTTATTTACAAGAAGGTATATATTTACTCTTATGTCTTACCTTTATATTGTCGATTTTCGGTTTGCTGTCAGGTTTATTGGACAGGTGATTGGTTTTTTTTCTTTTTTTTGTAAGTTTCATATATTATTGTCGGTGAAAATGCTGTCAAACTTTTATGAATCCTTTTTCAATGAGTTTTATGGTTGTTAGTGAGTAAGTGTTATTCTTTTGGATGTTTGATTGATTTTCAAGTCGAAATGCCTTGTTTTTTTGATGTTATATCTCGATGTTTCAATACGAATATTTTATGCGATTGTCACCATCTTTGTTAGGTAATGTTCCGACCCTAGGTCATTTGCGCCACAAATTTCACCCCGTGGGGAAGCGGTTCTGACTTTTTTATTAAACATTGAATAGGGAATGATATGACTGCTGTGTTCATGTTGATTTTGGATAGGCCATGGAATAGTGTTTAAATGAAAGAGAGGGCAAAAGTACTCATAAAATGTTTCGACATTATTTAATTACTAAATAAGAATTGAACTTGAGGTAGTTGAAGCCACCGAAATCGCCTTTATGAGGTACTAGAAAAACTCAAACTCAGTCTAGTCATTGTAGTAAGAAAATCTCAACTCTCTTAGCTTTTTCTGCGTCATTATATCTATCTTTATTCTCTTTCAAGTCATCAGGTGGGGATATCCAGAATGGGAAATGAAATTTAAAATTCTTTGAAATTCAGCATTGAAATCTGTAAATTTTATTGAATTTTATAATGCTCATTTAGAGACAAGAAATAGAAGCAAAACATCGACTCCATTATGGGTGATTTCATGTGTCACCTTGTTTTTTTTTTTGGTGAAATGCCTTTTTATATAGTCCTAGATACTATAACATTTGGCAGCTTCATGCAATGCGCTTTGTATATATTTTGTACTTTCCACGTATACCTTGTAGTCAGTAATATGTTTGATTTCAAATTTTAAACTTTTTTTCTTGAATACAACCTATACATCATTAATTTTTTTTTTTTTTTTTTTTGTAATCTGACTATTGCTTTCAAGACGATTTTCGATAGTTTTGTGGAATTTCATTGATCACTCGTAAGGGTTTTTTTTTTCTTTTATTTAAATTGTAAGGAAGAGGGCTCATCTTAGTAGTTATTGTCCGAAATAGTGTGTTGATTTTCGTTTCAATAAAGTTCTATTAAAATCAGATGGGATATGGCTAAGAATAGATGGGAAGAGCAGAGACGATTAGCGGCTAAAATGTTTTCTCATTTCTAGAGGCAAGTTGAAATGATTAGTCTGCCGTTCCTAAATATAGAAAACAATTTTCTGGATATTTAGCTTTTTATGATGAGCTTATGATCGAATTGTGGGATTTTTGCAAGAATATAGGAAGGACCGGGGGGGGGGGGGGAAGTGGTCAGATTTGGTATGGCCAGTAAGGGTGAAGGGGGAGACACCAAATTGGGGGGGGGGAGAGTTAGAAGGAAATAAGGGGGGGGGGAGGATGAGGGTATGAATTAGATAGTGCTGTTAGAGTGGTTCTTATAGGATATCTATATTTGACATGTCGATATCCTCTGTAATTGTAGTAATTTTAAATTAACTAATTCAATCGAATTCAACTCCATAATAGTATTTGTATAATCTCTCAAATTTTTTCGCTCTTTTTTTTTCATTTGCAATTTCTGTGATTTGAATCGTTGTAAATATAAAATGCGCAATTGTTGTACTTGGTTCACATTTCACATAAACACATATCCATCGGGGAATGCAGTCACGTTAGAGGGTGATTAATATATTCATCTATTTTTTTTTTTCATTTCTAATTTGCTTATTTATTTATTTTTATTCTATTTATTTACTTAGTTAATTATTTATTTATTTATTTTGTTGTTTATTTATTTATTTATTTACTTATTTGTTTATTTATTTAATTTTATTTGTTTTTTTAAATTTATTTTTCTCAAGATCCCAAATTTGTAAAACATACAAAAAATATGCGAGCATGGGCAGCAAAAAGGGAGAAAAACGTTCACAAAGGTATAATCCAGGTGATTAGATAAGTGAGGATAGCACTGGTTTGTTGATTGAAACGATTTGGTTCGGTAATATTATAATGGTTAGTAGAATTGAATAGTAAAAAATTGAAGTTTGAGTCGTAAGACTACGAGGAAAAGTTTTACTTCGGTGAAACTTCAGTTGAGAAGATTTGAAAAATTTGTGGTTTTGAGCAGGAAAAAGTTATTTAAAAAATCTGAATTTTTCTGTTTTTTTTTCTATAATTCCTTCATCGTCTTGTTGTTATCTACTACAAGAAAATTGCGGAATTTTCTGGTAAACTTTCATTTCGAATAGGAAGAACAAGGAATGAACTTACCACTGTTTAATTCGAATTTTTTCCCCAATCCATAACAGGAAACCATAAAATCGTTCATCTGAGAGAAAATATATAAAGAATTGGCTTTGAGAACCCCAAACGGTTGATCGGCGGTGAATGCGTCATAAATATTTTGTCTTAGAGGAAGAGGAGGGAAGAGTGGATCGGAGATTGCCGATGGGATGGAGATGGGGCAGATTCTTGACGCATGATCGGGTAGGGGGAAATTTAAGGCAGCATATGCGTCTCTAAGATTGCCCATCAGAATCAGATGCCGAAAGGGGACATCAGAAAGGATGTTTTGAGAGAACACCTCACTCTTGGTATTTTACCTTGAGAAAGGACTCCGAGACTTCCTGCAAGCACCTTAAAGATATGAAAAGGTGATGAGGGAATGGGATTTTTGATTTGAATTAAATGACAAGCAGACGTCGATCATGACATTAAATTATGTTACTTTCATAGTGTCTGAAGGAGAATGGCGATGAATTTGGACGGGATCACTTTAAAGATGCGTATAGTTTGCAAACGATTGGGTTATAATTTTCCACTAAACATCACAAAAAAAGCAACAAAAATTCGATCGCTAGGGGATTACGAACGATTCGATCGCTAGGGGATTTTTTGATCATATATGGCCAACTTTATAAGACTTTTTGATTTGACGAACGGAACTGTGAGCCGAATTGTGTGCTAAATATAAGCTGAAGGGCTTCTGATTCATTTACCTTCAATACCGCACTACAACAGGCTACATATGTAAGACCGAAGTATTTGTGTTGTACGTGCAACATTTGTTGTGAGAGCACAAGAACGCGGTAGAAGACCGGCTCGAGGATGGGGGAATCCGTGGTTTGTTTACGAGATCACGATATAGCCTAGTCAAGAGCTAGAGAAATCCGTGGTCAAGCAACGACAAGGGTAATCCATGGCTATTGGGCGACGAAAGTCGACAAACCATGAGTATATCCCATGAGGTTCCACTGCGGGTATTACAGTGGAGGTGAGGGAAAAAGTTGCATTGTTAGTGGGGAAGGGCGATGGGGGTAATGCCCTCTATTCGAAGAATTTTTCTTCCTTTTTTTTAAATTAAAAATACTGTCAGCATATGCGTGAAGTGGTACACAAAGTGATGTTTTTTTGCTACGCTACATTCCGGCCCTTATTCACTGCGCACAACTAGAAAAGCCATGGGCGTTTCTTCAGCCCAAAATTTGACCTCAAGCTACACGGTCGGATCACACCCGATACAACAATGTAGCCGTTTCTTTTGCGCGCTCAAAGGATCTTCTGGTCGATGTATTTGGTTCGTTATTTATACTTACATGGACATCCGCTCCTCTATATAACCAAGTTAAGGCGATAACCAGAATTTTCTACGCCGCCACCTTGGCTCTCCTCTAATTTTTTTTCGAAAGCAACTCCTCGCCGATAAAATCTTATGAAATTTATTGGTACCACATTAAAATATGCTAATATTTCGTATTTTCAGATGATTTTACTAGAGAATTTCTTCATAGTTTCATAGTGTTTCACAATCACGAAAATTTCCGGCCCTTTTCACTCCTTGTTTATCGTCCCGTTAATGCATCCGTTCTTGAAAATCTCGAAATTCCTATCCTCGCTTTTTTCCCCTCACCTCCCTTCCTCTTAATTTTGACGAATAATCTAAACTTACAACAACTGAAATTTTATGAGCCATTAGACTGTCCGGCAAATCTAGTCTTGATCGTGATCGTAAACGGAACCAGGATCGGACTTGACCAGTGGCTCATATGAAGATGAATTAAATAGATCGCTGACCTGAATGGGTAAAAAGTGGCCACATAATGTGAACGGGTCTTAGTTTTAACCGACCATATTATGGCCAAGATTTGAACGCATTATTGATTCTGGCCTCAATTCGACCGATTTTTAGCCTAGGCCAGCGGTCTGTACTAATTTCCACGTCGTTCAAAACGCGTAAAAGGGTATAAGTGTAATTTAAAAAAAAAAGTTATTTTCAGGTGTTATATTCAATGGAAAACTTGAAAGTCGATGGACTTATTATTATTAAAGGTTGGTAGCAATTTATTGCTTCTGCCTGAATTAAGGTTTTTCATTCACACTGAAAACTTTGCCAATTTTAGTATCAAGCAATTAACTTTCTCAATTTTATGTGATTTCCCACCTTATAGCTGATGCTAGCAATCTTGTTCGAACAGCTCATCAAATTCATATATTCGATATTTACATATTAATATACCTGGACAGGTAAATATTTAAAATTACAATCCCTCTGCGATATTTAGTTTTTAATTTGCTTTTGGGATGATAGATTTATGCTAGATGCATTTATAAAAATTATTTGATTTATATGAACCAATGAATATTTCAGATGCAATAGGATGTAGTGGTGAACGTTTATCGATGAATTTATTACAAAAAGCATTACATACATTTACACAAATACGTGTTTTGTTAACGACAACATGGGCCGATACATTAGAAAGACGATACGCATGCGTTTCGAAAGAAGGCGTCTCACTACAGAACGTTGATCGAATCGATACATTTGAAAGGATTCTGAAACGAAATATGGACGAAGAGAATCGACGAACCGCATTCTTTATAGATTCACTGAATGTACCGCTGATGTGGTGTTCCACACCTCATCATTTGGCTAGAATGCTGAAGAAATTAGCAGGTATTGCATAAATTTTATAAATTTTAGAGTCAATTTCAATGTGGTTAGTAAGTATTTAATGGGAAGGGATCATCTAGAGGTAGTTTTATGAAGGTATATGAGCGTCCCTTTCTTCTTTTCTTTTAATTTTACTCGTGAAATCAAATCAATTCTTCATCGGTTTTTCTTTCCACCTTATCTGTTTAAATATCTCTTCCTTGCGAGGTTATATTCATTGAAGCCGATACGATGATTAAAAGGGATTTTAGTTGGTTGCAAATCAATCCTATTCATCGTTTTTTACAAGTTTTTTTTGTAATTTTTTTTAAATATTCTTTTCTACAAGTTTTACCTGTCATTTTAATATGCACCTAATTAAAGATGATGATATTAAACAGTTTCTTAAATTATAATCGATCGGCAGATTTTCTCAATTCATTTTCTCGTTGAGTATTTTTAATTTCAATTCATTTTCTATCGTCGAATGTTTATTTACAATAAATCTTTCAACGTAAAAAGAGGGGTACTTCATTTCATTACTAGTAAAGAAATAAAGAAGAGAGGAATAAATATAGGATTACTATTCTAGCCGTTATGTTTTCCTACATAACTATGGATTTCAATAAAGGCCTATTTACTAGAAATATTCTCATCGCCTAAGTGCTTTCATCGTTTTTGTACTATTCATCTGCTTTATTACCGTTTACGACATTATCTTTATAGCCCCATGTTATAATTGTTTCATTACGGTAAGTTCTATACTATTTATTCTTCTTTAAAGGTCGAGGTGCAGTTGTGGCAAGGATTCATGAGGAAGGATTGTCGGATGATGTCTGGCAACTACTATCAGTGATCGCCGATGTGACATTGTGTCTGCGGGTCTCTGATGATCGTACAGCTATCTGCAAGTCGACATTTTATAAGAAAAATGGAAAACGAATCACTAAAGTAAGTGAAGACGTTTTTTTCAAAAACTTAACGAAGAACTTCTAAAGGAGTCTGTAACGGGATGTGGAGTGGGGGGGCGGGGGGAGGAAGATTATATACGAAATGCTTTTATTGTTCCTTAAAAGTTTTTTTTTTTGAATGGTTTTCTAGCATTTTCACTAAAAAATCTTCAAATTGTCCGCAATAGTGATTGATTTAGAATGTAGTAGTTGTTGAATGTTGCAGAAGATACTTTCGTTGATAATAGTTTATCGATACTGGAGTCATATCGGAACTTTACCCGAGTCTTTGTCTAGTTAAAAAAAAAATTTCGCATTACCATCTTTTGGTCTTAATCGTCTCTTCACTATGCCATCGACCTGCATAGTTTTGTGAAAGCAATGCCCTGAAAATGGCCATTTTCCCGTTGTCCCGTTGCAGCATAATGGGCTAGGATATAGTATAGATGCCTTTGTTTCTATATTATGTAGCCATAAATTGTAAAAACAGGAAGAAATAGGTGATTTGTTTTATTGTATATAATTAATGCTATTCCACTGATGCTGTTTATATCAGGGAATATGACATAGTAAGTCATTTCCGCCATCAGGAAAATAGACTGCTGCCACGGCTTAAGTTGTCGGAGTACAAAAGTGACGGCGGAAATGTCCCATGATAGAAGCAACCAATGTAGGAGCTGTTTTGTGCCCGGTGATTATGTAGTGAGGCTACGTTCTACTGAAAGCACTAGCACTGCAGTGGTTATATCAGCATAGTTGCGTTCATATTAGTCTTTGTGTTTATTTATTGATTCGTTACCATCATCCTGGTGCTAAACTTGCAGCCGGCTGGCACTATTTTCTATTCTGTATACTTAACAACTGTGTGTGAATGGTAATCATTACAGGTTGTTTATCTCTCTTTTAGTTTCTTCTTTCTTATCTCAATTTTACATTTTCTTAGGGGAAGATCAGTTGGCTATACGAACTGGTTTAATCCTTGATAACATATATTTCAAGCATGAGCACTTATTATGGACCTCTCGCCTATATGATCTAATATTTTGGAGAAGTTGCCGCAACTCAAGACCTGTAGTTCGAGTTCTTCGAGAAATACGCTGAAGTTTTTGGGTTGTTTAGGTCAAATCAATAAACGTTGCGAATGTTTATGTTCAGGTTGAATCATTCAAAGTGGATAATCAATGTCGATTGTCTTGCTCACCGTATGTTGAGGAAAAACCAACCATAGTACCGGAGAAGACGAAAGCCGACAATCCTCTAGAACATATGGTTCTACCATTTGATATAGGGCTGCAATTGAGCGAATCAGAACTCGAAGCGAAGCGCAATGTTAAACTACCGTATATGGCTGCACAAACTCAAGAAGGTATTATATAAAAGTTTGTTCTTCCATTATGGTATTGAATAAATTATGTGGATTCACTTGATTTGAATAACGGGAGATGGGCATTAGAGTTACGAATTATTGATTGGTCTTTCTTTATTGTTTTTGGATTTCAGCATAAACTTTTTTTTTACAAATTTTGCAAGAGGATAAGGAATGCCACTATAACGCATGTTTTTTTTTTTGTATAATTGCCGCCAGTTATTTATCTTTTCACACTCGTCCTTTTTTATTACGTTTTACCGTTTTCAAATTTCCCGCAGATGCGACATGAATTTTATGGTTAATCCAATCTAAAGCAATTCTAGAGTTTGGCTTAATAGCACGATATGTGCTTTTTACATGGGTATTCTAAATTAGGTAAAGCGCATTATAAGAAAAGTTGAGGTGCATTTTTTGCGATTAAACTGGCCATAAACTATTTACGCATTAAACTAATCGATTGGCCGATATTTAGTACAACAGAGGAATAGATGCGATAAGGTTTCTTAAGCGAATTTCCTAGTTCAAAGAGTTCCCCAGCTGGGAAGTTTTTACCCCAGCTGAAACTTGAAGGTTTCTTTAAACGTAATTTACCCTAATTCGATCGTATCTTTAAATGCCCACAATTTTATCAACGAGGTGTAGAGCACAGTTTCATATGCAAATTTTTAAAGCGTTTTTGACCTTAGAATATTAGCATAACAATATCCTCGCCGACTGCAATGGTTTAACGTCCAATGAAGATTAAATGAGAATGTGATAATAATCAAATGAGAAAATACTCAGTTAGAATGGAATTAGTTGAAATTACAGGTGGGACAGGTAGAATATGGGCCCGATACGAACATATGGACAGGTAGAAATGGGAATATATAGATCCCATATTCGAAGAGAAATTCTTAAGGAGAATGGATGTAGGTTGTGGGTTACTTGATTTATTTGTGTGATGTTCAAGTTAAACCGTTTGGTTAAATTGTTAGGAATCGAACTAGACTCCATTAGTCGACTGCTCTGACGCTATAACCACTAAGCTATTGCGGACATTTCCTTTACTTTGTAAGCGTGTGATGTATAGCGCACAATTGCAGGCTTAGTGGGGATAAGTGCAAGTGGCAAGAAAAAGGTACGTGCAGGTGGTCGAATTATCTATACACCTGACGAAGCGGATGACTTCGACGAGAGTGATCCGGATGATGATCTGGACATTTGATTCACAGTGAATTTATTGGATGGAATAATTTATTCGCAGTGATTTATTTTGGTATATTTCGATGGTATATCGAGATGTCAAATTTTTTGAAGAACAGAGATCCACCGTATAACCTCAAATATAGCCCCTTAAGGATTTCTTGTTCACAAGAAAATTTTCTCCTAGTTTCGTAAAATTCAACAGTTTGAATTGTTTTTACATATTTGAAATATTTTATAATTTACTATTTTTATCAAGGTTCATGGTCAAACTAAATCCTCTGCAGAAAATTTCGCTAAATATTTAAAATATTCATAACCTCTAGGGGCTTTGTTCAGGTTTGTACGATAACTAAGATGAGGCTTCAAAATTTTTTATGACGCAATGTCTCAAATTGTCCGAAAAAAAGGTTTCTCAATATTCCGGCTTAGTTAATGATAGATACTTTTCGTATAAGGTAAACCTTGAAAGAGTATACAGATAAACTTGAAAGATGTCCTGGAATTTCTCTAATGGAATCAGATGGGTGAAAGTGTTATTGCTAAAGTGGAACAGATGATGGGCTAATATCGTAATTTGTACTGTAATTTATCGTAATCAGTACTGTAATTTCTTAGATCGAAATGAAAACTATGGTAATATGATTGTTGCAGTTGATAGTGAGATATTTGATCTCGATTGAGATAGACCAAGTAGTCGAATCGAAGGAAGAGGTAGAGGGAGGGCTGTGGAGTGTGGATAAAAATAATTGGTAATAAAATAATTTAAAAAAAAAAATAAAAAATAATAAAAATAGAAAAAAAAATTAATCGTTTGGTGCTTGATGTCGTATGCAGTTTTGCCTGTTGTTTTTGTTATTGTGTGGCAATTTATAAACTATTGTTGTATATTGCATTGTGATATGTTTTTATATTGTTTCGCTTAACCATCCTATAAGACTTGAGATGTGCCTTTCGCCAGTAGATTACCTACAAGATATGCCTTTGGTTAACAAGTGTCCCACTTGATTGAATGTAATCATGAACGCGTTAAACACTCACGGCAACATATTTGACCTAATGCTGTGCGTCGTTACTTTCCAGGTGATCAAAGTTTGTTCAAAAAGGTTTTTTCTTGCCGTATGACACTAGTAAAATAGATAGGAATGGGACATTTAAAGCTTTTCCTTGCTGACAGATGGCTGTCACTTAAATAGGTGCAAATATTCTTATTTATAATATCAAAATTGTATTGCATTAAGTGGTTATAAGATAAACGGTGTCGATGCATCCGAACTGGATCAGCCAAACAGGCCGATCGATACGATGGTGGTGGTGGCAGGGGCATAGTTACGCCTTGGCCGACGCAACAGCCCCCACCATGCCTGCCCTCTTTCTGGGCACAAAACGACGGCCTCGATCAGCGCGCATAGCCGCGCCTTAACGCACGCAACCTCCATCATCATCTTGCCCTCCTTCTGGGCACCACGACCGATACTCCATTCTTCCGCGTCCGCACGTACCAGAGCCTCACCATCCTCGGACCAACTGGCTCGAACAATGAATGATGTACGTGTGGGTCCGTCCTTATATACCCCTCCTAACCGCCATTGCAGGTTTTATCGCGGAGATCATTTCGAAGATTGTAGAGAAAGAAATGGAAAGCAGAAATAGATAGAGAATGAATTCGATAAATGAGTGATTAGACACAAGCACAATGTGGTAATATTAATGGTAGGTCAGACTGCGGTAGATCAAATATTAGTGGTACGTCAAACTATAGACGATCAGTCCGTAGTAAGTGACTGACATTTTGGCACTAAACAGTCATCACTGTACTAACAAGGAAGGCGCGTTTTGCCGCGGAGATCATTTGTGTAGATATAGAGATAAGACAGCGTTGATTATATGAGGTTGACCATATGCAAAAATCGCTCTAAGGTGTGATCAGTGTGGTTGTTTGTCATGTTGCGCGTTATCAGTAACAATGCATTTAATGATCTAACAAGATCGATAAGAACGCTTCCTTAGTGATTGGATCTGATCTAAAATCGAAACGTTTGATCTCCTTTTTTTGAATGAATCGTCATGAAGAGTATCCGAATTACGTTCGCATTCCAACACACTTACATAAGAAACAACAAGAGTTATTAGCTGTCACGAGTATAATCAATAGGTGGAGAAATCTTAACGGCTTTATTGACAGCTAAATAGCTTAGAGACGATGAAAAATTTGTTGAATAAACATCCGTTGAACAAAAATAAATAACGCAAAATTCGTAATGAAATAGGAATAAAGATTATTATTATTATTATCATTATTATTAATAATAAAAAAGTCGAAATCTATAAAATAACACTAACAGTGCAATTGCGTGCCAAGTTTAGAGGAATTATAGCGGATGATAGAGAATAAATGGAAAAGCGCATCAGGGATTGTGGCACGATATGCGTTTTTTACATTTTAAGCTACCACAAAAGCGTTAGCGCAATCGGAAAAATATGTGGGATAAAACGATGAATAATTTTTCGACTGCTAGAGTGTACAGCTGTGTAAATTATGGCTGTAAAAATTCATTGTTTGATCTGCACGCAATTGCTAACATTACGAATTCGATGTACGAATGAGGACGGTTGGGGGAGTGAGGAGTGATAAGAAAGGTGATGGGTGATAAGGAAATGAGGTGATGAAGAGAGGAAAGGGATGATAAGGAGGAGGCGGGAGGATAGAAAAATAACAAGGTAGTTGAAAAATGTTTGAGCATTTTTCAACCCCTCAATGCGGCAATAGAATTGTCGCAATGTTGTTAACAAAATTATATCTATCATTTCGCTCATTATATAATGAAAAAATAAATAAATAAAACGGCATACTAAATGAATAATGCAAGAGAATTTTATTCGTTTCGAATTTTATTGGAAGTGCACAAAATTTTTTGGAATTGTAATTGGAATAGAAAAAAAGGAAATTGTTATTATTATGCTTTTATTATAGAAGATTGCGCTGTTAGTGTTATTTTATAGACTTCGACTTTTTTATTAATAATAATAACGATAATAATAATAATAATCTTTATTCCTATTTCATTACGAATTTTGCGTTATTTATTTTTGTTCAACGGATGTTTATTCAACAAATTTTTCATCGTCTCTAAGCTATTTAGCTGTCAATAAAGCCGTTAAGATTTCTCCACCTATTGATTATACTCGTGACAGCTAATAACTCTTGTTGTTTCTTATGTAAGTGTGTTGGAATGCGAACGTAATTCGGATACTCTTCATGACGATTCATTCAAAAAAAGGAGATCAAACGTTTCGATTTTAGATCAGATCCAATCACTAAGGAAGCGTTCTTATCGATCTTGTTAGATCATTAAATGCATTGTTACTGATAACGCGCAACATGACAAACAACCACACTGATCACACCTTAGAGCGATTTTTGCATATGGTCAACCTCATATAATCAACGCTATCTTATCTCTATATCTACACAAATGATCTCCGCGGCAAAACGCGCCTTCCTTGTTAGTACAGTGATGACTGTTTAGTGCCAAAATGTCAGTCACTTACTACGGACTGATCGTCTATAGTTTGACGTACCACTAATATTTGATCTACCGCAGTCTGACCTACCATTAATATTACCACATTGTGCTTGTGTCTAATCACTCATTTATCGAATTCATTCTCTATCTATTTCTGCTTTCCTTTCTTTCTCTACAATCTTCGAAATGATCTCCGCGATAAAACCTGCAATGGCGGTTAGGAGGGGTATATAAGGACGGACTCACACGTACATCATTCATTGTTCGGGCCAGTTGGTCGGAGGATGGTGAGGCTCCGGTACGTGCGGGCGTGGGAGGATCGAGTATCGGTCGTGGTGCCCAGAAGGAGGGCAAGATGATGATGGAGGTTGCGTGCGTTAAGGCGCGGCTATGCGCGCTGATCGAGGCCGTCGTTTTGTGCCCAGAAAGAGGGCAGGCATGGTGGGGATTGTTGCGTCCGCTAAGGCGTAGCTATCCCCCTGCCATCACCGCCGTGTCGATCGGCCTGTTTGGCTGATCGAATCCGGATGCATCGACTTCTGCTGTTCTAGGACAGCTAAGTTTATCGCTTATTTCTAATTTTGATGGTCCTTTATGAGATCCCTACCCTCATACAACAACCAGGGTAATAGGAAGATTAGGTGATGGTTTTGGATGGAACATTCATTTCCAAAATACACATTAGCTGGTGGCAGGCGGCGAAGTGATTGGTTTTCCCTGAAAGCATGAAACCTGATACCTCGAGGGTTGATTATATTTGGGGTATATTGTTTGAGACGGAGTGGACGAAATGCCACTCTATTAGTCATAAATCTCCCTTTTGGCTGCGCACAAAAAGTAGGTCTCATCCGTACCAGATCTTTCCATGCCATACCAGATTTGCTGCTCAGCGGCGGGAGCAGCTCCTGGCATGAACGTGATCACTTTTTGTCGCGAAAATCGTTCACTGACGTTGCGATAAGTGCTCATAACAACCTGAGCACATGAAGACTATAGGACGTTGTTTATGGCTGTAAAGGTGAAGGTGTTTTTCATCCTACTGAGAAACGACCATTTAGTTTTTATTTACGAGAACTAGGTAGGGAGGATGTTCATTCCTCGCCCAGCAAACTTCTGGCAGGGTTATGGCGAACGATCGAAGTAGGCTGTCCCAACATTGCGCCTTTCATTTCCTGCCACTATGGTGGAAATTGAAATGTCCATGAATTTCAGTCGAACTAAACAGAATAAATAATTCAGGCGGGGATGTGGGTTGGGGGGGAGGGGGAAAGGAGGTGGGGACGATGGGAAGTGTGCGCCACTGACGCTTTTATTGAGGGAATAAGCCCTTGCACTTATTTCCCTTCTATTCTGAGGTGCTCATGAAGCTGCTCCCCATTCATGACCAGTTATTCTGGTCTTGATTTTAATTGTGCTGTCGGCGGCGGGAACAGCATCTGGTATGAGTGGGGACAGCTTCATCCATCCCTTTCTTGTCCTTGTCAGGATTTTCAACTGGGGGAGGCAAAAGTTCCGGTAATGTTCAGTGGTTCTCTTCAGGAGGAATGTAGAAGGGGCAGTATCGGTAGGGATGTATAAGGCGCAGTGTAGGTAGGATTGTATGGGAGTCAGTGCTGGTAGGACTGTGGATGAAGCAATGTGGCGTCAACAATCGGAGTTAACTTGTTTGCAGGACTGTGGAGTCGACTTGACGACGGCTCGGCGATTCGACGTTCAGCGAAGGAAGGAGAAGGACGCGGAGTCGATATCGAGAGGAGACGTGTCTATGGGATGGATGAAGACAAGCTGTGATCGCCAACGAAACAAGTAACTAATCTTAATTCACTTTTTAAATTCTAATAGTCGTTCATAGATTTGAAGCACTGCGCTTAAAGCCTTCCGTGAAAAAATTTTTCCTCACAGAGATTGGATCGTTCGTGTGACATTGGAAAGAGATTGCTCAGCAGATCACAAGGTTTCTGATTCTTAAAGTTTCTCTGCTCCTTCGCGATGTTCACTATTTTTTTCAGTTTCTTGAATTTAAAAGAATCTATAAAAGACTTTTTTGTTTAGAGAATTTAGAGCTAAATTTTCTCAATATAGAGTTTGTTTAGAATCTTAGAATTTTTTTTTACACACTAAAATTATCTTTAGTTTTTTAGTTTCGAAGATTTTGAACTATTTTCAGATTTTCAGAACACTTGAGTCATTTACACTGAAAGGTTTAACGAGTTTAAATCTGATGCTTTTAAAAATGTTTTGAAAGACTTTTTCACTAAACTTTCAGTTTTTCGTTTTTTTTTTCATTATGTAGAATTTCTTTCTTTTTTTTTTTGAAGGATTTAGCACATTTTCCCCAGTGTTTTCAATTAGAATCTTTTTAAGCAGGACTTCTCTTAAAATTTTGAAATTCATTAAAAAAATCTGAATTTTTTCAATCAATCAGGAATTTTAAAATTGGTTCTTTGAAAGCTGGAGGAATTCACGCTTAAATATTTTTATAGAAATTGGAGAAGAAGGAGAACTCAGAAGAGTCGGTTACAAAATTTAGAACTAAATAAGAAATTTAGAAAGAAGAAAACTGAATTTTTGAAGAAAAATATATTTAAGAAAAAAAGACAAGGCAGATTCACACAGGTCACACGCTGTTCACTATTTTAGTAAAAGTTTACTTGCCGATTTCCATGTTGGGCTTGCTTCTGAGTTATGGATTCTGATAGTTTCCCTTATTGCCGCGTGTTTTTCCCGCGAAGCGCTTAGAGGAATGGTGCGCCGAATTGCCCGCGGGAAAAGACACGGAAAGTGCTTTGTATTAGGGAGTGGTCCTTGTAGGATTCTTTGGCCTTGTCAGCATATACTGTGGAAATATGGACATACTTCTTATCGTTATTATCACCACCACAGTGGCGGGCGTTAATTGGTAAATAATGGGGAAATATTATGCACTTCTAGAAGATTCACTATGCGAATGGGAAGAAAAACGGTAGAGAAACAAGTCATCCTTGACGTCTACACATTAATGTTGGATTTATATGCGTGCACAGCCTAGAACATGCCTTGCATTATTGAAGGAAATATTCGAAGGTTTCTTGCAGCTCTCCGAAATCATGTCTCCCGCACCTTCTGGCGGAGCGAGCAGAAGCGCCAAGTAACGACTTGCGGGAGGAGGCAAATTTCTCGACGACAGTATCGCAAAGTATTTCGACATACGGACGATGGACTTCTTGTGATATTTACTGTGTGTAACGTGTTAAGTCTTGGTGTTGTAAGGTGGCAAAGCAGTCACAATGTAGTGGATCTTAGAGGTTAGATTCATACTGACAGTAAAGACCACTTCGACATCTTTAAAACCTCACTGAAAAATATGTGGCGCACTCTAGTTTATACTTTTTATGCTATCCTTTATTCTTGCGCACTTTCCACCGTTGGATGGGTAATAGTCAAAATCTTTCATTCACTAGTTGTGTACTGCTTTGCATCACTATTGGTCATGTGATCTATGTTCTCATTGCAGATGTACACGTTTGTGCTTCAAATATCCGCCGCTATTTAAAGCACAGACGTTTTTGATTGCATCGCATTTATCTAATACTTAGTGGTCTTTTGCAATTATTTATCTCTCATCAATGTATGATGCGGAATAGGGTGACCAATCTTTCCATGAGGGCTCCGATCATGCAGATTTGCCTCTCATAGTTGCAGTGGCACCTTGGGAATGGTAGGGTGGTAGATTGGGTTACCTATCGTTGGGGTTTTCAAGTGGTTCACATTTGTCTGTGTTTTAAATGAGCGGCCGCCATTTAAAACACAACTTCTGTGCACCGCTTTGAGGGTTGCTATGAATCTTCTGGGTTCCCTTCTTTCATTATTTACATCGAGTATTTTGAGCTTTTCATCAAAATTTCCCCTACCTCCTAGTCTACCCATATCCAATTCACCTTATTCCGCATATATGATTTTTTTAATGTTAATAGTTGTGAAAGAAATTTATATTGTTGATTTCTTTCTGAATTTTTTAAAATTGTTCTATTCCATAAAATTGTATCCTTTGGTCTGGGATGCTGTAGTTGTTCTCTCTTGCGATTGTTAGATTGACCCATCAGCATCCCTGTAGTATTGATATAATTCGCATTTGTTTGCTATTCACAGTCTTGTGCATTTTAAACGACCGCCGCCGTTTAAATTGCACATGCTGTGCTTTGTAGATTTCCAGTTGCTTGTTGGAATGATGTTGTGATATTTTATCGTTGCTTGTTTAACTCTTTTGTTTTTTTCGTTGACTATCTACTATTGTTTTTTCTCGCAATGAAATAGATTCATAAGGGTTGCATTTTTTGCATTTCATTTTTCATCAGCATTATATTCACGAAGGCGGATAATGAGTTTTTCAGTAGTGAATAATTTTGCAACGTCTTATAGAAACAGGGTGAATTTTGTGCTCATTGACATCGCTAAAGCGAATAACACCCTGTCTCCTCGCTCTGAAAATTTTTTTTTCTTTCTGGAATTTCGTGAAGAGAGCTTCAGAAGATGAAAAATCTGCAGCATTCATTTGTTGCTAGGGATGCATATTGTAGCTTCTCGCAAGGGCTGCTGAACCGATGGCTTTTGTAATAATTCCACGAAAACTTTTTCACTGAGGTGCCATAAGAAATTCAGACATCGTTTTCAGATAGGAAATTTTGCATTTATCTTCTAAGAGGAAACCTGAGCACTGCATTAGGAACACGTCAGGGACAATTCATGAAAAGAAACTGGTCGTCAACGTCAAGAACTTCAGGGAACTGAATATAGACCAATGCTCGACATTTGTATGGGAACGTTGACGTTGTCTTTACAAGACCTACACTTCCTTGACAGTAATCTGAAAAAGGCCGTGTCGACTTTTATATATCTACGTGCATATGTTTGGGTGTCTGTCTCATAGTCTCAACTTGCTTTTAAAGGAGCATAGAGATATGCACTCTTTTGCGGATATGAGAGTACTTCGAAGCGAGTGTGCCCACCTTCTCTGCAATTGTGTCAAGAAGAGGAGGAAGTCTGTTTATCTATGGTATCCGATTCGATACTTTCACCATCTGAAAAGGATTCAAATGTTTAGGCTATAAAATATTGTACGGCAGAAAGTTTATTTGCAATTAAATCACATTCGCACATAAAAGCTTCATCGGATATGTGTGAGACGGCATCGCATTACAAGCAGACAATCAGCGAATGTGAATTCAGTAGTGACTTCGATGTGAATATTCGTAAATTTTGGTATTTCTTTTAGCTATTCAACACCTTTCCAGTTGAAAAAAGTTAGAAAGTCCGCAAAAATCGGCAATCAAGCATTAATTTTTTTTTCACTTTTTGTGGTTTGAGGTTCTGATTGTTCTGCATTGAGAATCAACTTGGCAGTGATTGATGGCGCTATATACTGTGTGCTATTAGCAAGCTTTTGCTTTCTAAGTTTGTATGGTACAAGAAATTTAAATAAATAAATGATTAAAGATAAACTTAACCGTACGCTCAGGTAAGCTGGTCACAGCAACGTTTCAAACATATAAAACATTAGTGCCTTTATAAGGACGCATGTGTATTTAGCGTCACTAAATATTCACATATGCATTGATATCGATGGGAATATGAATGCTTCCTTTTCTTTACGTGTTATTTCGTTGAATATTTTATGAAACAATATACGAATTGAAATTACAGAAGAAGGCAGTGATGATAAGGTGAATGTCATGCTTAATAGGCAGTATAGCCATTGAGCTGTTGTTGTTGCTGAGGTGGTGAGATAGTTCGATGAAAGCTTTCGGTAGTTGTTGTAACCTCATAGGTGCGATCTTGATTCCGTCGACGACGTGTAGCCGTACCTGATGGATTTGCCTGCTCAGGTACGTCTTCCTCGTATACACTGAAAATTATAGTTAAGTTTGATACACCTAAATTCGCAACGGTTGATAAAGCAATTGGTAAAATTCCCTTCGCTGGAAATATCACAAAGAAAAACTTACTCAGTGGGTAAAATCCTTCTATCTAGGCTAATCTTTGTACTACAATGTGGTGTCTTCATTGAGCGGAACAAAAGATGTGCACGTTTTTAGATACAATGACGAACGAGAAGGATTTGGCTGTTGAGCCACCGCTTTAACGTGAACCAGAAGGATGTGCATTTTCCGCAATTACTACAGAAGTCTTCGTCACTTCGTTTCCATCGAAGTTGTAGCATACTGTGGAGATTAACCGATACAGATGCATTGCCAGATAACCTAGCCATGATCCAATCTAGGGTCACTTCTTGGAAGTGAGCGTAGTAGGGGACTGTTTGGAAAGCACGTAAGAAAACTCACACATATTCTTCTTTGAGTGAAGGAGCATGTACTCTTGGAAGTCTGAACCATGAGAAGAATGGACTGACTCGTTCCTCAAGCATCGGTACCTTATCGACCACGACGTGATATACTTCTTGGAAACATAGCACAGAGTAACACTAAAATATTTGCCATTAGCAATTAATAGCAAATTGGCCAACCTGCCTTTATCATTTGATCGTTATAGGAAGCGTACCTATGCAACATACCATCATTAAATTTTTATTGATAATAAAAGCTTGACTGAGCTTGATCAAGCTTGATTTTATCATTTGTTATCACAAATTAGATAGAATGAGAAATGGCTTGCAATGAAATATGAACACTCATCTTGTATGATAGGAAAGTAAGAGTCAAAAATAGTTTAAAAGGAGTAAAAAGAAAACTAACGAACAAGAAAGAGTGCAATGAAGAAACCGATAAGCCATCCGACCCAAATATCTCTCCAATGATTCTTATAGCCATTGATACGTGAAAATGAATCGACAATCGTAAGACCCAAGAAGCCAAAAATAAGAAATGGTCGAAGTAATGGTGCACCTCGTAAATTTATCATGTAATAAATATAACACTAAAAATATATTCAATAAATATGAGGCATTTTAAATATTATATCTATCCGTCACAAGTAGATCGTGCCAAAGGGCATAAGCATCTCTTCAATAAAATTTTATGAGATCGCATTTACAATCCACTGTTTAGAAAAAAAATTTATCTCACGAAAACGAAATATTAACAAAGACTCTGAAAGGTGACATAGTGAAAAAGGAAAGGATATCCGAGGAATTTTTCAACATTTCAAAACCGGATTTTCATGAAATAGTTAGCCGGAAATGATCCTATTCCGGATTCATCGGAGAAAAGTTTGATTTATGAGAACACTAAATCCAAAGTTATTTTCAATCAATAACTCTTTTTTTTTGTAGACAATAAATGATAAAAAAAACGCTCATATGTGTATGAATGCGATTTTGTGCTTAGTTCTTTTCAAAAAAAGTTTGATTTTATGTTTTTACTGTCATTTTGTTAGGAAGTGATAAAACAATAACATGACATACGGATGCAAAGATGCATGAATAGGAAGAGAACGCGGCGTGTAACGATGGAAACGATAGCCAAGCATAGCGCAGATCATCGGCGTTACGGTAATTACATGCCAATGCCGGCGATGGAGATGGTGAATGTTCGAGCGGTGCTGTACACATACTGAAATTGATGGCAAGGATTTTCACTGGATAACGTTTTCATGTTACTTATATATGTAAATAAGTAAATAAATAAATAAATAAATAAATAAACAAGTAAATAAATAAATAAATAAATAAATAAATAAATAAATAAATAAATAAATAAATAAATATATATATATATATATATATATATACATACATACATACATATAGAAAGTCGGAAATCGGTGCACGAAATTAAGTGCTAGTCTTAATAAGCGCTACCAGATAATGACGACCTATGGCAGTTGAAAGTTATGTGACCTTTCAACTGCCATAGGTCGTCCAACTTTCTACTTTGAAAAGTCCTTAGCCTTGAATTTCTTGTTGCACAAATATTTCAAAGCTGTGGCGCAAATATCCGGTCATGGAAATATCACCTAGCCGGAGTATTCTCAGTGTACGTTTGATACAATGCGTGTTCACGGCGCAAATGTCGCAGTTGTATAAATTGTGTGTCACCGAATTGTACAAAAAATATTTAATTGAATAAAAAATGTATACAATTGTAATTATAAAGAAATAAATAAGAACAAATCGTATAAAAAGTATGAAAAAGAACTACTGAAGTAATAAGTAATAAAGTAATTTCACCTCATATTAACATTGCAGAGTGAAAGAAAATACGGTCGTTGATAGCCAGTCATTAGTTTAATTGTATGTACGAATATTTGAGTGATTAATGCGCCAAACATAAAAACACCTATAACAGATTATTGATAAAGAATATGATAGTAACAGTATACTCTTTCTTGAATTGTATTTTTCGAATTTCGTTAAAGTACAATTTTTTTCGTATATGAGATATAAATTACGTCAAAATTTTTCATTTTCATTTTTTTCCATGAGCAATAATATAGGCTCATTCAAAAAATGTCACAAAATTTGCATATCATCTCTGTTTACGCTAATAGTTAAGCTCTACTCAAAAATGAGTTTGTTTAATCGAGACAAGCTATGCAATCAATCGTTTTCATGGGAATATTTCTTATACCTAAAATTTCTTGTTGCTTACCTAAATGGGCAATCGGTTGTACTAGTTGGACTAAATGCAAAATGTAATATTTTAAAATAGGTAGAGAAACCGTACATCAAAATGACGATAAAATATCGATAAATTTATAATAATATTGATTTAAAATTGTAATAAAATTATAATTTGCAATTTAAATATGCAAAATTAAAATAAATTTGAATTTAATATGCAAAAATGGACATTAATAAACTTATGATTTAGAAAAATTTCAAAAAAAAAAACTCACCAATAAAACGCACAATTCGCCGTGTAAATAGATGAACTTTACATTCACCACAATTTGCATAAACCGTTTTACGAGGTTTAGTTGAGAATAACCAAAACGTAATCTCACCGATGAGAATCTAAAATATCGACTTAAGAATAAATTCGAGAAATCTCCGATGTTAATCAATTTTGCTAAAATTTAGTAATTTCATTTCAAAGTTGCAAAGTTTTTAGATCGCTTTTTTTTTCGTTCTCAGAATAAATTTTTTTTTTCTAATCTCCCATCTATTCTCTAATCTTTACGAACATATTTGATAATAATTTTTGTCTTCTAATAAAAAATAAAATTCCCGCATAAAAAATAACTTCGTTATTCTTTCAAAGAATTTTGCTTGAAAATTTTCAAAATTCACTCGTTGATGCTCTCCTCCAAAATGAGTATCATTTACAAAAATAATGCGATGTTGGAAAAAACAGGTGGGGATCGGATGAGTTGAGGTACAGGTTGCAGTGCTTGATAAATCTATCATGTCAACCTGAGGCTCTTGCACTTCTGAGTTCAGATAGCAGAGTTCGAGCTAATGCTTTGTCATGTTCGTTGCTGAAGGGAATGATAAGGTGAATTGGGAAAAGGGCGATGTAATCTATAATCAGTCTAAATAAAATAAATAAGAGGAATTAAATCTGTAATATATAATCTATAATCCACATATAGAATATGATCTATAATAAATAAAATCTATAATATATTTAAACATAAATAATATACATATAATCTATAATAAATATTAGGAATTTGTAATACAGATATAGTTTGCTAGCATTATTTGTTCAAATCTGCGAATGCAATCATCGAATAGTGCAATTTGGCTAGCAGTGTTCATTTTGTTTACTCAGTACACACATTGCACATCGTCGATACATTCCATGAGTAATACCAATGTGCTTCTTTATATACCTGCGAAATGCATCGAGCAATTTCTATGTATGCGTTATGATCTGCTCTATGCGATTGCGCTACTGTAACATTACTGTAACGCATTACGGTAATTGCAACACAAAAAATAGGTGATACATACCACAACAGGTGGTAACGCAAATCCAAGAGTATATAGAAGAGCATATGAGACATAGACTTGAAAGTCTTCGGGTCGGAAATTCGGCAAATAAAGATATATATCGCGGCAGTAAAATACTCGATGATGATATGGGAAAACAGATGTAAAACTGAAAGAAATATTAATGGATATATCTAATGAACAGCGGAAGTAAAGGTTGTAAAATTTTGTGAAGGCGAAGTGCCCTTATATTCGGGCGAAAATATTGCTGTGATGCATGACACCATGAAAGTGTGAATGAAGGAATCGACGAACATGATATTCGATCGGCTCGTAAATCAACTCTCAAAATTGGCTTATCGCCGTCGAATTCAGAACAATGAGATATTAAAAAAAAAATTAGCTAAAGTGTTTTATGCCTTACTATGATTAAGCGACAAAATGGATAGGCATATTTCTCGCGGTGGACAACCTAGAACGCGGTTGAAGCTCAAACTTTCTGTAAATGTCGACTTATACTTTAAAATTTCCGAATCAACGGCTTGAATCAAGCTTACACATTATCAAATGAACGAGTCATATCTATAGACAAAATTCACCTCATATAATACCAAAGTGCCCAAAGGCAAGCAAGGCCGACCACAGAAAGAATAAACGTTGGTAATATAAAATGATTAATTTGACGCCGTGCACGAATTGGTTGTGTTCCATATTGAGATGCTGAGAACACTTCAGATTGTGCTCGTGATGGTGGAATGGACATGATAGCTGCCGCTTGATGGCGTTAATTTATTTCAGCGCCCTTTGAAGACAGTCTCTGATGAAGTCCTAATTCACCGTCGATGTAAGCACCAAATATGCTTGTAGCCTAGTTCAGTTAATTGAGCCAGGAGTTGATGAATATTTCGGCTCAACGAATGAATTGATGGAATAGTTCGTATAGTGGCGACAAGCGGGTGGTTTGTAATGGTGCTCGAGCACACTATGTTGACTGGAGCGTATTCGAAGCAAATGCAAACAGACTATGCTTTGCCAACCAGTTTATGAACGACTCCACTCATCTAACCTAAAGCTTTCTCTCGATATATATAACAAACTGAGCTTGATCTTCTATATAAACTAACATTTGAAACGTAGCAAAATATCAATAATAAGAAATGAATGGAATATGCATTGTTAAATTTTATTATTATTCATATATGAGTCAGCGTGACTCAAAATCGTTAAACTTTAGAAACTTCGAGGTATCTCTCGTGAAAAGTGAGACTTTTTGTCTATAAGGTGATTCTAGATTAAATTTGGAGAATATGAGCGGCATTTATTGGTCGATAATTATAAATGATTTTTGTATATCGTAAGAAGTCATTTCGCTGTTTCGGATGTGACTATGTTTCGCAAAAAAAATTGAATCTTTGTAAGGATCGCTACGCGTTTAATTAAGTAAACCACCTTATTATTTGTATGAGCTGATATTGAAGAGGATGAAGGAAGGTGGGAAGGAGAAGGAAATGGGAAAGGACTTACTGTTTAGATATCAATTTTACATGACATTATCTTATAGGACAGCTTGTAGAAAACCATGAATTCGTAATACAATAAGCGCTCAATAGACATAGCTCATATTGTAGACGTTATAGTACATGAGGATTCATAAATCTACGAATGTGGTGTAAGGAATTTATGGAGAAGTTAGATCAATGCATTGATTTGAGCGATTCGGTTTGGAGTATCTAAGATCGATTTTTCAAAATATTAGTGACGGTAAAGGTTGTTCGAGGTTGGTGAAGGATAAATAAAATGAATCAACTAAAATTTAGATTTTGTTCAAGAAAGCAGACTCGAAGAGTGGAAAATCGAATATAACATATTTGATGCAGGTTTGAATAGAGTGCAAAGTAACAGTACATCACAATTGACTAAAAAGAGTTAGTATGTTGACTCAACGTTGACGCATTAGCCTATCGCGCAAAGAAAAATACTCTGGAAGAGAGGAATTGATTGAAAATTTGAAAAATTAAGGGTGTTCACGAGTGACGTCGATATTGTAGATATAAGCGCGAGTGGGTGAACGCCTGATATTAGAATATGAAGAATAATAATAAAGAAGAGCTTTTTTTGCAAAGAAAAGCTTAATAGTAAAAGTGAAATTTTACTGATGAGGTTAACAATAACTGATAAATTTTCAATAAAAACGAAAAGTTTTTTCGGATCCGAAAAGAGCAAGTTCCTAGAGAAATTGATTGGGATTTTGAAGTTGTTCTTCACGAACAGAGAGATGGATAAAAAAATTTATAGTACTTTTTGAGCTTGTTGGCTCATTTCGGCAAGGGTAGTGTACACATTTGGTACGTACAAACTTCACAGTCCCACAAAAACAATTTTATGCCAACGATTTGTACGCAGCCGTTCAGATCGGACGCTGGAGATCAGCTGCTGCTTCACTTTTTGAGTATTCATAGAACCGACCAGTTCAGCCATTCGATGAAACCCAAAACATGTCTCTCGGCAACGTCGTTGACTTACTTTCTCACACTTGCCTTCTACGGCGTTTGTCATTCTTTGTTCGCTTTGACGCGGATTATAAAAAATAACCTCTGGGCTAGCAGCTATAATGAATGAATCGGCGACTATCCATTTGCTTATTTATTTATGAGTGATATGAGCAGTTAATCAGTTAGTGAATATTGTTAATAGACAGAAACGAAATACCTTTAGATTATTACCTACTTGGATTTCACAAAAACATTTAATTTCGCGTTTCTTAGGAACTTTAAGGTAGCCCTCCAGACCAAGGGAACTCGAAGTGTAGATTGTCGTGGTTACTTCACGATTGTTGTAATCGGAAGGGCGCACAAAATGGTTATAATAGCCAGGACATGCCGGCAGATAGTACTTTACTATGTAGTCAAGATTTATGCAATAAGGGCATTTCACTTAATGTATTTTTCATCGAAAATGGTGACATATAATATCTGTCATTGCTTAGTAGCATGTATTCATGCATTATGCAACATGATAGTCGACAACAGAATGAAGTTTTTTTTTTCAACGAAAGATTTGTGTTTTTCGAAAATAAAATTAAAATCCCACTAACAAGAGAAAAAATCAAGAATCAATGAGCCATTTTGATGATAACGCTTAATGCAGACCACAGGATTAAGTGACTAGTGAGTATCAATGAGAAAAGGTAGATAAAGGTAAGAAATTAATAGGAACGTTGGGGATATTCATGTTTCGATAATTAGTCGCTGATATGAAAGTTTTGGTGTCATGCGTTGATCATTATGAGAGTGATATTGTGATAAGATAAGCTTACGTTCAACTCAATAGAAAGAGACTAGTGGTCAAAAATCATTTCAGCATATCGTTCTGACCGATGGAAAAATGCCCCTAAATAAACCAAAAAATTTCAGCGTTTGAATTCGGGGTGGGAAATTATTTCGATGATTTCTGAATTCCTCAGAGCTATTGCATCGACATCACCAGCATTCATTTAGCCTCTTTAATTTTTCACCGACTAGGTATATCGTCACTTAATTTGAATAGTTGAATAATTTATTTCTAATAAAGTGAACGATGTTTCACATTGTTGATACACTGAGAGTAAGAGAAGAAAATAAATAAATTATACGTGAAGTAGATTATATGTGATTATATTTGAAGTACAAAAAAAAAATTACATAGGCAGAAAAAGATTTGTGAAAAAAATATCGTAAGTTCATAGTAAGAAACGAACGAGCATATATCATATATTTGAGTGATAATGAAGGAGAATAAAGACACTCAAAAGAGGATTACTAAGTTATGTAATGATAATGGATCAAGTAGATTATGTAGGGAAGAGAAAAAAAATTTAGAGCTAATTAAGCATATTAAAATTGTTTAGAGAAATCGTGATTATGAATTACAACGGCACCTCTTCTACACCATTCATCTGGTAATTTTTAAACCATTTCTCTCGGTTAACGTGGAAAATAGCCCAAAAATATATAAAGTGAATAATTTTTGAATCTTTTTTGGTCGATGTTTATGACGCTTATCAACAAATATGTTTGTTGCTAAAATCTCGTAGGTGAGGTAATATAGATCGGTAATTAAATTGATATCGCATATTATAAGGATACGATGAAAACACTCTAATAAAGCATCAACCCATCGATCGTCAGTCTTTTTCTTTTTCCAGTCTCAACGGCAAAAGAAATCACCTGTACAATTTATCTTTCCCCAAATGTTGAAGAATTTCATGAGTTGATTTTGTGCAGATGGAGTATAAAAAATGAAAGAAGACGCCAGGTTAATATCGTGCTGAACCAATATCCCTTACGATGGAAACCAATGAAGGACTAACTCCTTTGAAATCAAAATCTAAAATTACTTCCGAATCTAACTCTGCGAACTTTTTATGCATGAACTAAGTATTTGATCGAGGACTAATTGAAGTCTTCGGTCGTGATCAGAGCTGGATTCGAAAGAAAGGAGTTGAGCTCGTCTTCCGATTGAGAAGCTCTTCAGATCGCAGCCGAGCCGGTGTCACTCTTTTCTTCAGAACTCCTCTTCACTGCTGACCATCGCCTAACAAGCGCGCTTCCTGATCACTCGATGAACGGCTGTTTCTATTTGCATAGGCATATGCATTCGAACTTCCGGCGCAATGATCGAGTGAAGACAGCATATGTGAGACCTTTGCCAAACTTCACTGCAGTTGCTGTTGTCAGAAGTATGGTGGCGAATTCACTGTTCCATCTGAAAGACACATTTTTTTAGGTCAAACTTCGTCCGATAAGACAACCTTAGTTACTATAAAATCTCATGTCAAATACATAACGTCGCCAATGTAGGGCAAAGGGCGGCAATATTTATATAAACGACAATGAAAATGCGCTCAATATGAACATTGAGGTCATTGAAGTAGGAAATTTCACTTCATTAGTGAAATGAAAAATTTCATCACCATTCATAGAAGTGATATAATTCATGGCTTTTGAATATTATGCCTCACTGTTATACTAATATCTTCATTTAGAGTATCATAACCTTCTTGAGTCCACAAACCTAAACTCGCGGCAATGAGTTTGGACGCTACCCAAGTCCCAATTGTAAATTCCATCCAAGCTATAATTTAGGCTTCAATTCTTGACGACGGCGAGGACAGATAACATGATAATCACTAGTTTAGCTAATTAAACAACTCCAAAAGGAAGGCATGAATTCAGTATGGTCTAATGTGGTAAAAGGTGGTTTATTTCCAAAGCAAGGATGGATCCACTTGGAAGGTGGCTGTGGAAGCTGCTATTCAGCACTGCTTAAAAGTGGTTATTTAAATATAAAGAAGAAAACCCCATTGTTCATTTGGAATTACTATCAAAATTCAGATTTATTCGAGGTAAGAGTTTTTAGATTCGCACCGAAGTTCTGAAATCTAAGTAATATCGAAATTTTTTTGACAAAGAGATATGTTCGCATTTCAATAGTATCGCTCAATTAACGCGAACAACGGATTATTTGCAAAGGTGGGAAAAGTTGAAGCATTGAGGAAAATAGATCGTTCTATCAACTAAACAATCTTATCATGGAAGATATTTTATTAAACGATATATAAGTAAATAAAAATTTAAATAATCATCGTCTACTGAAAAGTGAATTTAAAAGTGATAACGAGTAACAATTTTTATAATTTTATTTGAATGAAGTAGTGAATTCATAGTAATAGCATTTCATGATTTATTGAAATGCATACGTGAAAAACTCTCACATCCATCGAAGAGATGAATTTTGATTTATCAAAACCAGAAGATTTTTGAAAATATTCCCAAAATGGTTATTACTCAAACAATATGAAATAACTTACAGTGGTATCGTATTGAAAGATAGTGTTGCGATTAGCATACAACTGCTAAAAAGAATGAAATTCATTGCCATTAATGTTTGCGTCGAAAGCTGAAATCGATATTTAGCTGTTGTAATTTGTTTCAGGAATATTCGGAGCTTATACACTTATCTGAAATGATATGTTGTTTTGCAGGATTTGTTCCTGAAATATCCCGCAAAATATATTGGGAGGATATTCGACGTAACATTAGCTAGTACAAAAAATCTGTAAGTCTAAATTTTAATATATACCAATTCGAGGAAATTGTTTGAATAAATTAATAGTGGATTTTAAAAATTATCAACGAATATCAGATCTATGAAAATATGCAAAATATGTTCTTAAAGAAATTGTAGGAAATAAGTATTAAACTATGCGCGTTCGTAGAATAGAAGGAAAAAGTATAACGGAGTGAAATTGTGCCAACAGCCTCTCTTCTCCCTCCCACCAGAAGAATTGCTTCAGGCAGTATTGAAATAGAGAGGAAAAACATGGCATGAAACCATTGCATTCGTTTCGGCCTTATAGATCTATTAAATTATCAAAAAGATATTAAATAATCGAGGAGAACACTATTATTGAAAGAAGCATAGAAAAAGGTGACCTTTAGATTGAATATGAAGGTATATTACTATAGAGAATAATTGAGATTTCATTCACTTTTTCGAAATTGTTTTATTCGTAAAATTGTCTCATATTCTAAGAAGCTTTATTCACGAAATTCTTAAATCGATTGCCTTAAAATTTGGACTTAAAATTCGAAAATTGAAAAAGAAACTTGAAAAAAAAAGTGGAAAATTATGCCTCTTTTGTAGAAGACTGATGTGTTCCTCCTGATCGCAATTGTGCTGAAAAAGTCACCTCAGATTAGAGGTAATCAAAGGAGAGGAAGTTGCATTCTCGAATGTCTCATAAACATTGAATTATCAAAAGAATTTTTTTCCGAACTTAAATTCGAACTTGAAAAAAAGTGGAAAAAAGATTAGAGGTAATCAAAGAAATATTAAGAGAATTTCAAAGTTTCATCGATCTCTGTGTGAAATTTTAGCATTTCACGCCAAAAATCCACGAAAAGGCAAATGATGAAAAAAGTGCATCCAGGAGATTTGCTCGATATGACCGATATTCAGGCACTAGTTCTGAAGTCTTTCTATTCGATTCTTTTAGAGTCTATAGATAATCTACGTATTGGCTTTTTTTGTGTCATAGTTGTTCGAAAACTACAAGATGGGGTGGTCTAAACCTCGTGCAGCTACAAAAACTTCGTATTCGACTATCTGTTCTGGCGTGCTTTCCTAATTTTTTTTTGGCGCAAAAGTACAAAAGGCTATATAAGATTTTATGCATTTCTCGATTACTCTTGTTGATTAAACAAGAGTGTTAGCACGAATTTGATCACTTAAACAAATAACTGTCACACAAAAAAAGCGAACTTTTCCATATTATCAAGCGCATTTTCAAATGTAAAATGTAATCAACGGTATACAATTTTATTGAAGAAAATAAAAAAATGACGTCACAAAATTAAATATTCGAAAAGTAGAAAAGATCATTCAAAAATTTTAAATTTTTAAAAGTTCAAAAAAAATTTCAAAATGGTAACTCCAAAAATTTATTAGGTAATGTTTACTGTCAAATATGAAATTAAAATGATCAAAAATTAGCGAAAATTGATCAGAATAGATATTTGTTATGATTTGGCTAAATGATTTCTATTGCTTCTCATACAATGAATTTTAACACAAAACAAACCGTTAGTCGTTTTTATAAATGTGACCACATTTGGTTTAACTTTCTTGCGTTTTAGCACAGCAAATTTATAGATGATCGCAAAATCGAATAATAACATTGTGCCAAGCGTAAATGCCTGCAAAATGATCATTGATCAATTTCCGTATCGGTCGCATCCTACTATATATTCCGGATTTGCTCCGATTATCCGTCTTATTCCGGTTTCTTCCTGAATTGACTACCCACAGAGTTGTGATTAGCTGATAATAAATCCATAACTTTTCGCTTATCCACTTCCCTAATAATCCGGCTAACTATTTTAAGCATTTTCATCTTCATCGCTTTGTTAGATATGAAGTGGCATCCAATTTCTCAGTTGTCATATTATTAGTGATAATTAACGATCAAACAAATCCTATATCACATGCGAGAAACTTTATTTGTCGTTTCATTTTTGTGTATCTCACACGGTCAAGGCAGATGTGACTTTGATATAATCATACAGGAGATTTGTGAGAATAATTACGCATGACTCACCACGTAGACTAAAATAGAGAATTTTCTAAACTTTTGCGGATCGATCCTTCGTACATGGCGATGCGTAGGTTTGGACTACTTTAACGTAAGCCTGAGTCCAGAAAACAGCTTAAATATACCGAAGCCAGCCATAGAAATTGGGACTCACATCTAATAGCTGCTCTTCTCTTTCCGGAGACAAATCAACGAACATAATTTTTGCTCATTCCCAATTGGGTGGGAAAAGTAATCGCAAACAACGTACCTGTAGGTAAAGGTTGAACTGACTATAAATAGGTGTCCATGGCTTTTCTTCGTCAAAAGACCAATAAAATCCTGGCACATGGAATTTGAAGCCGCAACATGGAGTAAACAATGGTGCTGTGAGTGCTAAAGATACAAGAAGTAATATCAATAATAAGATAAACACATGTCTGGCATTCAATTTCCTGAACCACAATGGCCAACATAGCGCACTGAAATAAATTGTAGTTTAAAAAAAAAAGCAAATCAATTTGAACTGTTATAATGCTTGAGAATTTTTATATCTGAAGCTTTTAAAAGAGATCGATTCCGGATTGGACATAAGGTACTATCGAAACCCTTCCGGATTTCCTTTTCCCGAACAGCTCTATTTCATTGCTTCCGTTTATCGGCTCCAATGACGTCTGCTAACTCCGAATTTTTTCATTCTTCAGTTTTGTTTTTTATTTTATGACTATGATTGTTCATTTATAATAATAATTACGCAAAAAAATATTGGCATTGCTCGCTTTAATCGGAAACTAATTCGAACATTACGTTCATATAGTTGTGGTGGTCCACCTTAACTCTCCTTGCTATAAAATAGCTCAATCGTTATGTATTATTCGAGCTATAAAGTGGCGTAGCTATTATGTTATCTGAATTAGGTGTTATTCAGTAGTTGTTCTTTTATGGACTTAGTAGAAAATTGTGATTTTATTTGTAAATTCTGAAATTATGGATATTTTTTAATGTTTCTTATCTGATTTTAGACCATAGAAACATCATTCAGGTGCTAGAATTTCAATCCTCATTATCGATATATTTGGATTATGATGTTTTTAATTTCGACTCACTTTTTAAAATCTTTTTTTTTTCGGTTTCATCCCGTTTCAAGAGTAAATGAGCGCTATTCATTTATTGTCCATAAAACGTTTTGCTTAAATATGCAAGAACTTAAAGTCGAATTGCTAAATCTGAGGGTATTTTTATGAAGAAAATAATCGGCATTTTCGCAGACGTGTTTTCACGCAGTGCCTATAAACTAAATCCGTAAACTTGCAGTTGTTATCCGCGATAATTTCTGTGAATCAATTGCCTCTGTAATCAATTGAAGAGTACTCAATTTTAGGCTAGAGCCATAATAAGGAGCATTAATCATAACAGAGGAATGTGTTATTTTAGCACATTTCTTTATAAACCTAAAATGTGTTACAAATTATGAAATTACCTATAGTGAGTAAGTGCAAGCGACGGTAAAAGTAATAATTCCATAAACCACACAGCGCTCGTTATGAGAACAATGATTGCCGTATAAGGTTCACCTGAAATTTTATGAAGAAAGATTAAACAATAAAAGTCTTTTATACAAGTCACATAGAATTTTAATGAATTTCTGAAGGTATGATCGAGATATTATTAGAAACGATATAAATTGCTGCCATATAACATCGAAAGAATGCCTCTCTTTTTAGTAACTTGTTAACGAAGAATTTTAGTACGCTAGCGAATTTAATGACTTCCACTTGGTTTTCTTTACATTACCACTCTAGCAGCTCGGCAACTTTTCTTTTTTTTCGAAGTCACATGACACTTCAGTTTTCAACAGTTAGTGTGTTATAATATTACTAAAGTGCAATACCATTTACTTTAGTGCACGCAAACTTTTTTAAAGCCTTGCATGATGCCATCTTTGAGACTCGTCATTTTTAGCATTATATATGACAATATGAGTTACTATAACCGACTGTAACACAGTAGTTGTTATAATAATGCGCTTACCGAATAGTGGACGATCAATAATTTGGCTTGGCGCATCATAGATGATAACCATAAGAAGGGCAAGCGCATCGAGAATAAGAATTGTTGCAACAAGTAGAAAAGGAGCAGCATGACGAAAAACTTTATCAGTTAAGATTATAATTGCACATAATATATCGAGTACAAATACAATTATTGCTAGAATTAACTTCAAAATAATATAAAATATCATTCGATATTTTAACTGATCTGAAAAATACAAAAAAAATTTACAAATTTTTTAAATGCAAATTAATGTGATATAAATGTAATGCAATAAAAAAAGTGGAAATTTTTATATCGCCTATCGTCACTCTTAAAAGCGATACTATTTGATGATGTATAAAAATATCATTGAATAGGGAAGTAAGAAATTTTTTTGGGAATTAATCGTTTTTATTTTCTATGTAAATTGGCCGACTTGTTTTGGAAAGTAGTGAGTTTCTTTTTTTTTTTTTGAAAAATAGCTAAGTTTTTTTGTGGAAAACAGTTAATTTTTTTTGGTTAGTGATTAGGTTTCTAGAAGAAGGCCCATTTCGTTCGGAATTTAGCACATGGCAGCAATCGCAATTTATACTCATCTCAAAACAAGGTTAGATGCTCCGTTCTACAAAATCGACGATCTATTTCGCAGAGCTCAAAAACTTATGGAGAAAATCGTGATTACAAACTGCAAACCATTGCTAAGCAAATCAAACGGCAAACACAGAATCGATTTATTGAATTGAGTCCTAAATTGGTGCCTATCATTCATTTGCACAAAAACGAAGAATTGCGAATCATCACGCTAGTGCAATTAAAAATGGCAAAAAGAGGGAAATGGAAGTATAACAAGATGATCTACAAGTTCGAATTCATAGTGAGCGAATGATATCGATTGACTAACATGATCTAAAGTATAACAAGATGATCTACAAGTTCGAATTCGTAGTACGTGAATGATATTGATTGATTAACATGACCTACTGAAATAAATTGAAGTGATAGAAGGTAGTGGACTGTGTAAGAGATGGTTATAAAGTGGAAAAACGCGCCAAAAGGTGCAGAATGCTACGCGATTTTCTTAAAACACACACAAAAAAACAATGTATTTATTTCTTTTGAAAATTTGCGCCTTTTTTTCCGACGAAGTATAATCGAAATTTTCAACTTTTTCGTAAAACTTGATACATGAAAATTTTATTTCATTTTCATGCAGAAATAAATTAATAGCACATCATGCAAAAAAAAAGATTTCACCCAAAATTATCGTAAATGGATAGTATATCGTTCAAAGATCCAATCTTAGTAGTTGCCAACTGCTAACCAAATGAAAAGACCAAAGAATTATGCAAACATATGTCATTGCACGACTCGCTTTTATAAAATTTTTGCGAAAGCTTGTATAAAAAATTTCTACTATTTTATCAGCAAACGTATTGTCAGCAAACGTGGTTAAATACTGAGGATGGTTGATGCATAACAATTCATGATAACGTTTCGGTGAAATGCCTATAGCATATACTCGTTGAAAATTTACAATAAGCAACGCAATAAGCAACGCTTTTTAATAATGTGCCTTCATCACGCAATTTTATTCATGCATTCAATTCATCACGAAATATCCTCAATAATGTAGCAATTATTGTGGTTGATTATTTATGAGAAATATTGAAATGCATATGAAGAAATCGTTTTTCCCTAAAAGAAACATCGACATATTCCGCTATTATATTAATTTTATTAGCAGTAAATAAATATAATTTAAAATATATAAATTTAAATGTTAATCGACCGATTACATTTAGTGAGACGATAGGCGGAAGAAGGAGCTGTAAGGTTCTCTAGAAATTTGATGAAGAGTTTCCATTATGCACACATTTATTCGATATACAGTAAAGCATTTAAATTTTCACCATGTCTAACAAATTTGATTTAATAAGAGCAAAGCTCACTTATAGAGTTATAAAGTTTTGCTTTATTCAACCAAAATGTTTTCAAACAGAGATCTTTATTTTAAGAAGCAGTGCAAAATGCTGATGCAATAAACTACCTTAGTTTATTACTTATGCATAACGAAATTGACCAAGATCCTCTTGCAAAAAGTGGAAATCATAGGATCGATCATACAATAAACGCAACAAACTTTTTGGTCATTTACAAAGAGCCACATGATAATCAAAATGCTGTCAGAAGTACGATTGATATATACGAGGAAGATAGTTGAATTTAAGATTATTCGTTAAAAGATATCATTACGAGTTGGAAGTGAGATAATTGAGATAGTTGTCTCACACCTTATGAGAAAACTCTCATTGGAAAACTTGGTACATATAAAAAGGATTCGATCCACTTTAACAACAAGCAGACGATGCATTATTTTTCTTATTTCAAGAGAAGCTTTTCATGGAAGACATATCAAAGGCATCAGCTTAGAACACCTATATAATTCTGGTTTGAACTCTCATATTCAACGCATATATCCAATCGCTTAAGCAAGAGGTAAGTTGAGAAACTGTGGAACGACACGGGAACTGTGGCCGAAATTTACAAGATTTAGAAGGCAATTTGGCATAAAATAAGCATCTTTGTTTGAGATCACATTAGAAACGTTGGAGTTCAGGTCACTCCAGTGAAAGCTTTTTACTGAGGTAGCGGGTAGTTTCTTTAATAGAAGAATGACGAAAGCAAACTTTCAAGGGGAAGAGGGGGGGGGGGGGGGGTGGGGGAAAATTTGAACAAGCCAGAAAACATTGAGGAATTATGCCAAGAGCTCACGAGATTAGCTTTGCGAGGCACTCAAGAAAGTGTGATCGGTCACAAAGCGTGATCGGTCATCATTGAGTGAAATCATATTGCTGAGCTTATAAACAACCTCTAAAATTGATCCCACACTAACAATAATAAAGGGGGAATGCGTGTTGCAATGAATAAGGAAGTGCAGCAGCACATTTTTGTCTCCCATGAAAATATTTCAGGCGCTTTCAATGAGAGTTTTATAATTCAGTCAGCTGTCACGAATCGGATTGTATGTCGCTCGTGGTTTATAGCAAAGTTTACACACTTGATACGACCAAAGAAAGAAAAAAAAAAAAACGTGGAAAATACCTCGTGGAAAGAAGATGCGAACTATCATGGTGGCAACCCGGAGGGATCCACTTTCTTATTTTCATAGGGCCAAATTTAGCTACTGTGTTCAAGATGGCATTTTAAAATGGGAGAGAAATTATACCTCCGAAAGATTATTATAGGTGTCTTACATTTATGCCTCAAGGCCACTTATTCAGCGCATACATATTTGACTTTCGTTTCTTCGCATACTATACGCAATATCTTTTGCTTCTAGTTGACGTCATATTCATGCGGAATGCTGCTGACTCTCGAGGCATTTTATATATGTTATCAAAAGCCAAAAAAGGGTAAGATTTGAAGCTTCCCTGAGAATCGTTGAAAAGACTTATCGTGGATGCATTCTACTGGAAGCGGCAGCTTTTTCGTATAGACCTTTGGCAACAGTTACGAGATAACGAAATAGAAATTCGTATGGCTGTTTGCAAGAAAATTCTAGGGAGATAAATCAGCAAAATGTATTTGAAGGCAATCGATATTCAGATTACCATATATGTGTTAATGAACTTATCGTTTTCTTTCTGGTGGAAGAAAAAAGCTATGAAACCTGAAGCAAGATAGTGAGGTTCAGGTTTATAGATGCGTTTTCATATCCCTTAATCAGTTTACAAGTTTTCTAGTTATTGCATGGTGTCGCGAAGATTCGCGAATGAGTTAGCGGGCTGCTGCACACAGTAAATCAAACTGTGTATCAACGCAATAACTCAAAGAACGATCTAAGTTGATCTCTGACTGTAGCGACTATATCGTTCTCTAATGCGGCGTTGCGGTCGTGTGTAAGCGCGTGTCTTCTAATGCGTCGTGTGTAAGCGTGTAAGTGTAGCGCCTTTACTTCATTTGTCAGCACTTTCTTCTTCATTGTTTTTTCTGAATTTAAACTTTATTTTCATGGTTACTTTTGGATTGCTCAAAGTTCCACGATCTCGTCAGTAGTTTGTGACGTTTTTTTTTTCACTCTCCTCGTCATTGGATTGTACCTTTTCGTTAGCTCATCACTAGAATCACCATATTTGACTCAGATCATGTTTTATGATGGTTTTGTATTCGTTTTTCGAGTATATCGCGTTTTTACGTTGTTTGTAAAGCATCAGAAGGTTTAATTACCCAAGTTTGAGGTGTCGGGCGATTCGCACGCAAAAAGGTGTCCCCCGAACCGTGTGAACAAACTTGGGACGGACCAACCAGGAGGTTGGTATAGCCAAGCACAAAAAGAAGAAAAAGGGCGCAAGCGGACGAGCCCTCATCAAAACAGGCCGGTTTCTTTGTTGAAATCAATTATTACTTTTCAAGTTGTCCAGTAGCCACAAGCCCGAAGAATCAACCTCAGAGCGGGAGAAAAGAAATTGCGGTGAACGGAATCAACCGCACGAGATAGGCACTGATACCTTGATAATCTGATAACTGGGTGTCGGCACGAAAGCAACCGCCCGACACCTCGTTTCTCTTGTGCTTATATTGCGTTTCAGTGCATCATACCGTGAGACAGTTGACAATAAGTATCATATTCTGAAGGTGTGTCCCGCTCATTCGGTGTTATATTGCTCATTTCGCTCAACCTGCCCCAAGTCAAAGCTCTGGCCTTCGATTGTCGTTGTTTCGTTTATTGCTTTTATATTGCCGATTAATTTTGACAGGCCTGCGCAGCTTGCTGGTTTTACTTCACGTGCATTGTGACCTTAACTTTGTTGATCTCTTTTCTAATAAACCGTCGATCTCTTCTTTATCTTTTTCTGTCGTCCACATACGACCATCAACTTCGTTTTGTTCACGACACATGGTGTAATAATTTTATGGATATGGAATTTGCAACAGATTAACCGAAGCTTAGTCAACGAAGGTACAGGAAGTTTAACACAAATTCGCCATGGCACATAAACCGGTTCACAGTGGGATGAGAAATAATTGCTAAACTTGAAGCGATCAAAGCAACAATAATATTGAAATTCAGGAAGTAAAATAATGTGTTGAACGAATTCAAAACAAATACTCAATGACTCGTTCTATGAATTAAGCAGTGATTGATGAATTGTGCTGTAAAAATGTTCGGCTTAAAAGCACATCATTAAAGCTTCATTGTTATCATTAATAAGTCGTTCCTTTCTTTTAGATTAATTCGATTCATTTACTTCTTGCTAACAAGCTTCAACGATAAATCTTTTAGATTGCTAATGGTTGAATTGTACTTCTTTACTGACAGCTGCAAATATTCAAATTTGTGAGCATTCTTCGGCTGCAAATATAAATATAAGCATTGGTGGCTATAAACATCTTTTATAGTTTATGGTTATAGAATTTTATGTCTAGAAAATGCTGATATCTATGGGTCACATTGCGGCTATTTACAAATTTCTCAACCGTTCATCTTGGCGAAGAAGAGCGACATTGGATCGTTGGCACATACACACACACATACACAAGTGAAGGAAAAAAGTGCTTATGCAAAAAGGCCCCGTTCAGTATCGATGACCAGAATGAAACAAACATGCATCGTATTCACTCACATAAAACTCTTTGAAGAGTCAATAGACAAATACTAATTCCTCATTACCCACAGAATTGTTATCTATAAATTGCTTTCATCTTTATTCATAATGGAGTTTGATCGTGAAACGTTAATATATGAGACAGGCAAGCAAACATACAGATATATGTTTTTATGATCGTGCACGCAGTTTATTGCCGAAAGCGATATTCTTTGTATTATTTAAGAAACGATGAAGGCGAATAGTGCATTAATGATGGCCTCAGATTGTGCAGCAGATATTATGTTGATACCCTCGAGGGTATAAATAAGTTTAGTTTTTTCTTCATTACTGGACTTCAATAAATGCTGCCATCTTAGATAACCCAATCATTTGGTGTACGTTTCGCTCTTAAATGGTTGTATTATTCTTCACATATGCGTCAAATGCGTACTGCAATCGTTCTTCTGAAATTTTTTTTTTTTGCATTTAAATTTAGTTCACTATTGTTTATTGCTTGGAAAATGTTTATTTATTTTCATAATTTTTTCTGGCGTTTCATACGTTCTCCTTCTTCTTCTAGGTTTATTATAGAAAAACATTTCCAAGTTCTAATAGAAAATGATTGTCGAGATGAAGGTCTTAGCGGCAATTAGGGATGCGCTTCTCAATTCTTTCACGTTCTACTTGCTAAACGTTTAGGGAGCGATGATGCCATCGCAGACTTCTAAACTTTTTTTTTTTTTTTTGATTTTCTAGTATTTACCGCTTTCTGAAGGGAAAAAATCATTACGCATGCGATCTTCTCTTGAAGTTATTACGTCTTCCTAGAAATGTCAGCAAGGGGTTAATGCAGTTGAAAAACTTTCTCGGTGCGAAAAGCGCCTAAAGAAATAAACTTTTTGTTCAGTGAAAATTTTGAATTGTTTCAAAAAAAAAATTTAATGCATAAATATTATTGCTTCATTGTAATTTACTATTTAGTTGAAACGAATGAATTACTATTCGCAATAAACGTCGAAATGCTAACGAATTTTGCAAATTAATCAATCGAATAGATGACTGCATTTAATTAATGGAATTGTTGTAGGGAATTCCAACCTTTAATCAAATATAAAATACCAATGATATCACTGAAATTTCTTTTCTTTTTTTTCTGATCGCAAGGGTCGCAATTCTGTTTTATTTAACAGAACGGGAGAAAACCAAATTCTCAAATACGAAGTGAAAGAAATTCTTGAAAATTTGTATAAAAATTCTGTTGACTGAATCGTAGATTCTGTTTCAGTGCTTTCAAAAGTTTGATGTGGTGAAAATAAGGAAATTGCTAAGTTCAGATGAAAAGAATTGCCTGGAATGGAAGGGATTTCTGGGAACGATATCCAAAAAATATTGGAATTGTGACGAAAGTTTCGATCAACGAATATATAAATTTTTAAATATGCTTGAGATGACGGTTCCCAAGTGTCAGCCATAATGATTGGAGATGCTTTTGGGGCAGTTCTGGAATCTGTACGTTTCGTCCAATCACCCTTCATCACTTTCTCATGTCATATATGAGTCGTATTTGACTGGTCATAATTGGCCGTATTGGTCAAAAGAAAGATACAGTTTTAGATCATGAATACTCTTTTTTTTGCGCCAATATTGCCGATGATCGTAGAGATGTCTGCAAAGCATTCACAATTCGCTTTCGTATTTATTGAATTCAAAAATATGTTCATTGTTTTGTGTAGTTGTAAAGTGTAAAACTAAATTATAAAATTGTACGGCCTCCTAAATAGAACTACAATGCTTGTTGGAGAAAAAAAAAGTCGAGAATATTACTTATGTTACTTTCGAACAGAGAAAGGGTGCCTTTCTTGCTTGCGTGCATTTAGTTAATGATTATTCCAAATTGTTGATGGTTGACGTTATTCGCAATTGTCCGGTCTTTAAAATGGGTAATTTCTGCAAAAAAAAAATATTGTTTATCATTGAGAAGTGCATTTTATTTAGTTTGCAGGTAGATGTGATTCAGAATTCTTAAAATTTCGCAAATTACATCATCTATACGCTGTTATATTTGAAATAGCGTCAATAATATTTGCAATTTTATAAGCAGAGTTGTTAAGCAGAAGTATTTCGCATTTCAAAAAAAAAAAAGTAGGCAATTTATTTTACACCTTGTCGTGGTCAGATCCGAAATATAAAACACTTTTTGCGATATATTTAATAGTACATAAATTTGGCAGCACAAAGTAGTGATATCGTATTCGATTTCAATTGTATTTGTCAATATGCGATGAGAAAATGAACTAATTGCAAAACATTTTTTAATGAGATCCTAAGATCTCCGTATTTTCCATCTCTCAAAAAGACAATGACCTGGCGCTTGCTTAAGCTTTTATTTCTCCAACTGTGGATTTTTGAGATGATAGCGTTTTCTACACTATTTTAAAACCATCTAAGCTTTACATTTCTATACAAAACGTTGTGGGTGAGAGTGGATCTCATACACAGAGCAGAAATGAGAAAGAAAATAGCAGAAATTAATTGAAATATAATAAAAAATGCACTGATAAATCGTGAAAAAAAAATTGTTTAAAAAATTAACGTAACATATGTGAATAGTTATATCGCTATGTTATTTTTGTCATTATTTGTGAAGAGTTCACTTATAAGGAATTTTTACGCAATTATGAAGCGTTCATTTCATTAAAGAAATGTTTTTATTTCATTTCACTTAGTAAATACAATTGCTTTGTAATTATTACATATAGTTGTTGTGAACACAAATATACTTCATAACAATCAGATGAATTGTTTGTATTCGTAATAGTTAGAAAATTTGTAGTGCATTGCGAGTAATTAAGCATTTCATAATTCAGAAAATTAAATAACTGAAATTTAAAATTAAGGAGACGGGCACCATACACTTAGGGAAAAAGAGGAGGGAGATTTAATTTCAGTGACGAATTTTAATTTTAATAAATATGAAGCATTTGAGTTAGCACCCTTACAAATAGGCGCTAATTCGAGGATGGCTTAGAAATGACTTAGCTTGGTGTATTGTTAAGGTTGAACTTATTTGCTGTGGTATTACCAAGAAAAGCTTTTTTTCTTTTGTCACTATTCTATCGTCATGATAGAAATCACCGGAAATGTGAAAAAAAAATATTTTGCTTTATTTATCGTAAATTAGAACTTTTGAAGTCAATTTCATTTGTGCTTAATAATAAAGCGGGAAAAATTCGTAATGGAATGCAATGAAATTATATTCAATTGATCTACAAAAATCTTCAAAAAAAAAAGTAAAATGCACAAAGAAGCAGAAAATCAATTTAAATATTTTCTATTTAGCACCTGATGAATTTATGATGAGTACGCATTTGCACTGAAAAAAAATTGAAAATTAAAATTTTTCTTCATCGATATTTGATTTTCTCACAAAAATTTAAATTTTTCAATTTTTTTTTTCTTAAAAACATAGTAAGCAAACATCAATCATATGGAGATCGTTTTCCGCAGCCAATTAACTTTAGCAAATATTATTTGTTTACCGTTTCAATACTGTATAAATGAATTACTCGATGTTTTCAAAGAGAAGTATAATGAGTAGTAATTACGACGGAAGTTCCCATTGCAGCTCATTTCTTCTTCTATCTAAAGCGAAATTCGCGCCATTACAATTGTAGAGTTCTTTTTCAGACATAATTTTTTGAGATGTTTCAAATGATCTATGCAGAAGATGATCTATGATATGATCCAAAAAAAATCCATCCCAATATTGTGACGATGTCATGCACATGCGTGCACATCTGCGCTCATTTCTCTATCTGATAGTTCCAGCTCACGAATGTCGGCCACTCTAGCCTGACTTATACAATCCCTCAAATCCACCCTACACTGTATGGCACCTCACCTAGTCCCCAACTTTAAGTTGAGCGCTAAGTTGAGCTATCGCCCTGGAATGAATCAGAGGACATATATGTGAAAATTTGAAAACATCTTGTAACCACTTTGGTGACATTTTTGCAACCGGTCGGGCGGTAGCATGTTGCAAGTAGCTCTAAATTGTCTGGTCAGTTCAGCTTTAATATGAACTGATTATTGCTCCTGTTCTTTCAATTACTGGTAAATTACTTGGCATGTTGTAATGAGCCAAATAGCAAGGGCTAAGTTTTTTGCTAGTTCCTTCTATATATATATATATATATATATATATATATATATATATATATATATATATATATATATATATATATATATATATATATGTTCTTAAAGAGATAATGATGCAATTTCGATCGCCAGTTTTCAAGTTGTTCACTTCTTGAAGCTAGTAGTTGAAGCGTGACTGATGAAAACTTGCGCAATTTTAGAAAATATTACTGCAAAAAATTTGCTGGTTTTCTATAAGAAGTTTTGAAGTGTTTGTCATAGCTCTAATTTGTTTTCCCGCTATCTGAAAGTGCTCGAAATGAATTATGAATGAATTAGAATATTTCGGTGAAATTAAAAATAAGCCGCTTCCACCTGTACGTAACCAATTTTATATTATGAAATTGCCTCGAGTATTTGAACAGCTAGCTGTCACCAGTAGAATGCTTGCCTTCTCCTAGTCTCGATTACTTTATATGCAGGAAACTGACTGATATCTTCGGAAGTTTTCGTAATTTCCAGATTTTAGTAACTAAAATCAATCTTCGTTGTACGCCGCTTACCAATCGGAAGCTCCATACAGTTTCCTCGAGAAAATCTATCTGCCGCCTTTTGTACTCCCTGTCTTTGTACTGCTGCAATCATCGATCTCTACATGCACTGATCATAATCTGTCAGCATCGCTTATCATTTGTGGTCCTTTAAATGGTACCAATGATTTTTCTTGAAATTGTTTTGAAAGTCTCGCGAATATTGATGCTAAAACTGGTGAGAGCTGGTGATGAGTATATGCGGAAGCGGAAGTTACTTACTATTATCAGCATCGTATAGTAAATTCGTGACCAAGTACTATGACGTAGGAGCAATCACTAGATGCCATTATATGAGACCTTATAATATTCACGTTATCGTATGCTTGCCGAATGGTGTTGCATTCAGTATGTTTTATTTCTGAAAAAGGAAAGTGAGACATACAAAAATTCTAAAACTTGTTTGCCTGGCCAAATATCGGAAATATGGATGTTGTATTATTTGAAAAAGCCTTAAATTGTAGGGCAATTGAGTATGAAAAGTACTACTGCATAATGCAAGATATTTGTAGCTCAAAAATTCGTCCCTCAATATGAGGTTTGATTAGCCGAATCAATTCAATTGTGTTGATCTTTGGCAGTCAATCGTCGATCACAAACGACAAACGTAATTCTTAGCAATCCATGTTGAAGCACTGTATTCAATCGATAGATTGAAATTTACTTAGTTGAACTGATCGAGGAATCGACTCTCTTATAGAGAACATTTAGTCTTTTCGAAGAAGAACTGGATTGAATTGGAATTGAAACGTTTAACTCGCCCAATGGTCACTGCCACATGAGAAAGTGACCAATGGTGACCAGACAATGACCAAAGGTCACATATGAAAAGCACACCTATACCTGCGCATAGAACAACCATAAAAATACAACGAATTTATAAGATCATAAAATTATGCACTTTTCAACGTTCTGCGACACGTTGCTCAGATGATCAAGGTTTGCTGAAGCGAATTCTCGGATTATTCAACTCTTTTCTTCTCATGGGCAGTTATAGCCAAATGGTAGAATGAAAACCGCTTGTAGGATTATTGTGCACTTTTAACGCAGATTTTGAAAAAAAAGAGGTGATTTTTAATCGAACATGACTGGGTGGGGTGATTAAAATAGCTCACTTGATAAAGCATTAGATCGGTCATTAAAATATAAATGGTACGAGTTTCGCTTGGAGCAAATGTTTTTTATTGATAGACTTGTTTATGCCTAGTTAGGAACACTTCATCATAGTAATTTCTGACGTTAGCAACTAATAACTCATTGATTTTCTACTGAACAGCGAAAACAGCAAAGTAATTTACTATGAAGAATGCTAGAATATTTGACGCATTCCTTATTAATTTACTTCGAACTAATTGCGCTAAAAAATTATGGCTTACTAAATCTGCTAAGGGTAATTGTAACGTTAAGGTAACGATATTAGCTAGTTGAAGTTGCTTGCCGCTATCAGCTAATTTAGAGCCAAGTTAGGTTGCCTGTCGAGCTTATAGTTGTCTGCATAATCAAGGTTTGTTTGTTTTTTTTCTTTTTTTTTTTTTTTTTTTGAATAGAGTGATCGATTCGAAATCAGTGTTGACGAGCTTAAAATGAGCTCAAAATTTTCTGGACCTTTAGACATTTAATAACTCCTTATATGGGTCGGTCGGTAGGAACAACGGTAAGGGGAGCCTTTCTTGTTAGTAGGCAGTGAATCACTATGTTTCATGATAACCGATGGATACCATACAAAGCGTGTAAATGCAAATGCAAAATTGTAAAAAAAGAGCGAACAGAAACTGCTTCTTGTAGTTTTAGGTCTTAAAAAAATCGTTTATTTGCTTTAATGACCCGAAATAGCGGAAATATAATGCTAACTGGTTTCGCTATCATTGTACAGACTCGCTGCCTATATCTGTCGCATTTTTAATGCAACTTCGTATATAATAAGCCACTCTCTTGGCCTTATACTGCCAAATCTTTTGTTAATTTGTTTTTCGCGGTTCTTTGTAACAAATCTCTTCGTTTACGTCTCTGATAAAGATTTTTTTTTTTTTGAATGTTGCTTCCAGTGAAGTGAGTGCATCGTTATTGGCAATGCAAAAAAACTCCTACTGAATTCTAAAAAATTTTACAACATTTTCATAAGCAACGAAAAATTAAATCCACATTTTTCGATTGATTTTCATTAACAAGCTAATAAATCGAAATACATATATGAGGAGAACGATAATTTTGAACGTATATATCGAAATGAAACGTTTGATTCTCAAATTTGAACATAATTTCTTCAGCACTCTTCTCAGACTTCAATATGTCGAACAATTATGACGAGGTGTTCTCAATAATTCACTACGTAGAAGGAGCGTTTGGAATTACATTAAATTTATTGCTGATTTATTTAGCGATTTTTGTGCATACACCATCGATACGTGAATATCGTGTATTACTCGCTAATATTGCAATTAGTGATCTAATTAGCGCAATTGCGATCGTATTCGTTCAACCAAGGTAAGATTATCGCTAAGTACTTAATAAAATGGATAAGCGGGTGAGTTCATTTCAAATTTTTATGCAGTAGGAAGGAAATCGGGCACAAAATAAATGGAAAGGAGTACTAGAGGGGGTGTCACTATTTTTTTTTTTTTGGAAAACTAAACACCCTACTAAACAGACGGATGGCACTAAAATTGGTGCAAAAAAAGGATGAAGGAGTGCCCCGTATGCGCTCTTTTTTGCCGACCGATCGGCCGTGCGTCATTGCTCCTATGCGTGGTGGTCGGTCAACCATGCATAACAACTTAGACCATAAGGGATCATTGTATATTATGCATTGTATTCACAACATTTGGTCACGAAACTAGAATACAATATTATGACGTCATCGCAAAGATATTTCTGTCAGTTCTCAAAAGATAGAATTTTTTAAAAAGATTCAAAAAAAGCAATAAAAGTATTAGCCAGAATGCGATAATATTCTCATCAACTGCAGCAGAACATCATATAAATGCGACACAGTACGCTTTCCTGAGGCGCATATAGGCGACTGCATTGTGTGAAATGATCGTTAGGGGTGAATTCTCCCTAACAGTGTCCAGAAACTTACTCTATCATAAATTCTTGTATTCTACATAATTTGGTTGGAATGTTGGTGCTAGTCATGAAAAGAGTGAAGCAAGCTTCAGATTTAGAAAGCAAACTAGTTTATTTTATTAAATTCATGGTATATGTCAAAGTATTACGCTTTGCAATTTCGGATGAAATACGACTCAAGGGAGCAAATGATACAGGCTGCCTTTAATACAGACACCACTTTAATGATCGGCGACATTGAAATTACAGAATTTGCATAGAAGGGTTGTAAGATGCGTAATCATTCTATGGACGGTCACTGAAATAAGATGAAGCAGAAAGTGATTCGTTGAATTTTAGAGTGATATGTGTTGGATGGATATATGCGTATATTGCGCTTGGCCCATCGAAATATTTCGGCGCCAATGTATCATATATTATAGTCGGCATAATTTTCAATATGCTTTTTTATTTTTTTATTTCATTTCCTTTGTCATTTGGTTTTCGTTACTACATTCTTGTTCGACCAATGCCAACGATCCGAACGCTTCTTGCACTTTGTTGTGGTCTCTATGCTATCGCTTCCGTACAATTCGTAAGATTTTCTATAATTTAAAAAAAAAAAATATATATGTATATATATATATATATATATATATATATATATAATGGATGACGACTATTTTAAATAAATATACTACTTCGAAAATTTCTGTAACCTCCTAGTGTAGAAAAGGGGATAAGGCTTATACCATAGGATGGCGCAAAATGTGTTTTACAGTATCGCTTAGCAAACCAACCAACTTTTTAAATTTATAAAAAATATTAAATTATACTTCAAAAATCACTAATTTAATCTGCACGAATTAAATGCTTATAATTGCACCAACGAATGTGATTAAGTGAAAGTAAGTAAGAAAATATTTATAAAATAAAATCAAGTAAGTAGTATAAAAAATACATAGGGAGGCAATTTAGAAAATGAATATTTATGAGCATAAATTCCAAATAAACTTTGTGATTATCGGAAAAGTGGTAAAGCGCATCGCGCAATGTACACATTGCAGCTAAAGTTTTTTGCTGGAATACTTCCTACTAAACAATTGTAGCCCGTAATATTTTTACGGTGCAACCTGCCGACGGTATTATGGCAATGGTTTTTTTCATTCAGGTACTGATCATTATCTCTCGTACACCATCATCAATCATTCTCAATGAACTTCATGAAAAAATGCCTAGTTATAATCTAACTAGCGAAGTACTGTTTGGATCATTATTGACAACGCATCCATTGGGTATTGTAAATTCGTTGGTTATCTTCATACCAATGCTTCCAATTTATGCTCTTATTTTCTATGTACGACATAAGGTACATAAATTTATCGATGATGATACGAGGCATAATTTTAGCGAGATGGTTAAACGAGGACATAAAAGATTGATGTTGGTGAGTGAATTTTGCAATTCTTTTCCAAAGCAAAAAAAAAAAAATCATTTCAGGATAAGTCTTTGACATTTTGTGCATATCTATATATTCTGGCTTAGTATAATATGCCAAGTATTTTATGCCAAAATTTGCACCAGTAATGCCGTAATTTTCGCTTATAGAGTTTGTCTTGATATATATGAGTAAGATGTCACCAATTACCTTATCATTAAGTAGAATAAGAGGTGATTCGTTGCAGAAGTGATTATGGGATTGTTTGGCAGATTTATTGGTGCTTACTGGTGCAGGAATAGGAAAAGCTGCGAATTCCTTGTTTATAATAGTGGTGTTATGAAGATAAAAGTAAAGGTCGCATTTAAGAGCACGGTCTCTTACATTGAATCGCAAAGCTTACACTTTTCCAACGATGGTCAAAAACCTTTTGCAGCGACTAATATCTACTTAAAAAGATCACCAATGAGTGATAATCTATTGGGTTGATTGAATTGATTTATGCTCATATTGCATTGCAATAATCTTTAAATAGTTATAGTCTATAAAATTTATTAAACTTCCGCTAAGGAAATAATAAAATTAAATCGCAATATCTAAATAAAGCAATGTGATAATATGAAAAATTGAATGAATAGAGAGGTGGGAGCGCAAAGGATATATCGATGAATGTTCACAATGATATTATATCAATGAATATTTCAGGCACTTACAATACATGCCACAATGCCAGCATTATTCGTTTATCTACCATTTGGATTAATTCTATGCTATCATATGGATATATTTTGTTTTCAATTCATCGAATATTTAACATTTACAATATTTGCAGTGATGCCAATAATGAGACCAATCGTTAATTTCATTTTTGTACGTCCATATACGAAAGCTTTAAATCATATATTAACTGGGAATTTTTGTGTGCATAAATTAAAAATACAAGATATTTCACATTATGCAGGTGCACCTACTGAGAAGTAAAATTTTTATCCTCGTTGCGCTATTGTCATCCTCGATTATTTGTATATCTAATCATTCAACTCTCGGATATTGTGGTATTAAATAAGGTTTTTATGCATTATCAATGATAAAGTGATTAATCATTGCGCTCATCGTAATCGACTCTAAACTAAAAGATCACAAGCAGCGAGTTTATATTTAGTTCTGGAATTTTTTCTTTTTTTTTTTTTGATTTTTTGAGAAAATAAACGGAATTTTCAGAAAGAATTCAGTGAATGTAAATAGCATGCTTATTGCAGTTGGTTGTTTTTTTTTTTCACTTATTGCTATTAAAGTAATAAAATATGAATCTCTTTATCATTTTCGTTAATGAGTTCCATCAAATTTCAGTTTAGGTTTTATAGTTTATCAATATTTTTATGCAAGAGTCTGGTGCTCTAGTTTATCAATGTTTTTTTTTTTTTTTTAAGAATAAAGACTTCTATCGTGAGAAAAAAGTACCGATGAGTGTCAAGAGGAAACTGTTTGAAAAAAAGCGTGATGCCAACAGTTCTCTACGGTTCTGAAACATGGGTAACAACTAAAAAAATGCGCAAGCTACTAGCGGTGGCAGAAAGAGGAATGGAAAGAATCATAACAGGAATCAGATTGGTGGAGAGGAAAACCAACGAATGGCTTCGAGGTGTAACAAAGGTAAAGGATTGGGTGACCGAGGCTGGAATGAGGAAATTTAGATGGGCGGCGAAGATATCCGCACTGAAAAGTGACGATTGGGTGAAGCGAATAACAGAATGGACACCACGGATTGGCAAAAGAAATAGAGGCCGACCTGCAATGAGGTGGAGCGATTCTTTAAAAAAGACCGCAGGAACCAACTGGATCAGAGAAGCATTGATTCAGGACGAGTGGAAGCGATATGAAGAGACCTTCATTCGTAATGAATGCTATGTTGATTGAAATAAATAAATAAAATAAAATAACAATATTTTTATTTACCCGGAATTTTCTCACAGAATTTTCAACGAAATCGCTAGCTTCCAAACAATTATCGGAAGTGATAGCATCAGAAGTAAACTCTTAGTTAGCGCATCCCTCCCCTAAACTTAAACCATCTTCCTTAACGAAATAAATTACTCGCAGATATTCATGATACATGATTTTCCGTCGATTTCTTGCTGTAGAAAAACTCCGTTAATTAACGCCGTGTTCATTTTTGCGTCACATCGAAATTGGCTACGGTACTCAATTTTGTATAAAAAATTCTCACTATTAACTCGATTTATTAATGTAGTACTCATCGAATCATTACGTTTTTGTAAAGAAGTAATCAGATCATTAGTGCTGGTAAATTTCGATAAAAGATATTTAAATATTTGCAGTACATATCCTTATAAAAGCAAGAACTAAACGTTTTTTGTGTTGCTATCTGCAAACAAATGTATCGGCCAATATGTAATAAACTTCATTATCAATTAACAGTAATTAAAACATTTTTTTAAACTGACTTTTTATGCACCTAATTAAAGATTTCCGAGTCGCAACATACCAATAATCTCATTCGTTATTTCGATTGCTTCATTAAATTCCATATTTTTAAAATACTTCTCAATTTTCAAAATCAATTTTCTTGATTAGTGACCGGAAACTTTTAATCCATCCTGGCATTCATTTCTGTTAGGGATTGAAAGAAGAAAATCCTAAGATTTGCAAGGATATCTCTCAACAAATGACTACAAGGCAAAGGAAGGGGTGGCGGCGAGGCAATGATTGTGCTTCGTTAAAACTAATAAATCTTCTAGCATATTTTTGATCAAAATCTCAATCATCTATGATGAATTAACTATACACCACTATCGCATTTACCTTTCAACTAAACACTGTTCGTGAGCATTACGGGAAGGGATATTTGCGCAGATTTTTATACTCAAATAACCTTCCTACGTTGATAGAAAACTGTCGATGTTTTGCAACGAGTCGTGGGTGTGAAGTAACCTCTTTGTAAGAATTTTTCATAATACTGAATTTAAAAAAAAACTCGAGAGCATGGATTCTGATGGGCTCCAGAAGAGGAGATGACCTTAGCTCAACGGAGATCGGATGAGTGGGGAAAAAAAGAAATGAAAAAATGCTTCAAAATTATTTCATAGTCGCTTAAAGTCAATATGCATGCGTTTTTTGAGCCTATCCGACGCGACATATGTGTTGGATGATTCGATATTTGCATGAAATGATTCGATATTTCAGAGACTTTATGTTTGAGTATCATAATTACATATCTATTAAGGATTGTATTTGCTTGGTAATGTTTATTTCTCTGTCAGATGAACGCAATCACTCACTACCTTTGAATACGGCACAATAAATAAGAGAGAAAGAAATTTCCAACTTTCGCAACCTATCAAACTTGACTCTTCTTTCCTAGATTTGCAAATTGATATAAAAAAATATACAGCTCAAGCCATTCAAGGTGACATTTCTAACAGAGATCAGGCAATTTCACTCGATTGAACAGTTAAGATTACGTTTAATTTTTCCAAAAATCTGAAGGAACCTGGCAGAGAAGTTAACACGATATTGACTATAATCACCTGGGAGTCACTTTCATAAGTTACTAGGAAATAATAAAATGTGCTGAAAAATGCCCGCATGCTTTAACTGGCAACAACGCTCTCACAAATCTTCTATAGATCGGCCCTCCCTGTTAACTCTTTTGTACACCTATCATATAGTTATACTTGTATACGTTTCGAAGTTGAAAAGCGCTCATGAAAGATGATGGAGAAAGTTATCTTTTAGCGCAAGTTAGGTGAATCTATTTTCGTAATTCTAGCTGCAATGATTCTAAAGTTGAATGTTTTCTTTAAACGATTTATTCTACTTTTTTCCTGAATAAAGTTTAGAAATGGGAAAAACTTGTCAACGAGATTAGCTACTAATACCTTTGATTGATTTTGGCCGGGGAAGGGGATGGGAGAAGGGAGCGAAGGACAAATTTAAAGAGTATCTCAATGGGCGACTTGTCTCTCTTATTACAGGGACTAGCATTAATTTTAGGCAAGAAATACAGCAGTAAATACAGTACTATGCAACAGAGAAATGAAACTGCCTAAGATAATCGCCATGTACTCGAACGCAGGCAACTTAGTGTTTTAGGTTAATGAAACGCTTTTTTTTTTATAATTGAATTTTTCTTACGATTGATTAGAGAATTACGGAAATTAAAGAAAGAGGACTTAACTAAGAGTTAAGCAATTGTCCTTTAGGTTCTTAATGTAATTCGCTCTTAATCTACTCTAGAAAAAGTCATTTCTCTTCAGCGATTCGATGGAATAAGATTGCAATTCAAACATCAAGACAGCTACCAGAGAAAAAAGATAGGCCGGCATAAGCAGAACCTCAGGAATGGTTAGCGCACGACAGAGCCGGATCAACAGAGTGTCAAACGCCGGCAATATGAAGTAGCCTAGTTCACCATTAAGGCAATCCCTCACGTCGGATTCATCAGTGATCGGCATTTATGTGATTAGCCGTTATAGTTTATGTGATTAGGTCAGAAACCGACGCCCAATTATTTATTTTATTTTTATCCTCGGTGATTGCATAAGTTTTCCCGCCGACGAAATGATTGAATAATTGCAAATATGAAAATTCGAATGTAATTTATTCATCTAATCGAGATATATTGCCGCAATTATTTTAATCTATCGTCGAAAAAAAATTCCCAATAGCTAATAAATTGAAGCGACGATAAAAATTCTCATTAAGAATTCAAACGAATAAACATTAATGAAATTGAAAGTGAAAATCTTATTCGTCTAGGAATTCACATCATAGTGAACGTAAATGAAATCTAATTGAGTTAAGCTAATGACTAAAAGATGGAGATACGAAAACTGGTAGCACTCGTTATTCCACATTCAACCTTGAGGCATTAGAAAGCATCATTGCACTTAGCAGTTAGTGCAGAGTATTCAATAGATCAGTCATTTGGTGCCGAATGTATCTATTTGTACCCTTGACATAGGTAGGTCATGCATTAGCAGTGATGTGAAAAGGTGTTCCTTAGCAATAAGAGTGGATGGAAGGCTACTTTTGTGTAATGATGCGGCAGGCTCATTCGACGATTCTGTTGGCTGATTACATTCGTTTTTTTTTAGTCAACCATGATGCGAGTAATCAGAGCATTTAGAGATGATTAGGGTTGTGTGATGGTTCTTCATATTGATTCCTTTCAGCTTTTTTTTTGGTTTTTTTAATTTCTCTATTTCGATTCTTATTAGTTTCATGCACTTTCAGTATACCAATCATCTTCCCCTCCTTTCCTATATTTTTACAAAATAAAGGAATATCATCCCTTTTATTTTGTTCGTAAAGTTTCTTTTCCTTGCCAAACAGTATATGGCATCCCTTTAAAGTAATCTTGATCTTTTAAAAAGTTTCCCCTCTCTCTAAAATATTCAATTGAGCGGCTGACATAATTAACAATGTAATCGGTTATTCAGCCATCGAAATCATCGATCATTTTTGAAGATTTTCCAGTTTTTCTGGGAATTATTGCAAACGATTTTTGCCGGAAGTTTTATGGCACTTTATTATCTAATGGTGGATTAAATGGTATCTTCCAGCACATGGATGAACAATCGTACGATGTGATCTTTCGTTTTATCCACTATGCTGAAGGATTAGTTGGAATTCCATTGAATGTCGTATTAATAGTTTTAATTTTTCGTGTAAAATCACGATCATTAAGAACTTATCGTGTTTTACTATTTAATTCAGCTCTAACCGATCTTATTCATATCACTGCATTAACTGCTCTTCAACCGAGGTTAGTTATATCTCTCTGATAATGCAGCGGTAAATAAATAAATAAATAATCAAATAAATAAAAAACAAAAAACGAGCAGACAGGTAAATAAATAATGAACGAATAAACATTACAAAACGGTAGCATAAAGGAAATTAGTTCGAAGTTTATCACCTGATCCAATTGCTCAAAAACTTATTTTCAATTTCTTCTTAAATTACCGATGAAATAGCTTAAAATTTCTAAGATTTTTGTCCATTGATTGGTGATTTGTACCATCACCACTTTTGCACTTAGAACTGTACTCGTTTAAGCTCATAATTGCATGGATAAAATGCATAACGATGCAAAGAAATACAATCACAAATATGATATTTTGCGAGAAGAATGTCTTTGAAGAAAATACTGAGAAAACCGACGGAGTCTTGAATCTTAACTCGCTCAGAGGCGCATATCGTCTTAGGGAACATTGACTGGCAACCATTATAATTTATAAGGTGTAAATGAAAGAGCAAAGTAGTTTTTTTTAAAATAGAAATAAAATTGGGTTTTTTTTTCAACTTCATACGTTCAATTATACTTATCAGCATCGATACAACACAACCGGATGTTTTAAAATAGAAAGCGAAAAAAAACGATATAAAATTAAGGTGTCTTATACAATGACCTTAGATATGGTCCAAAGTTAATCTTATAGTAAGTGTCACCATTATATGAATATAAGAGTCAAAAATAATGTCATTCTTTGCCGGCATGGAGCGCTTTTTTTGTAATTTCTCAAAAGCCTAATTAAGCTTCACTCAACCTGGTGCTCACTTATTTTCTGAGCGAAATACATGTAGTGATTGCGCTGTTGGCCTACCTTTTAAGGACTAACTGTTGATTCTGAGCTCCTGAATAATTTATTTGCATGTTCGATTAGAATTTACTAGCTGAAATGGTAACTTTCCGAGCGTGAATCCAGCAGTTGAACGGTTTTTTTCGAGGTTTCAGCTCGAGCTCCAGTTATCATCTGCAACTTTTGATACGTTGCCAATAAATTTTACAGGATAATACCAATAAATTGGTCTTACAATTATGTTGTTCTTGGTCCATCGGCTATTATTGGTTCACATTTTTCATACGTTCTCTATGTAATTGTATTAAATATGCTCTTTTATACGTTCATTTCTTTCCCATTATCGTTTGGCTATAGATATTACGTCCTTATACGACCAACACCATCGACTATGAATACAATTAAAATTTGCATTGCTTTATATTCGGTCGCTTTCGTTCAATTGGTAAGAGTTTATTTTGAAGCAATAATATTGTCATATTCGTTAGCTCAACTGTTGCGATTACAGCTAATATTAGGCTAATTTTATTCAACGTTTCTGTCGTAATAAAAAAATTGATTAAGCGATCACGAAAAATTATAGTAGAGAGCAAAACTTTATAAGATTGGAAAGAATATTGTTAAGGGGTAAAGAAATATATTTGACACAACTTTTCAGATAATGGCTCCGGAAGAACTAATCAAAGGGATGCGGTTATCTTATCCAAGCGCAAATTTTCTCGATGAATTTTTAATTATTTTTTTTCAACTTAAGTCATAATATCTCTTCTAATCTTACAATAAGCTAAGTAATTGAAATCTCTTCAATAAAAGTACTAAATCCCTACTCTTGCTTCCCCCTTCCCCCACCCCCCCCCGCCTCTTCCTTCGCTCACATATATAACCGTTTTATTTGCGGAATTGAATAAGAATCAATTTTTGTTTTCGATTACAGATGTTGTTCTACTTCTCAGAAACAGATCCGAAATACATTACACACGAATTGGAAATGTACGCACCTCAATATAATTTAACCGATGCGGTTGTCTACGGTAATCATGTACAACGAGATCCACTTACAATCGTTACCGTATTCACAACATGTGTGCCAATGTTTCCTATCTATTCGGTGGTTATTTATGTAAGGCGACATGTCTATAGATTATTAAATGGTATTTCATTGGAAGCACTCAGCGTTTCGACTAAAATCGCTCATCGAAAACTTATGATGGTGACTATTTTTTTTAAATTTTTTATTATTTAAAAAAATTTTTTTTTATTTTTCTTCCACAGTTTTTCAGTGATCTTGAGAAATTTTATAGGTAACGTTTTCATAAGCTCCACATAACGGGGAAGTTTTGTAGGGGACATTTGTACCAAATGCTAAATACAAACAGAATCTCTGATGCAGCGATTTTTTTAGATGAACGTGACCTACCGTCGCCGTCGTTGGCTAATTCACGAATGCTGGTAGTTAAAAAATGGGAAATGAGAAGAGCTTTCATACCCCTAGACAGTTAGAACACATGGTTGGGGATGTTAAAAGCAAGGTGCTAAACCGTTCATGCAAAGAACAAAAACAGCAAAGAGTAAAGGTAGAGAGAAAAAGGTGCTGCATAATTAGCATAGATATAAAACCTTTTTTTAAAAAGTTCATGCCATCGGCAGAAAACAATGATAGATCTCAATCGAAACGGCGACACGTCTGTGATATGAGCCTAGAAGACAACCGTCTAAATCCGTTAAGTCTGGAATTTCGGGAACACTGGAAGGCCGAGAAAATCGAAAGCCTAAATTCGAGAATAAGAGCTTCGGTTGAGATCATAAAGTTCAGGCATGGGAATGAGAAAATAGATTAAAAGTAGACATAGCGTACTCTGCAAGCATATTCTAGATATGAATAACAAGAAATAAATAGAATTTTCATAGTGGATTCGATTCCAGAACCAAGCACAATAGCTAACAATTGTGTACTCGAACGAAAAACTTTCACGTGTGGAAAAGTTTTAAACGATGTGCAAAAAAAAAAAAATCCTTTAAAAGCAAAGATTTATGATAGTGGAATTAAATCGAACTCATTTAACTTGCTATTCGAGGAATTTAATGATACATAGGCGTATGCAATAATTTACATATGACACAGACCAAGGAATCGACAACTCCAAGGAGAAAACTTTTCAACTCGTTCAACTAGTTCGTCATCAAGTCATTGAGTGAGGATAGTTAAGAACTTGTTGAAATTAAACGGCAATAAGCAACAAACCTTCTATGTAGTAGTCGAAATAATAGCGGTGTACGTAACATAAAATATGTGCCTTATCTAGCACTTGCCAAAAAAAAATCATCGAGAATGACGATTAAATTGGTCCACGAAGATCACGACAGTGATAACTTAATGCGATAGATGAATGTAATAGGTATATAATTAATGCAAAAATCGTGGTCAATACGTAATGAGTGATATTTATCAGCATTTAATATTTATGTACCATATTTTAGACGAATAATTAAAACCAGGAAATGCTCATTAGAGTGCAACGAAGTGCATCAGGAAACAGGTGATTAATATATGTGCCTGTAAAAATCTATAAGTTTTCTCAATAATCAATAATAGGCAATAGTTTTCCAACGAATACACAGCATTACTTATTTCAACGAATTTAAGAAAACATTCGCATTACCTGCAGTAGGCATTCAATTTTAAATTTATTTGCATCTTAAATACTATTTTTAAGTTTTGAATCTTTCATTTCAAATAATTTATCAAGTCGATATACCTTAATATAGGTATATTCCGGCAATCGCTGTACTTCATGTCATAGAATATTTTGCCAACGAACTGATACTCATATTCTATACACTATAGTGAAAAAACTTATGAAAAACAAGAATTGATATGTGGATACATAAATTTATGAATTGCTAGAATATTTCTTAGTGATTTAGAAGATATTAGAAGCAATTAAGCGTATTATACTAGTAAACTTAGAGGAGATTCGATGATGGCTCAAAGCCTAACTAAGGAAATTTTTTTTTATTTTTTTTATTTTTATTTTTATTTTTTATTTTTTATTTTTTATTTTTTTTTTGCAGGCACTAACAATTCACGCTACTCTACCGATATTCTTTATTTTTACGCCAATTTTGCTTTATGTGGTATATCATGTTGGCGTAGCGCGTTATATGATCATCGAATATCTAATATTTTCAATTTTTGGCATGTTGCCGATTTTCAGCCCTATCGTTACGATTGTCTTCATCAGACAATATAAGGACGCTTTACTGCATCAATTTCATTTAATTGTTTGCCCAACGTCAAAACATCAGAAGTCACCACCAAAAATTTTTTCAACGAGATCTGCAATTCTCTAAAATATGAAAATTTCCAATAAAATATAAAAATCTTTGCAACGAATCATTTATTGCTGTCCCGTATTTCCATCATGACACAAGAATGACTTCATTGTGCCACTAAATACATTGCAACATTTTTAACACATTGCAATTTTTTTTGGATGACGATTTATTGCGCTGAATCATTTTTAGCATTCAGGAGCTATTTTTATTGCTGCAACATAGTAAAGATAAATTTTTTTTCTTGTTTATGGATATTTTGCTGCTGGTATTTGTATATCTCTTTTCTTGAACGACCGACCGGTTATGCAAATGCTCGAAAAAAATGTAGTAACTAGAAAAATTTTGCAAATCAATACGTGATGGAGCAAAAATAACGTTAGAAAAAACGAGTATTTACATTTGGGAACAATTCTAGTATATATGCAAATTTGCAAAAGCGATAAGAGAACTCCAAACATCGAGCTCATTTATGAAACCGGTCGGTTGCAAGTCGTGGGCTGAAAGTTCGTTCTGTTAACTTGCTGAAGGGCAGAATTTCTACACGATAAGATTTTTTTTCGGCAAGTGAAAATCTTATCCGCAGACCGGATTGGAAACTCTATCCAGAAGTTTCCGGATAGACGGCTTTACCACTAAATTACTGTGAATAATCACAGACGGTTCAGCTGTGCACATATTGTAAGAATCTCAACGAGTATCAAGTGTATATCATCAAAACGCATATCGTCAAACAATAGTTAACAGTTAGATTTGTAATGAATTATGGCTGATTTAAAAAGAATATCTCAACCATACTATATGAAATAATTTTGCACGTATATATGTTATCACTTATGGTGATGATCATCGAAAACGGAACTAAACAAACGAATCATTCAACAGTGCATTATGATATGGAATAAATTGTTTCACTATGAGTATTTGTGAATTGAAATTCGTCGACAAATCGATAAACAAGAAGATGAACTAGACAACGAGACGATATATGCGTATAGACATGACAACGCCATAATGTTCACTAATGAAAGTTAACAAAAGTATGGTGCATATTGGTTGCACTAAATCTTTTTGACTAGATTATTTAGCTTATTTAGATCGTTGGTTTATATCGTCATGTTTAGATCAACATCACTTCTGTATTTTCAACGAAGGGCTGCTCCGATAGTGGCGAACAAAATATGCTGATTAAGGACATAGCAATTGAATAGAGATCAAACAAATTACGGTAGGCCGGCCATATTGCACGCGAAGTTGACAAAGGTGGAGCGCCAGAATACTACACTGCTACCCAAGAGGTCGAAAAAGACTCAGAGGAATGTTAACACGCAGAATATTTACAGCACACATCAATATTTATAGTGATGGGCGCTAATATTTAGAGCACACGCTCATATATACACCATTTATAACAATTTGGATAATTTTTCAATAATTTTTGCAATTCCTGAATTTGAAAGAATAGAGAACTTACTTGAGAGCATAAAGTTCATTCTTCAAAAATTCTCTGACAATCGAATACGAAAAGATCCCTGCATATGAGAAAGGAATGAGATCTAATATTAAAGTGGAACAACGAGAGACTAAGAAATGCTCCTTGATCTCCTATTTGATCAAACGTTTGTAAGTCCACTTGTTTAGAATATCTCTGAAGAATGCGACGTGTAATATTGCTTAAATTTTTACAATTATATGCTTAGGTTGCTCTATGTTACGGTCAGTTATTTTAATGCGGCCAAGATTTCGAGAAAAACCATTCTTAAACATCCAATTTGAATTTTATATATCGCATCAATTTATGTATTCATATAAATATTCAATTCAACATAACTCGTTGACTAATGTAAAATTGATCGATTAAACCACTATCGTATTTTACTACTTCTATATGGGGATTCTTTAATTAGTCGATTGAAGAGATTTGTTGACAAAAAAGTCAACCTCAATAGTATCACTCAATAAAAGCACATTTGACAAATCTCGAAACAAAAACTCGTCGTTATTGCTTGGAGAAAATAGAACGTTACGCAATGCTAAGTTGTGATGAAAGATTTTAAGCATTTATGGTACTTCGTCCATAATGAATTAATCGAAATATTACAGTCATTAAAACTACTCGATCGAGCTCAGTAAAGCGCTCTTGAGAAGCTGTACAACGTGCAGTTCTATGAAAGAAATTGGGGTGAATATAATAATCGGCGCTTTTGTCAAGAGGCGCTTTTGTCATAATATAAAGCGAAAACTATGGATCCTAGATATGATTACGCGTGTTGCCCATTGAAAACCAAACCTTCGGCATATTTAGTGTCGAACTCTGCTCGACAATATGTTGTATATGATCAACCTGCATTCTCTAATAATTGTCGATTTTGCAGTGATAATATCTCGATATTGGTGATGCAAAGTCGCATATAGCACCAGTCTGCTTGAAACGCCTTCCTAGCAGTTCAATGCGATAGGTGCGGGTTTCGGAGATATGAATGGAAAAGCTTGAGGAAGAGGGAAATATGATCGAAATGTTGTGGTTGAAGTAGAAACTTGTAATGTGGAGTACATACTGGAGTGGGATTACTCTGTTGCTTTGAAGCCTCCTTATAAAATGTTTTGGTGTATAAATCTCACCAAAATGTATGCCTGCGGATATAAGAGTGGAGTCGCATATGCAAATTGCATAACAATACTGTAACGCCTTTATATGACATCTTTATCATTTCTTGTACTTCGGCTTTATCGCTTATCATATATCAATACAGAAAAGTTAAGTATTAGTTAGTGCACGAATAGAACAAAATTGACTGATCGGTGCAGCCGTCTCGGCGGTTTTCTGCTCAACTGTACCACTTGTGATGCTTTGATTAAGTCCATTCCCAATTTGTCGATTGCTCCTTTCGGCTTTTCTCCATTTAGCGCGTCGATTTTGAAACCAAACCTATAAGAAAACTTTGAAAAAGAAAATAAATCGTAAAAGGTAAGAAAAAATTTTTAGAAGAATATTGACTCCGAATAAAATGGTAATCATTACCATCTAATTCGGCATTGCTCTAATAAACTTTGGGATATATCTTAACCTACATATATGATTTCGATAGAAATTTCAAAAAATATGAAATGGTTTCTGCGTAAAGTAGCATAGAAAATTTGGTACTCTACCCGACTTAAAATTTATGCGATCATATCTCATCAAACGGCAAAAAACTCTGCAACAACCTACAACATTGGAAAACTATTAGTTGCAATGAATGTGAAAATCATTGGCTTCTACAGTTGAAAAGCTTGGAAAATACGTTATGAAATAGGCAAAATCGACTCATTAATAGTCGACTCCAATGAACTCAGATCTCAGTAGAGCCTAAAAGTTAGGCTTTATTATCGACTCCACAAAAAAAAGTTGAATTTGTGACTTTGATTAAGGTGTCCACTCATCAAATCAAATTCACAACTGATTCCGATTCGCTTCATTCTAAATTCTCTTCGAGGATTTCAAAAGAGTAAGCGTTGTTAATGTCATTGGCTAAAGAATAATGGAAGAAAAGTTTCGATGGAATCTTGAGATATGCGACAACCAATGAGGTGAACCGAGTAGACCACAATACCGAACTAAATCGCATAAAAGCTTTATCGACGACAATAAGCTTTTTCTTACAGTTTGTACTTACATCCGGTGAAGAAAATCCTTTCGCTGTGCCAATTTTTCCAACGTTATAAAGGTATGAAGATGAAAATAGATACCTGTATCCTTGCTTCGGTTAATTGAATCTTTAATGCAAGTTCTTCACGAGCGAATACGTCCGGATAGTGTGAACGTTGGAAAGCGGTTTCAAGTTCATCGAGCTGAAATATTTTCAAGATTTTAATCAATGAATTGTAGATGAGAATAATAGGCTCTAAGTCCGAATTGATTCTGATGAATTTTCTAAAACTAATGAGAGAGAATGGAAAGGAAGGAGGAAGTATTCTTTCTCACCTGATAAAACTGTCAAATTAAATAATTACTCTTACTAATTGATAAAATTTAACCCCGTCGAACTAATTCAATCAATTGAAATTTACCAACAATGAGTGGTATTAGTATGATTTGCACATTGTTCGGCCTACCGTCAATTGAGCGTGCATCAAATCGGAGAATGAAAGCGTGCAAAATTTGCTGGATAATCGAATTTTTTTCGAGGATCACAATCTAAATCGAGTTATGGCATCCGCTCATGCGACGCAATTGCTTTATTCACTTTATTTAATCCTCTCCTCACTAAATTCAATCATTCCAATTTATTTTCCTCTTCAGCTTCTTCTTCTTCTAGTTCTTCACAAAGAAATTTACTCTCCATTAAAATTCTCTCATAAATCAATCCTACCTTTAAACTATTTTCGTATTACCATTTTCGAATAGAGGCTTCTCACTTCCTATAATAGGCCTCTTTAGGAAGTAGTGAAATTGATGAGTCCCTTCTCACATTTCCTAATCGCCCCCTCTTCCCCAGCTCACATAATGTATTGCTTTTATATTTGCATACGATACGAAATGCACGACCTACTTCTACAATTTTATGATAGGCGCAATTCAGATATACATTTTGGAATTTAAGAGTCGAGAATATGAATATTGCACTTTTCGCGCAAATCACAATAAAAATATAGTTTTTTCTTCCTCTTTTATATCATATAAGTTTCACAATTTTCTTTTTTACTTCATAGTGTTCCATAGACCTTTCCATGCAACATCAATTTTTTATCACCCCAAAAGTTGTCATATTCGGTAGTTTCTAATTAGTTTTCCTAAAAAAAAAAACTTCGGAAAGTTTTCAAATGGCTTTTTGGCAATTTTATACCGCATATAGGTATTTCTCACCCTTGAAGCAATATATTAAGTAGAATTTGAAATAAATAGTGAAGTTTGTAAAGTTTCTGCTTTGCGGCATAATGCTGTTCTGTGCTGAAGTTGATCCACTCATAGATAGCGAGCACTTCAGCAATGTTCAACGAATCGGCCTTGAAGGGTTTGTGCGGGATAAATCCACCACGTTTCATTTAAAAAAAAAAATGTTTTACGCACTTTCGCAACTTCACATCTACAAAGCCTTTGATGGTAACATGACATCAGCACGTATCTGTACATGTCTGTGTGCTTGTATGTCTGTCTGATGGTTTCGACACGACAGCCAGTTTATCGAGTATTTGCGTTTCAAATATATGGGTTCGCTCTGCAACTACATTCAGGCCAGTACCACTTTTCTGTATACCTTCACCTGGCAGCTGTAGTGTTCTTTATTTGTGTTCTAAATGAAGATGATTCAGTTCAGTTTAATTCACTGTAGTTTAGCTGAATTCAATTCATTTCAAGTCGATTTAATTCAATTCGATTCAATTCAATTCAGTTCAACTAAGTGAATCGTGAGTTGGGGAACTTTATTACAACATTGTACGTTATAGGATGACCCTCAATTTTTTCTGATCGATAAGCTTCAGAAAGAGTTACAGACGTTGAAGAATGTCAAAAATGTTACATGATTTGACATCGTTTCGGCTTTCATTCAGCACATTTTCTTCCATTTCATATCACTTTCTCGCCTCACAAACGAATTACAAGAAGACAATATCTTTTTGCACGAAATTTAGACATATAAATATAGTAAAAATAAAAATAAGAAATCATCATCTATTCTACTATTTGTTTACAAATCTAATTGATCAAGTAAGCAGGATGCAAAATCCAATATAAACTATTTCGTCTGATGCGCTTACTTTTTCATTGCATGAAATCGTCGAGTTCTAAAATGCCAAAGAAACGCTTTTTTCTCTACGGTAATTACCATCAAGAATAGCAGCATCACTCGAGTTTTGATGGACATTCCATCGGGCCTTTCGGTTGCGATCCTGCCCAACAATCCAGTTAGTCAGCTTCCGGACCTAATAGCGCAGCGAAAGAATTCGAACGCACCAATTCCGGAATTTTTGTAATTTCCAGAACTCATCTCGGAATAAAGGGAGGCGCAATTTTTTTTTTTTTTTTTTGCTCAGCTGCATCGCAATATGCACTTTATGTTGAATATTTTTCGCAAAAACTTATAGAAGTAACTATACATATGATTGCGCGTAGATATTAAGATCAAATAAACATATACACGTGCATAGCTGCCACACACATATACATTGTACTTTTATTGATTTGTTGTAAAAAACGTATCAAAATTGCACATTGCGCATTTTTATAAACTTCAAATTTTGTAAAAAGTTCGCATCTCAAAATTCATAAAATTTATAATAAAAATGCATGAAAAAATCGTTTAGCAAACTTAATCTTTCACAAGCTGTGCTATATGAATGAATTTAGAGGCGCTAAAACCTTTGATGAAAGGATAAGAACTCGACATGTCGCGCTAAGTAATTCGATTTGGCGGCATTAGAGAAGCAACTCTTGATTTGCGATGAGCCGAATCACATCTATGTTATGGAGGCACGATGAAATTTACTGTTACTGCACAACTCTAAATCTTTTGGCCACTCAAATGCAAAAGGTGACAACAACCTGAGGTTCGAGCTAAGGTGACAACAAATCCGGACCACTAATGAAAGTATGGTCATCAAGCAAATTATCGCAGTTGATGAATGCTTTAACTCAGATGGAAAAATAATAAAAGGTGAAAATAATTAAAGAACGCTAAGTGAAGCAGTGCATATACAAGGAATTAGAGATGTCAATTTGACGCGACCTATTTGAATTGCTACTTAGTAAGGGCGGTAATTTGCTCATATTTGAATTCTTGTCCAATTAGGTCAGAGATTATACGTAATGCAGATTGTGCAAATGCCCTGCAATAAGTCAAGATGGCTCGCCTCCGGGAAAAAATCATAGCCGAAACTGCAGAGGCAAGATATGTTAGAATATTTCGCTTCCTTCAAAAATTTCAGCCCCGAAACAGTTTCTGAACTCATAGGCCTAAGCTAGCCGGTAAATGCGATCAATGCTGATGGAAAAGCTCTTCCGTAGAATATTATTCAAATTTTTGCAACGATGAAATAAAGACGAGTAAATTGAAACATTTCTGAGACAACGAAATAAATTCTAGAAATTATTTTTGCATGGGGATGCAACTCTCGAAACGAACAATAAAATATAGAGATAAGTGACGCTAACTTGATGTGCACTAAATGTTGTTCTATTCCTGCGTTGTTTTCTTCGTGAGGTATTCTCATCGATAGCCGATGAGAGAGTATTCCCATAGATGAGTGAACTGCTTTGATGACAAAGAGCCATTGCATCATCTTCAACACAATATAAGAATTAGTCTTTTCCAGCGGGTATTGTAATCTTCCCAATAAAGGCAAAACAGTTATCTTTATACCTGTCTTTGTAACAAAGAGCAGCACCTCCTATACACTTGTATATATGAAGTTTTTCCTGCATTGATTACGTTTGCAGAGTGAGTGAGTTGATAATAGAAGAAATGAAGAAGAAGGCCGAGGCAATTTGTGCGTGTAGTAGATAAAATATATTGAAGAAATATTAAAGGTAGTGTTTGAAAAATAAAATAAAAATTTGAAAATTTTAAAACACACTATTATTTGAACAAGATTTACCACAAGAAATAAGCTAATGTATGGGTTATTCATTTCAATATTTTATATTTGCAATTTTTATGCATTTCTTCGCTCATCTATCGCTTATAAAATCCATTATGGCTTCTCAGAGACAATCTAAAAGGTGTTTAAAAATTCTTCAAAAAAAGCGCTTACGTGGATATCATAACATTTTTTAAATCTTACATCGATAGAGCCTTGCAATTGGAATAGCTTTGCTTTCTTTTTATTGTTTAATCATCAGTATATTTTATTATTTAATTCGATATTATTTAGAATAATTTAGTTCACAAAGTTTCCTTTATTCCGCTCGTGTTTTCGTCTCTTTAATGAGGCTAGCAACTATTGCTCAAAATTTACTTCATTTTACATTTTAATCTGATTGCCAAAAAAGTGTGAACGAATTGCTAATGAATCTATATCTCATCAATATCTTTGCATCATTCGTTGTTTTATGATGATGTTGAAAAATTTTTGAAAAAAAATCAATGCAAAAGAACAATAAAATTCCATGAAAGTTAATGATAAGTAAAACATTTGTTTAGTAATTCTCATATATCATTGAAAGATAATTTAATCTTAGAAAGTTTATCTTAGGCATACCCTCAATGACCACTTTTATAAATGTTTGTAAGAAATGATTTATAATAAATTTATAAGAAATGATTTAATAGCACCGAATCGAACTGAACTCAATTAACTGGAGAATTAAAAAACGAATTTCAAACACTTACAGTATGCCGAATGCCTTGTTGAGTTGTGTTCGGTTGTTGTGGTTGTTGCGCTACTAGAGACGGCAATATTTAACGTTGCTGTAATATAAGCATTTATGAAATATTTTATATGCGATCAAGTTACTGGAATATAAAATTAGTATATCTTACTTATACGAATCCCTCTACTTGACGATAAAAATCCCATAAACTGCGGCAAGGTATCACTAAATATGGCTCATATTCAATAAGGCGATCAAAAATTTTCATATTACAGATCACTAGAGTCAACTCGAAAAGGAGCCTCTCGGCTTAACGGTTTGCAATTGTCCTGCAATCTGGAAAATTTCGCAACATCTTAGAAATGTTTGCATTTTTTGCAACACCTCACCGGGATGTTTTTACTGATTAGTTTATGCAATTAGAGAAATGTAAGTGCTTTCAATGAATACGAATATGCAATCGGTTGATAGTCATAGAGAAAGGAACGCCACTTGCACTTGATTGGCAAGACGAGAGTCAAAATCATCTACGCCAAATGGCCATTTATTTATGATTAAGACGACTGAAACATGTAACCACGAATTATCTTTTTTTGATTTCGACCCGTAAAAAGTGTTAGGGATCGAAGCTTCTCAAAGTAAACACCAAAAAACTCCTCCTTCACTCTTGAAGATCGTAACATGTCGATAACACTTTTTCATGCTTGTTGCCTACTTCGATATCCTCCAATGAACTATTTTTGAAATTTTCGGGTATTAGATGGCCCCTAAAATTTCCAGTCGAGTGCATAAATATTCTAGCATTCGACCCGATTTCCACTGAAATAATTTCGAGGATGGCAATACTCGATCCATTCGGCCATAATTTTTGTGCAAGGGGCTACCCGCTCAAATCAAGGGAGTGTATGCCTATTATGTTAGTTTATAGCGCCCCAATTTATTGGCGTATATATTATCATTAAAATTATCCATTGAATATTTTCCCGTAGGGTTTCTGTGATATAAGGAAATAGGAAACCTGGTTCAAAAGTATGTAGGTCATTGTGTGATAATGAATGAAGTGGTGGCAACATCGTTGGCCAAGCGGTAGATGGTGAGGTACCGAACGGATAACCAGGGAACATCATTACTTCTGAGAGAACGAATTCTCACACCGTTTACAACAACAAATCTTGAAAAGTTCGATACTGTATGAATATAGCATAACTCCGAACAAAGATCTCGTGTATATAATATCATATTCAAAGATATCAGAGAGCAAAAATAACTTTTAAGCGGTGATTTTCCAGTTAGAATAGATAGGTTTCAGATAAGCAATTATTGCCGCATTTATTATATATATGTAATGAGCCTTACTGGAACTCAATATCCATATATCGCTAGCATTAAAAAATTTCCATTCGTTAAGCAATAGACAATTGTATTGATGCACAAAATCTTCCTTATTCTTCCGAAAATTGTTACTGGGAAAAATATTAAAAAAGGAAGTTGGGAAGGAAACACAATTATATATATATATATATATATATATATATATATATATATATATATATATATATATATATATATGATAAAAAAAGACTCAACATCAATTTTTTCGTGCTTCAGTTCTTTTACTCTTAAAAAAACCACATTTTCTGGATATTACAGTAGTCTTAGTCCACTTGAATAACACAATCAACATGAACACCAAATTTGATAATAAATAAATGCGATTCGCGTAAATAAGTGCACTCGAAGGTCACAGAAGCGCACTCTTGCCGGGGAGATGTGTTTCTTTACTCATGACCTATGTAATGAAATGACTAGAATCGTGACCGCATACAAAATTCACTGATGAAAAAGATATGTTGGTCGCTATGATCAAGTGTCAGAAATGCATAAAAAATACCGCAACGATATCAACAAAAAGTTGGACAACGATCGAAATGAAAATGCAACCACCTCATGAAATCCTCTATAGAAATATGAAAAGTAACATCGAAACTTTTTCTTCACCGTGACTTTTAGAATGACAAATTTTTATCAATAGGCAAGGTAATTCAAGTCCATTCTTTTTGCTTTCCCCGTTTTTCTTCCTTCCTGCTACTGTGCCACGGGGATCAGTTTAGCTTCCCGCCTTTTTTGAAGAAAACAAAAGCATTGTGGAGCTAGAATTAGTGATCGACTAGAAATCTAAGTGAGTACTCGATCACAAATAGAGATGCTATGAATTTTGCAGGTCTGACTGTCGTGGAAAAAAGTCTTGATATGATCGGATTTGAATGATCTATTGAGTATTGATGTTAATTGATGTTTTTCTGAAAACCTATAAGAATCACTATAATGGAAATATTATTTAGATGCCTCATTGAAAAATTAGCACCATCTTGAAAATGATGGAGTTTTTTTTTGGATTTGTACTAAAAAAATTTCCGGAATCAGAGCTAATCCTCTGAGTGGAATTATTTTCCTTCATCATCAGCACTTTTCTTAACACTCAATTATCGATCGCTATATTGCTACATCATTTTGCGCATAATTGGGTCGATGAATTATCTTATCCGTCTCTTATCACTTAGAATTATCCCTCTTTTATCACTGATATTATCACCCTCTCACTAATTGATTTTTCAGGGGACTTTTCAAGAAAATACTTAAGTGATGCACCTCAAGAAGGAATTTCTAAAACAAATTATTTTATCGTTTCATGATTTAACGAAATCGTTATAGGGTCACTAAATATAAAAAAAAAATACTTGAATAAAAAAATTTGATCGTCGATAAGAGTGCAGCTTCATCTGCAATGACAAGATCAAGTGCATCCATATACTAGCGCAACACCGCAAATACAATTTTCAATCATTAAGTGAAAATCGGCTCAACCCTCAAGTAATTTGCTCCGCCCACATCGAGTTCCTATTGGATAAACCATATCTTTGTGATCCTGTTTCATTTTTTTCTGCCGAATTTCTATTCCATTCAGAGAATATTTCAAAAATTTCGAAAGTGATCATCTCAATGATTATTTAATCGCTATTCAAACATTCTCGAAATGAGAGTTTCGGAGCCGAAATATATATGATAACGGAGCCGAATTGGGAGTTAGCATTAAGATCAAAAGAAATTGGTTGTTGATCAGAAGTGTGATAGGTTCATAACAGTGATGCAGTATTGTAATCTGAGAGCAAACCGTGTGGTTATTTAATCATGACCTATCACTTAAATGAAAATTGTGTTGATAACAAGATATAAATTGGCAGAAATATTATTTTTTCAGTGTTTTCGTCAAGCGTCTAGTTTCTACGAAATTTTCACTTTTTCGGCTTTCTGACCTATTTTTTTTTTCGTGTAAACATCAAAATTTTCCGCTGTTTCGGGAGCAAATTCATTTACAAAAAAAAAAATCTTTTATAGTGATAAAAAAGATAGGTACTTTGAAGAAAAATGACGAATTAAAGAGCCTTTGAATGTCATAAATGGGTCGCAAAAATTGACAAGTGAATTTCACAACGTTTATGCAAGACACAATTTCTGCCACGAGAAATTTTTCTTAATTTTTTTTTTTAGTGTTAGGCAAAGTTCGCACAAATTGGCGTCGATATTGAATGAATCTTTCTCTATATAGGTAATGAGACTTTAAAATGTAATCTGTGTTGTCGAAGGTATTAAAAAATCTATCCTATATTGTTTAACTATAACAATTTGGTAACCTTCGATGTTGAAGTTTGGCGAATGGAATGAAACGACGAGATATTTTAATGTTAAAACTCTTGCACATCGCTGCGAATTGGTTATGTTATATAAAAAGTAAGGCATATTAACGAGCTCTTTCAAAACTCAGGTTGAGATAAACCAGTCGACGAAATTATAGCTGCATAACGGTTATGAGCTGGAAAAGGAAATCAGAGAAGCAAGAGGAACAAATGACTCATGCAAAAGGCGGAATTAAGAGCTAGTTAAGGGCGAATACGAGATGGGTTTTGTTTCAACGGTGTTTATGGGTATGTCACATTTGCGCCACGACATAAATATGTATTTAAGGAAATACCCTTGAGTTGCACTAAATGCATGAGGTGATATAGATGGGTGAGATGACGAGTGCCCATCGAAATGGGTTTATTGGCAATTATGTATGTTGTGTCAGCGATATTCGGCGCACAATCAAATTGAGATGTAACGAAGCGCGTCGAATCGAATTTGGAAGTGAATCTCGAGAAAATCGAATTGCACATCGCGAACACCGCAAAAGACGACGCATCCAACTCTATCGAAAACCATTCAACACAACGATATTATGATGGCTTCATCAATGATAATCCTAACGTTCATCTATATATAGGTTGAGAACGATTTCAATCCACATCTCGATTCCTTCGATCCGGCATAACTCCAGTCATCATCACGGAGTACGAGCCATTGGGATTGCATGGCTGATGGTTGTACCCAGTTCTATAGTCATAGCGATAGCACGACTGTAACATATACCGAATGAATACCCGCAGATCTTTTATAGCTTAAATTTTCCTCTCACGTCCTTCTGGAAGTACAGTCTTTCATATCTCCTTACCTAACAGAAAAACGTAGAGAGGAGTGTGTTCATAGTTCCTTTTTTATGCGTTTTTTAAACCCTTTGCGAGAAGCTTATGCGCAAAATTCTATGACTGCATACAAATGTGCTTATCTATGTGTATACCTATGCGTTCGTCCAGTATTTGCAAATAGCAAACCATGAAAATGACGCGGGTGGAATACGGAAAAATGTGTACAGCAAGGCCTTTTTCCAAGTCCACTTTCCTAAATAGTTTGTGGATTGTTGAAGGTGAAAACCTATTCCTTGAAGGTAAACGAGTTAACGAGGGAAATAATATGTAGCTAAACAGTAAAAGAAATCTGCGCATAAATGATCAGTTAATTAAATCAATAAAGAGTAGGGATGCCTCTTAAATAAAGCCCTCAAGAAAAAAGATAGAAAATGGGAATAATTTACAATTCGATATCTCAATTCAAGTCAATAGGCAATCGAATATTTCGTCAAGCGTCTATGATGAGTTTGACACGCTAATATTTTGCATAATAAATAAACACATCGACTTATACACTCGAATCGAGAGCTAATTAATTATGTCCCTGAAATCACGCTAGTGAAAACGCAAACAATTTTCTAAATTGCTCTCAACGACACGAATAGGATTACGGTAATCGATGTATGCAAATGAGTTTAAATTTACTATCAATTCCGCTTCAAATATCTATTATCTTCATTTAGCTCTAATGAATCAATCCTCTATCTTTGAAAAATAGATCTTCAGTTTAGAGTGAAAGTGCTTTCAAATAAATAAGAACGTAATTTTTTTTTTTTTATACCGATACATCTACCGTATAACGAACCAACAGTATCGTGGTGGTTGGAGTGCACCCTTTTACTATTGACTATTTTCTGAGAAATTTAATCGTTGTTGATGATTATTCTATTGAGTAGGCCATCAAGCCTTAGCATCAAAACACTAATTATATATATATATATATATATATATATATATATATATATATATATATATATATATATATATATATATATATATATATATATACCATTGGTTGCACGGAACTTTGTGGTATTACTGTTTGTTAAATTGCAGCGACGAATTTACCACTAATATATCGAGCGTCGTTGAAAAACCTGTACCATTTTCAGTCCTCTAGTCCTGTGTAGTCCAACTGTTAAGTTTCTTTTATCACATTATTGGTGGATGTTGAAAGGGGTTTCATCTGTACTGATTCCCACCAAGCCTACACTAGCCCATCCCAGCTAACTTTACCCTTCTAAGTTTTTAAATGATGAAATGAATCTGGGATTTCATGCTTAGAATTTAAAATTTTTTAATTCACTTATCTGCAGTTACAGTGATTTACGTCTGCCACAGTGAATTGCTTCTCGCTTAACAAATCCGGAAAAAAATCCTCAAAAACGTTTTAATGTCGTCCATTAGTTGTCAGAAATCCACCCATATGAGAAACGAATGAAAATTTTTCAACGTATTGCGTTGTGATCTATTCGAAGGAAGAAAAAAAAATGAATCGAACTCTAAAAACTCATCTCTTAGAGTCTTTAGTTAACCTGTTAGCATTTCGACTAATGTTTAGTTGCCCAATTGGTGCTATATGTCGCCAAACAATCATTATACCAGCTTCCTATCGTTAGCCCCCACTTCGCAACTGAGGCGCATTTTTATTGGAATAACTATAATCGCACTTACACCTCTCAGGCGACGAGGAGAGTAAATAAGTCGTTGAAACTTTTAGAGATGAAACAGTTTAAATTCTTGCAGATGAAATGTTGCGAAGAGAATTGATTTTAAACGCATAACCAAGGAGAATTCATCCTCAGCGACGATGCTATCAACCGTTCGAGATTCTAGAGCTAAGGATTGCCCAAAAAATCCGTTAAAGATCCACTGCAAATACTTATTTCAAATAGTAGATTTGTTGCCTCTCGGAAGTGAAGCAAACACCTTCTACCGATTGCTGTCGTATCGTGTCGCTTAATGAGATCGAACTTCCTCTCGACTGGATCAGTTTTCTCGCTCGAAAACGTTTGCAAACTGTTTGGAATATAAGCGTCAAAATGCTAACGTCCTTATTACCTTTTTTTTTCTTTAGAAGGTTCCATAATGAATTGCATCAACATTAATGTGAATGTTTGCATTTCATAGAATAATAGAAAGCAACTATTGGGAAGCACTAATTGCGTTATGTGGATTTCGACGACTGCATATTAACCGCATTTTTTTGATGCAAAAGCTTAATTTGTAAGCTGGTTTATTATTTACTTTTGATAAAAATTAATAAAACAGCGACGGTAAGATTTTTCATCACACGAAAGGAGGACTGAAGATTTAATGAAGGGAATTCGCGAATTAAACTATGATTTCTATAAAAGCAACTAGGGTGCCGAAGCGAGGATGGCGTGATCCAGGCAGGTTTTTGATTCAGCCCATCAGGCCAGCCGGTCGTATCAATGACGAAAAGTATCTGTATAATGTCTAAAGGGTATCCATAAAAGTCATTAAGTAAAATTGCGTATGTAGTAAGCATAATAAAAATTTCTTTGAGTGGGGAAAAGAACGTAGAGATTTTAAACATTAAACCAGGATTATTCTGTACGACGAAAACGCCTTCACAGTCATTTCCGTTACAGATCATTCCTAGCGATGCTTGCGCACTTCAAGAACATCCTACGCGTCCCACGTGCAGTGTACAAAGTCGTCGAATGCCAAACCAATTCTCATTACTTCATTTATCGTTAACATTGAGTGTATCATCGTCAAGAGATAATAAAAAGTTGAAATGGTTACAGTTTTTGCAAAAAAAAAGAAAAAAAAACTACAATGTGATAATTTTATGGTAGCTACTGCAACACCTCTACGAGGAGAGATAAGACAAGAGAAGGGAGAAAGACCGTTCAAAGATTTAAAGATGGTATTTTTTGTGGATGATGAAGTAATATTATGAATGAATGTGGCTAAATATATTGTTCGATAAATGAAAGAAGTGCACAATCGGTTTGCTCAAAGCAATTAGTTGCAAGAATTAAAACAACAAATGTGCATAGTGCGAATGAGGTTAGAAGAAGAATAACGACAATCATTACACCACAACAACGGCATATCGATAAACCACCATCACTTTGTTTATATGTCTCTGAAAATAGATTTATTAGATCTACTTGATATGATATGACGATCAATGAAAACTGGGAAATTGCTACAAGAAGCAACTCTTGCGCTCATTCACTCGAAATTTCGATTGTGTCTAATAGACGCACTATTGTACCAATGATGAATACTGAACATGCTCAGCTGGAAGAATAGACTTATTCACTTACCATTTCATAATATTACCCAAGGGAGAGGGTAAGGAATGGGATGCTAGGAATAGAATTCAGATTTTTGAGGGCAAAATGAAAATTTATGAGTATATAAGTATTACAAGAAAAAGAGGTGGTTTTCGAAAATGAAACGAAAAAAAAAAACTATGAGCTTAGGAATCTGTAGCTCAAGCCAAAGTTCTAGAATTCTACTGCAATGTCAGTAGGTCTAGTTGTGAAATTCGTCGATCAGCACCGTCTATGAGCACAACGAATAGACATGGGAGGATAGCGAGTATCATTCAAAAAATGAAAGCCAACTTTTGATAATGATAGTTTTATGCCGCTTTTTCTTCTTTTTCTTCTCTCCTTCGGCGTCCTGTTCCTCCGTCGTTCCATCATCTTGCTTTTCCGGCGTTTTCTTTAAACCTGGCGACTTCTGTTGATCCGCATTTGAATTTACCGATTTTTCTTGAACTTGCTCCGGAGATTGCTCAACAGGCGGATTAATTGGTGGCGGAGCTGGAGGAGGAGGAGCGAAAAGTTTCGGTGGTTCCGCCGAATCTGAAAGGCATCCCAAATACTGTCTTCAATTTTGGCCTTTACCTTTCATCAAGAAACTTCCCACCTGAATGGAAATGGTGAAAAAATCGAATTTATGTTGGTGTCAATATCACCACTATGCTATCTGCTGTTTTGCAAGCAAAAACACACTAAATATGACTGTAGAGCCGAATATAAAGACGTCAGATTGCTGCAGTCTTGAACTTTAACCTGCAATATTTGTTAGTGAAATAAAATTGCACAGCTAGAGTTTTTCAAGAGTTCACTAATATAGAGCATTAAGAATATAGAAGTATATTCGAGGTGCACAAATTAGAATGCCAAATAAATATCTATTGAATAGCGATTATAGTGGTGTGAGGCATTTAACTGACCATATAGATGTGGAAATTGAACAAGTCTCTCAGCATAAATGCGACAATGATTTCTTAGCAGTCTTTGCCGTTGAATAATTCGATCTTTGGTGACTAAATATGGCATAGTCAAAAATTCCGCTCAAGGAATTTCAGCTATTTCACCTCGATCTATAAACTCTTCTATTTCTCTGGCGGCATAAGGGGCCAAAATTCATTGAAACCCTCTAACCCTCGGAGGCTATACAATTGCAGAAAGATCAAAGATCGACGATCGTGCTATCGAGCAACAGAAATTGCTCTCTGCATACAACAAAGGTGATTGTTTGATTCTGTCGACAGTTTTATACTGCGATAGATCAACGAATCGACTTTTTTTGTTTGTAAATTAGATCTTCTATTGAGTGAATGTATTCTTCACTCGTTTCGCTTCTTTTCGTGTGGAGATAGATGTACGACGGCCATTATTACGCATTCTTCTTGCTCGCCAAGCTTCGTTTTCATTCGACTGGTGACGGTGCTGAGGTTTACATTCTACTTCGAATTGAATATGATGGCTGAGATATTACCATCATTAGTATCTCAACCTTTTGCTGACAATTTATTTACGTGTTTCTTTTTTCGCAGCTCTTGGCCTAAATAAATTAGCCTATTACCATCATTGCTTTGTTCACTTAGGCTACTTCTTGTAATTCACATGTTGAGGCAAGCATTACTAATATCTAAGTACTGTGATCATTCGATGATTGTACAAGTAGACATATCTGCAAGTGGTATCTTTTTTTCGTGTATCACATGAATCCTGCAAGGATGCTATGGGCGGAGGAGACTTTTTAACGGTTGTTAAAGCAATCTCGATCAAAGGAGAATTCAGAAGTGCTCGCAGCATTAGACTGTGATGGAACGTCAGCTCGGTGGCGCATCTCCCAGGGGAACCCGATATTTCTAACCAGCTTCCCGTTCTCAACGTTTGAGAGATGATTTTCTACATTGTGTTCATTTTAATAAGCTGTCAAAAATGGAAAACTTTCCATAACATTGCGTTAATAGGGACTACACAGAGCTTTAGCTTAGTGTAGGTTCTTAAGAGTGCAACCTTAACACATAGACGAACAAGTTATCTGTCATCTTTATATCGTCGCTGTTAAGAACCTTCATAAACTTCTTGCATAGAATTTATATTTTCATCTGTTGTTCCACCTAAATATGCTCATTCGCAGCAATAATTTCTCTGCATTCATCCTAGAAAAGGCTTGAATAATGCTTTTCTCTCAAATGTCGGTCTCCCCTATACTCAATGCAGCCAGCCGTTCCATACTTCAATTCCCCGATTTATTCATCATGAACTCTCTTATTTGATTGTTTATGCTTTCATAAATGCCTATTCAATCAGAAATTAGCTAGATGATTTTGCTTTCAATGTTGAGCAGAAGAAACTAAAGATGATTCTTATTGGTAAGATTTGACTGACTCCAGTAAGTACCCATATTTTATGCTTTCATTTTACAAACTTTTTTTTTGCAGTTCAGCGATCAGATCGTATGCCCATAAACCGAGATCACCGTACAAACATATCTGTTAATGACTGATTATTACCGATTTCTGCATCCCTACGCATAAAGATCGTTTGTGCTGACTTAACGTTGCACGTGGTTCAGAAGTTACTACTTTTTTACTTTTAGCGAGCTTTCGTCGCTCATCTAGATAACGGTCGTTTAATAAAAACCTTGATCTTATCGTCATTTCCTGCATTGCGGCTTTCACTTTGAATTATCCAAGCACAATGTGGAATTGTCTTTTTTATAAGTTTAATTGCAATCACAGTCATACATTAGTGGTCATAAACAAATCAGCAGCGAAGTTCCTCAAAGACCTGTTCATAATTCCTCCTCTTCCTTATTTCTGCTCACTTTTTTTTCTGCTTTATTGAAAATATTTTTCTTTTGTTTGTGATGTCCCGGTCTTTGTTAGACTAATAATCTCTAAAATACTTTCGAGTTCTCTGAGGATTGTCTCGAAAAAATTGTTGTTACGTTTAGCCGTTAGAAAAAAAAATTATATCTAATTCGCTTGAAATAATCCACAAAATTCGTTTTCCAACTGAACGGATCCTCGCCTGCATCATTGCCTGCACTAAAGAAATAGCGATCAAAAAGTAACATTCTCAGATTCCATGATAATGGCGCAAATTTTTGGAAAAAAAAGTTTTCGCAGAAAATTTTGCAAACCTCTAAAAATATGTATAAGAGTGCTTCCAGTTTTGGGAGCAACTTCATCCGATATGATTGCCCTACTTAGTAAATCATTCATACAAAAAACTATTCCCAAACCTTTTCTAACCTCGACAATGATTATTTATTTGGTCGAGAATACGCATAGATAGTTCACCTTACCGAGACAAGTTGTTTTAAATAATTTCATTAAATAAAGCGATATGTTGACTTTGTTGATGCGTAAATGTGTCGATTGTATTTTCATCTTTTACGGTGTTTAGGATTGTATAGCATGACAACATTATTATTTCTTTTCATGAATTGTTTGCATTTTCTTGCGTTCATTCATTTAGTTCATTCAAACATGTGATCACCAGATATCTGCTGAATAACTTCCAAATACATCACTTTAAATAGAAACTTAGGTATATCAGATTCTATGCCACAATAAATTGTAGATATCCTATCTTTCAAAAAAAAAACTCAACAAATGACCACTTAATTCCCATTAGAATCTCAAATCGAAAAATGATGACTACGTTCTTTGCTCCCTTATATTTGTGTTATTGATTCATTGTGCGCATAATCATTTGCTAAGGAAATAAATAAACCAATAAATAAATAAATAAATAAATAAATAATTTTCAATTCTAATGTCATGCCATAAATGCATTCTGTTTCCTCCTTATTTTCTACTCCATCGTCGCCTTGGATGAGCGTTATATTCATAGCTACTTGCATGCGCTACGTATTGTTCAGTTAGTTGGCAAGCCTTATGTCGCTACCAGCCGCTATCTTCTAGCGAAGCAGTTGAATGCTTTACGTTTATGAACCTTTATCAAGTAATTGGAACTTGCCCGACCTCTGTCGCTGAATTAAGACCTCTAGGTTGCGAATCAAGCCACCGTCGAGGCTATCAACTCCAACTTCACTTTATACTACAAAGTCTACTAAATTCGACTCTGGAAATTGGTGCGCATTTCGTGTCCTTAATAAGTAACTGTGTCAGTTTTTAGAGGATGTGGTTTACAATTAGGGATGAAATCGAAATTCCATGATAGAGTATTCAAGGTTTAGAATTCTCTTCCGTTGCTCAATGAACGATTGAGCTGTCAGACAGTATAATATGGGCCATCAGACTGTCCAACAATGAATATAACGCCCACTGTTTCAAAAAAAAGTTTAGAAAAATCGATAAAATTCGAGGGTCGCGATTGCTTTTCCAGCATAGTCTTCTATGTCCCAGATTTCTCAAAAATATCGGAAATTTGCATAAAATAACCTGCAAGCCCTTGGCTTTCTGCCAGCATGTGAATGCTTAAAATCTCTCCTCTTTTTCTATGATGCTTGAAGAGAAAATAAACCAAGTCTTACCACCGGGCGGAGGGCCAATTGCTTCATAATCATCACCCATCTGGATTTCCGCTTGTTAGGCCCAAATCAGCCGGCTAACGATTCGTGATAACGAAACAATGCCACACGAATGAATCTTGCACTACGTGCTCTACATACCACCTTTACAAGTTATTTAAAATTTTCACTGGCTTTCACTCAGTTCCCTCTCGATATTATGCTTATCTTGCGAAACGATTTTGCATATCACTTGATTAATCACTCAGGAAGTAAATAAATTTGCATATGAGCCACGCTGTCACTGAGTAGCAACCGCTCACTTAGAGTAGTGAAAATTTTGAACAGCTCGCTAAATCGAATCGGCAATTAGCATCGCATAAAACTCTACTGCATAAATGCATCGTTGCCAACTAGTCGACAGATGCTTTTGTTGGGTGGCACTATTACTGTCGGCATTTTCAGATAATTTCGGACAACCTTATTTCAATATATAAGTGCGACATGTCGTTGTCTTTCTCATCAGTACAACATACAGTAGCTTGATAGATCCATGGCGACGTGGTGCGAAATCTATTGTACGACATTTTTGAATACGAGGAGAATGGAATATCTGTTCGAATGAGATCCCTTCGACTAAATAGATGAATGTTTTTAGAAGTTAAAAAAATGGATGATGCGAATTACCTATCTGTAAAGATGGGCAATAGTTTTACTCTAAGGCAATAGTTCTAAAAGTTTAGTTCGGGAGCTAAAAATTACCTTTGAAAATAATTTGATCAGATATCACTTAAAACATCGACGAATGGCACTTTATCGTGAAAATATTGTGGTATTTTATATTTGTTTATTCTTAAGATTAACTAAATTTAGCTCATTTTCTATACTTCTTTATTTGCAATTATTTCTTTTTCTGCAATTTATTGCAATCTGCAATTTCACTTTCTATAACAGTTCATATTTTCTCGCTTATTCTCACTATAGCCTCTGATTTTCTCGTTTATTTCTTTCTATATGTCGGATGACCCCATAGGCATATGCGCTCATGCAAGCTGTTTGCAGGCGTTTTTTTTTTACAATTTTCTGCTCTTGCACTATGCAGCCGTTGACTTTTCTTTGTTTAAAAAAAGATTTCATATTATTCACTATGTGGTCAAATATTCTCTTCGATAAACGTCGCATTTTCCCATGTGAATTTCCCTCATAAATTTGCCTGGAAATTGGATGCGATGTCTCCACTAGCCACATGCAAAATTGTTGAACATTCTAGCAGAAAAAATTTGCATCGAAGTATTTGAAGACTTACACAGTTCAGAAAAAAATTATAAATCACGTGATTTCCCATATAAAATTTTTTGAATATTATCGTGAAGCTTTTGTAATGAAATTTTAAAATATTGTGCCCTACTTTGATTATTTCATACTCATGAGATTTCAAGTCTTCCGGAAATCATCTGGGAATATTTTAACCGAATCGAATTTTGTAATGTTTTTTTTTTCGAGGCGCTAAGGAGACCAATTATGAATTTCATCTTATGATATTCGATTTGCGACCGCTGGAATAAAAGCATCTTTGTTGTTCTCTTTGAGTGACTATCCGGATCCAGTGTCGTCCGAGATTGCTATTTTCACTCATAAACCTCATAGAATAGATAATGCTGGACATTTTTCTCAACCTAGAAAAAAAAAATTTGGACTGAAAATATATTTCAATAAAAATAGTGTCGAACGAAAAAGAAATCTGACTCCTTTAAAATGAAATAAAAATTGCTAATTTCGATTTTCACACATCACAAGAATATCTCTTTCGAGTAAATTTTTCTTTGCACAACATCGTTATTTATATTTTATTTCATTTTTTCTTTTTTTTTGATACTTGACTGCATACATTCCATTCATTTTTTTTTGCCTGGTTAGATTTGATTTGCTCAATGGCTTATAGATGGTTAACTTTGTAGTCATGTGTATTAGTATTCTGCTTGATAACGTTTTACATTGATTGTATGATAACCTTTGCTCGACACTTTAATGCGAAATGGAACTGATAAATAAACCATAAAAAAAACATTAAAAAGTTTAGAAAGAGGCAAAGTTTAGCGAGGAAAATTCACTAAAGTATAAAGATCAGTTAACTACATGTGAAATATGAATACGGAATTATACTTTTTTTGTTTGTTTATTCCGCACATAAACAACTCCATGCTAGAATAAATATATAGAAAAACACTGAATTTATATGGAGACCATATGAAATATTCCACTTAGGTTTATTCACTAAGATAAATGCTCGGAAATTTTTCAAGGTTTGTACAACTTACAGCTTTTCACGAGAGAAATGCCAAAGAAATTATCGAAGTGTTTATGTTGGATGCGTCAAGTGCGAAAGTAAACAATGCCGGAAATATTTTTACATACATTTATTTGACTATTGTTCACTCTTTTACGTCAACAAAAAGGTGCTTCACTTACGAGAACTGCTATTTAAGATGACAACTTTGTTCCTACAATTTTACAAATTTCTTTCAAATTCGCTAAAGAAATATTCATCTGCCACATTGTCGATTTCATATTCAAGTGGAATTCTTTTCAACAAATAATTTCATTTGCACAAAAATATTCGAATTTTCTACATTTTTAAAAAAATGAACATTAAATTAGATTTTAAAATTATTTATTTAACCTCAACAATAATTTAATGTTTCGCATTTGAATTCTCATAGTCATCAGTAGTTTATAAGCATTGAAAAGTGGATTGGGAATGCAAAAACTGTTGCCACTGTTTAATGTTAAACTTGTGGGTGCACTTTTTTTCGTATATACTTGACTCACTCATATTTCACATCATTAGCCTGAAGTAGACAAGTTATTGGGAAGCTGCAATGGTAGTGCAATTGTCTTGAGCGTCTGTGACCTTTGGGGAAAAATGTTCATTCGTTAATTTGGTCATCGTGGTATCTTCTAAGATGGATCGTCCAGATTGTGAGCTCATTGCCCAGATACTGCATCTAGTTATTGAGTTAAAAAAGTTTAGTTTACAACGATTTTACTGCAGCTTATGCGCTTTGCTCGCTTGCTTTGCAAAGAGTTCGCGCGTTTGTCTGCTGTCTGTCTGTCTGTCTGTCTGTCCGTCTGTCTGTAGAACTTGGGGAGTACTGAAGGCAGAATTCCGAAATTTGCTGATCGTAAGGTGCACCATTAGTTCTCATCACATGTTTGTTTCAAATTGGTTTGTCCACTTCAAGAGCATATTTTTTAACTGGTTTTTGGTTATGGGTTCAGTTGGTCAAGTGAGGACAACATTAAACTACATATGATACCAGCTGATATGGTACACTTCTTGATATGTATATAACTGATGGCCGAAAAATTTTATCATTTAATTTGTGCAATTTTTAACGCCTTTCAACAGTCTGCACCTTTGCTAGACTGTTAAACAATTCTTCTGTAGCATTCATCATTTTTGTTATAGAATTTTTTATTCAATTCATATTGATGCAATTTATCAACGAATCACATTTCGTTCACCGAAACGGAGCAGTGAAAAAGCAACGAAGGGAATGTCCATTACCTAGACTGAAACTCACCTAATCATTGCCTCTTTTCTTTGGTTGTTATCTATCAATATTTTCCTCCTCGGAGATTGCAAATTCCTTAATTTCATCACTCTCGAATATGTTTTCCTTTTAAACATTATAAAATACTGCTAGCTTCCGGCTAACTTAAATATAAATACTAACTTTATATGCTGAGCTGCAAACTTCGAGCAATAGAGGATCGAAACGAGATACTGCTAATGCATATTACTGAATATGTATGTCTGCATGTGATTGTTGGCCTATAATTCCATATGTGAATAGTAGCATTGATTGCATATAAACGAACCATAACATGTTATAATACATACCAATTTTACTGATTATTTCTATACTACATAGCTTTTATAGTAAAACAAACATATACTTATAGAAATGTGGAAACACTTTATCGTCTATGCTGATGAATGAAAAAAAAAAAAAAATTTACATGAAAAGGCTATAGACATCGTGCAAACAATGCATAGAATGGCGTGTAACAAATACATTTCATATTTGCACATTTGTCAAAATACAAAGTCATGCGACCTTTAGTATTCGGAAGGACATATATGCTATTTTTTTTGCCGCTTAAGCATTTAATTCGCTGATAAGGCTGATAAGAATACGTCTTTTATCAATGTAGCATGCTTGGTAGAGATAATTTTTCCCAATTGCTATGAAGGATTTTTACGATTTTTCAATTTTGAAAACGTAGTTTGAAATGCGGAAAAAAGTTTTTTTTTTTTTTTTTTTTTTAAAAAAGTTCATTGAAGAAATGATTTGACAAAGTTTCTACGAAAATTAGCGTTGAATTTTTCAAATTTATTCCTCGATTATTTTTCATTTCCGGTCTAACTAATAAAAGCATGTAAAATAAACTGTCCAGATTTTCTTTTATTCGCAATTTTGTATTATGACGGTGAAATGTAGCGGTTGAATTTCAGCGAAGAATAGCTGGCATATTTTTTTTTTCACTTCGCCAAGCTCTAGTCTCATCGAAAGAGCAGGCGAAAACAGGAAAAGATGTCGAGAAAGGGGTATTCACAAGTTAGCTGCTTTGTGTGGCCGCCGAAAAAAAATTCTCTTTCAACTTCTCACAAAAAAATTTCTATCACTGCTGCTGTTGGTACTTCAAGGCACCGTGACGTTATTTTCACGTGATTTTATGCTGTTGTTATTTAAAGCACAGGTCTCCATATTTACCTTCAAGCTTTAAAAAAAATTTTTTTTCAAAATTTCTCTACTTCATACTTGAAAAAAAGCTCATTCAAGCGCTCAAATGAGTGATAATGCACCATCACTTCGAAGTTTTTCGTACTGTCCGTCTCCTTCAGTAATTTACACTTCTTTTTCAATCTACTCTCCAATCAAACCATCATCGAGCCGGAACCGGAAACTACCAGCATCTTGAAACTGGCTCCGATCGGTGAGATTTTAATATCAATATCAGTGTTTAATATCAGTGTTTCCCAATAAATATTTGCAGAATGCCCCACTAGATTCTCATTGTTCTTATGACTGTACTTTCTTCATTTGTTGAGTTAGTCGCCCTATCAGTGTTGTTTCGATTGTTTGTCTGTGGCAGATTTGTCTGTGGCAGACATTATTTGCGTTTGTCTGTGAGCAGATATTTCCGTTCATACCTAGAAATCGTATCAATACATAAATGTTTTTCTCAATTATATTTTGATAAGAATTTACATCGTAATAAAACGATATCACGTGATGTGATTTGCGCTGACGTTCGGTTGATCAGTCATCTTGTTTCTTGTGTGCTATTGATGTTGATTTTTATTTGCACAGTTTACATTGCGTATAGCGAACATTCTTAGTGTTCTTTTCGTGCATCAGTGAACAATCCTGTTTCTTGGAGAATTTCTTCACAATGTTTTCAATAATATTTCATTAAAATTTGACTAATTTTATCATTTATTTTTCTATCATCGAAATATGGAAGGGTGGATGGGGTGGAGGGTTCATAATTTCATCAGGGACAGGGGGGATGAAAAGCTTATCACTTTATCAGAGAGAAAGGAGCTTATCAAGGAAGATTGCATTTTCATTGACATTCAGGATGCTTTAAGATTATAATATCGTTTTAAAAACTGATCTATAGTTATATTGCAGATTTTGTTGAATTGAAACAGAATTTTTTATGCAGTGATGTATAAAATAGAGCTTCATTCTAATGGCATCGCAAAATTATGTAGTTTGTTTCGCCCAACAATCACTAATCAAGCTTCATTTGCGACTCAGCCGGATTCAGAGATATGGCTCTTAATTTTATAGATCCATCCATATTCGCCTTCCTTTCTTGTCCCTCCCCCTAACCACCCCCTCCTGATTCCATTGAATTTTGCTCAGAGCAGGCTGATAGATGTGGGGTGGTGTCACACAGAGGGCGTTATTAGTGTCCTCTAAATTACCCCTCTACAGATATTCAAAAATTATTACTTAAAAATATTCTAAAATCATGTTCTCTATCTTTGAGGATTTTTAAGAAAGTATGAGTATAGAAATTTACTTTTAGAGTTAATTACAATGTGAGAGAGCACGAGAAGAAATTGTTAAATATTTTATGAGTTGGAATTTTCGTATAAAGATTTTCTATTTTCTTTGTTTTCTTTCAACCGTAATCTTTTGCATCATTATCTTATTCAATAACAACCGCAAAATGAAATTTTTGATATGCTTTCTGCACAATTTCAGCTGCACTATGTTCTCGATGATAACATTGCTATAATTTCGATTCATTGTTATAATCTACATTCTTTGTTATAATACAAATTCATTGTTATAATCCATTTTCCGTGTTATAATCCTTATTCTTTGTTATAATTCCTATAATAATAATTATTATTTTCTTATGAATTCATAGCAAGATTTGAATTTGTTCAATCGCGATATATATATATATATATATATATATATATATATATATATATATATATATATATATATATATATATATATATATATATATATTTAAATCCGTATTTTCTCGATTTTCATTCAGATAGTAAATGATTGTGGATGAGATGCTTTCACTAAAGATGTATCGTTTAAATTGAAATATGAAATTCTTTTCATTTTAGAATGCGTCGTAATCAAGTGAAACTTTTCTTCATTTGTTGCTCACTTGCTCTATCATGCAATTTTCAATATGGTTTCTCATCGACTTATTTTAATACACCTGTTGCATCATTTAAAATATATTTAAATGAATCAATTACATCACAAGGATTTACATTCACTGAGGAAACGTACGATTGGATGTGGAATTTGTTATTAAATGTTTGGTTTATTGGTTTCTTTTTTGGTATTTGGATTTCACCAATTCTTAATGATAGATATGGACGTAAAAGTAAGTTTCAAAAAAAAAAAATTTTTTTTTCTTAATTTTATCTCATCTTGCCTATCATGGGTTTATGCATTTCCTTTATGAAACAATAGTAATACTGATGCATATGTAATGAAATGGCATAATGTTGAACGGAAGTGAATTATAAACAATAGCACATTCTAATATGAGTCATACTGATGGAACTCATTTAGCTCCTTATCTTCTCTTCGCTTCCTCCGCACGTAAGAGAGAGTTTATTCGACGATTTTATTCCTCTTGTATTTTAGCAATAAACTTCTCATTATTTTTCCTTGCAATTCCAAATTTAAAAACATAAACTCATCCACATTGATCCTTATATCATTTCCTTGAGATAAAATAATACCTTCGTCCCTCCTTCCAATACATCCCGTTTGAAATGCTGAGTGTGCTTTTTTTAAGAGTTGTAAGCCGTAGTATGCGACCGGAAGTGGTTATTGAAGGTTGTGGAGAGGTAGGGGAATGGGAGAGGGGAGGGACAACGATCTGTACGCCTGGAAGTGGAGGCAAGAAGGATTAGTCGCAGTCACCCCACTGAATTAGCAATTCCTTTTCACTTTCAAATATTATCTTCACTAACAACTTACTCAAAAATAGGTGGAAATACATTCGCCACCATATAAATCTCTCAATAAAACGATAGTGAATTCAATAAACGAACATAAATTTCAGTTGGTTTTATCTGTGGGACGAGTTTCAGTTTATTGGCATCCGTTCTTCGATTTTTGGGAATTATTTTCAAAATTCCACAATTACTTTTTGTTGGTCGGATTATAGTATCGATTACTGCCGCTGTTATGTATCAATCTCTTATACTCTATATTCAGGTAATATCTATAGAACATAGGGGATAATCGATATCTTAACCGGAAGAAACAAATTTCGAGATATGTTGGCTAAATATCAAAACGGCAGATAACTGCTCTTCTTAAGGTTTTGGAAAATATGAGCATAATTTCACATTTTTCCAAGACCCAATGTTGTCATCACTAAGGGAAAGAGAAAGGATGGGGTTCTAATAAGAGAAACGAAAAGAAATTGCATCAAAGAAGGGAATTTCAAAGGTAAAAAAAAACCTGTTCGGCATTTCAACTCATATCATTTTCGACATGAGTGAGCAAGTGAAGCTTACATTATTTTTGAAATTCGGGCACACTAAAATTACTATTTGTAAGGTTCTGAGAGCAGGACAGATGTGCCATGGGCTATTTGAACGATTTTTGGTTATTTGATTTTGAATATCTCTGCATTCTGAGGAGAAATCAAAAGCCCGGAGGAAAAGAAAGCGATTAGAATGGGTTAATTACTCCTTGGATGTTTCTTATGGGGTGGACATGTTTTTCATTCAATTCGTAAAAGGACCGTCGATAAGGGAAGCGGTCATTATAAAAATTCGAAAAGAAGAACAAACTCAGTGAAAATAGTACAATGCCAAAATTTGATTCCTGAAAATTCCATACACAAACTTATTCATCCGTAAGCTAGAGTATATTCATTTATTCCATGTATTTTGCAAACTATATAAACATCGATCAAATCAAGAAAATCGATGATCATAAAATCGAAGTACTGTGCACGAATGGCTCTGATTAATAAATAGTTGACAAATTAAAAATCGCTAATTATTCATCATTATTGACGATATGAGAAGAGTCAATATTCGACTGGAAGGATTTATACGCATAGAATTATGTCTTAATTGACAGGAATGTTCACCAACACACCTACGTGGAATGATGAGCTTCACAAGTGAGATGTCCTATGCGTCGATGTGTGTTCTTGGTCTAGCGTTAGGTACCGATCAAATTTTTGGACTTAAGCTAAACTATCTACTCGGATTCCCGATTATACCATGTAAGATGCCTTTTTTTTTCAAATATTATATTCAATGATTGGGGTGATTTTATGCTACAATCTAATATGCAACGGTTTCGGAATTCTGTAATGTTTTTCACTTTATTAAATTCGATTTTAGGATTTATAAGGGTTAAATCTATTCACCAGGAAGTAAATTTACTCTTTGCCATTTTGGGATTTAAAATTGGATATTAACGATAGTTTTAACGGTGATAATTGCCGTTAATAGAATCCCTTAACTGTAATATTAAATTAGTTGATTAACCTCGAAGTAAGCTATGAGAGAAATTATAAAAACACAGAAATTAAATTTGAAGCCTAAATTTATCGATTTTTTTTTCACTAAATGGTCTAATTTTCACGTTCATTATCAATTTATCGTTTGCATCGTATTATAGCTGCTGATCACCTAATTAAGATTAAATATTTACTATTTCAATGGAAGTTTGAAATTTTTTACTCAAAACATTGATTCAGAAATGCTTGAAACACGAATAATATGCCAAACGATGGATTGCTAGAATTTGTTCATTTGTTCGCCGATTACCTCAGAACATTTCAACGAATTGTGCTTACTGTTGTTGAGTCTAAATTAATTTTGCAATTGCGATCCACTATCACTTCTTCTATGATGTATATTGATGAGCACTCAAATATCGTTCGCATATAATAAAATCTATATTTTAATACAGGTTTATTGGCTGTTATCGTTCTTTTACCTATACCAGAAACACCAAAATTCTTGCTGATCACAAAGAATAATCGAAAGGCTGCAATAAAATCGGTGCAATTTTTTCATGGTGAGAATGTGGACTTGCAAAATGTATTGAGCGATATTGAAAAGGTATTTTTTTTCTCTGTTTTATTCTATTTCCTATTTTAAAAAATAGCGAAAATTTTTTTGTCCATTTTTCGACATTTATACTATGAGAGGAGGAAGAGAAACAAAAGAAATTGGATCGATGAAGAATTATTGAGGAAAACACAGAAATAAATAAAGCGTGCAAGATGTTGAGTTGGAATTTTACAAAAAAAGCGATATGTTAACTTTTCTTATTCATATGAGAATACTATTACATTGAAATGAATCTGTAAAGAAAAAATGTTAAATTATTATTTATGATTGATTAAGATTGAAATATCTTAGTTCTATGTCCAACAATTGTGTTGATTAAGCTAAAAAAAAAGATACAGGAAAAAATTCATCAAGAAATGGAAACACTGATTTACGAGATTCAATATCTCAATAAATCCGCATAAATGATCGCTAGATCCTTATAATCTTCAGAGTAATTTCATTGGAGAAATATAATGGCGATTTAGACGTGAAGGCAATGAGGCATCCGATTCGATGCAAAATTCATTGGCTAACTTATAGAACTGAAATATTTATTTTTCAATTTCACTATAAATGATAGGAATGTTATTTGCACAAATTATTTTCATTTAAGTTAGTTTGAATCTTCGTATACCGGATATAAATGGCTTTTCTCTCTCGAATTGCAATGGTCATTTCGATCAATCGGTCATTTAAACTTTAATAATTTAATTGAATCGCCTATGCTGAATTATTTCTTTAAATACCTTAAAATTCATGAGATGATTCTATTTAGATGAGTTCTCCTTGTTGTTAAATAGATAATTGTCGTCTTAGAAGAAAGTTGAATTTCATATATCCATTTCTAAAATTGTCATCGTAATAATTTTTGCCTATTTAGGAAGATGAAGAGGAAAGCTCGTCATCTCTCAAGGAAATTTTCTCAACACCATATCTAAGAAAAGCGACAATAATATCTTGCCTTGCTTTACAGGTAAATTTCTTTCCTTAAGAAAGAGAACTAAACTTATGAATTGATTTTTATGGATATTTGAAATATATCTGAGCTAAAAAATATCGTCACATTTCTCTGCTATATAATACAAGCAAATAGTTATGTGTGAATATAAACGTTAGACGTACAACGACTTTTGTTCTTTAATAATTCGGTTTCAGATTCATCTTTCACTCTGAGTGTATATAATAAATTTCACTGTAATAGGTTTATTTATAGATGAGTTGAATTTATTCGGGCAGCTATCGACATAGACACTTTCTCCTGCACCCGATTAATGCAAATGCAAAACTAATGTTGCAAAAGTCGCACTAAAATTTGCACAAAACGCAGCGAAATTCGCATACATCTGTCCGCACAGTTTGAAATATCTGGAGTGTCTCTTGCAGCGTACGTATTTCCCTCAAGCAGTAAATCTACCCCAGTAGCTATCTTTCTTTCTATAGCTTCCAGCGCTCTGCACATTGCTTCTAGTCAAGTGGTGGTAGTAATTACAAGTGTTTAATTTGCATAATTTGTGTAGAATATGCGCTAAACAGTGACATATTCAGAATACTGTTTCATTGTGGGCTATTCTTTTGTCGTCGACTTATTTCCTGCGCACGGTTCATGTACAAGATAATATATCGGCATGGTCATCGACAGCAATGGGTATTGCTTATGCAGCTGGAACTGTACTTGGTTTTATTATTGTTGAAAGGTAATCTCCGGAAAATTATTGAAGCAATTATTATTAATTAAGAGACTTTCGTCTTATTCATTCCCGTCTTGACATTGAGACGCATGAAAATCGACAACGTTAATTATTGATGTGCTGATAAGACCTTGCAGGTAGCAATTATTCGCCCCTGGATGTTCGGGATTTAGATGGCAAGTATAGTGGGAAGGAATTGCTGTTCCTTTAGAAACGAGTGAAATTTCAGCGGTTTTATTGGAAGATTTCATTACACGTGCAGACAGGTTGCCATTCGACAATATTGCTTACAAATAAGGTTGTTTTAGTGAAAAGTCCATTCAGAAAAAAGACACAACTGAACAACCGTGGCATGAAAATCAAATATTGCAAGCGTTTTTTTGCATCCAATATTTCGACGAACCGATTGCACAAATGAACAAAAGCAATTAAATTTAAATCTTTAGGCAGAAATCCATTTGCGCTACTTAGTTGAATGGTTGCGTGGCAAATATACTTACAAACTTAGTGGTACTAGAATGCTAGCTTTGCAAAAATCTCCATAAATGCATAAAAATCCAAAATATTGCATATTGTGTGACGCTGCAATTAGCCGTTGAACTAGAAATTTACCAAATTTAATTTCAGGTTGCCGAGGCGTTGTCTCCTTCTAACATTTTCAACACTTGATACATTGTGTCTAGTGGTATATGTCGCTTGTGCAGCAGTAATTTCAATATGGGAATGGACAAAATATGGATGCCTCATCTCTTTCCTTGCTTTTGGCTTCATTTATGGGTTAGTAATTTTCTCCCGTTGGAAACGACATGGGTACATTGCCGATGAAAAGTGTTACTAAAGTTCTTTTCGAACTTATTCAAAACTTGAAAAAAAAAGAAATAAATAAAGTTAACCGCATCTATGAGCTTGTTGGCTAATGAATTTATTAGTTTACTAAATTCAACTTTAAAGATTACTCTTCGTCGGATTAAAGCAACAAATGCGTTTAGATGTGTTCACTAGGATACAATATTAAAGGATGAATTGTTTTTTTTTTTCCTTCGAAAATCTCAACAATAATTCTGCATCGACTGTAATCAAGTTTTTAAACAATAGCGAAGATAAATAATACTAATTTCGTTGATTAAAATTCTAATTCAGTGAAATATATGTGAAAAATGATTCAAAGGAAAAAGAGAAATTTTTTTTTTAGACGGCGAAAGCAATCTTTGAAAGATGCATTGCAATGTTTTATAGGTGAATTCTCATATGCATTTGCAAGATTTTGCAAAAACATCAAAAAATAAATAGCTCAAAAGTTTGTTTTTTTTTTCGATATGAGCATGAATAATTTCAGTAGAATTAATGAAATTCTTTATTTTTCTATACTGTTTTCATCATTTTTAATCGATAAGGAAGTTAATCCTGGAGAAGTGATGTTTAGAGCAGAAGAAGAGCTGGAACTTCCTTATCACTTAATTACTTCTTTTACGAATGAACAATGAGAAGAAAATAGACGCCCAGATATAAAAGAAGCACGAATTGCAGGAAACAATAGGGATTGCAGTCTCAATGTGCGCTGATTTGCAAGAATGACTTCCCGCGATTAATTGCCCCTTATTATCCAGAATTTCAATTATTTCAATTTAATTCATTCAATGATGTTTTAGAGCAGGTGTCGGACCAGTAAGTTGGATTTTATGCACGGAATTGGTCCCACAACGACATCGCTCATTGATGCAATCACTATGCTATTCAATAAATACAATAATGGTGGTGATTTCTACGTTCACTGTATTACCGTTATACTCTGTTGTTGGTGCATATGCGTTCCTTATTCTCTATATTGTACCATCTACAGGTTCCATAATTTATTTGTACAAAAATTTACCCGAAACAATGGGTCGTGAAATTTATGAGATTGTTGCCGATTTAAAAGGTGCTAAAGGTGAAGTTCGTTCTAATAATTCAAGTTCAAGCGAATCTGTTCGATATTAATGATTTTCAGTGGCGATTTTTCGACGATATACTATAAGTACTTTTAACCAGATGTAACAAAAACAACCTGCAGACGGTGTAATTTGTTATGATAGGATACGGCATGAAAGCTGCTTAAAAGTAGTACTTTCTAGCTCTGGTTAATAGGTTAGACAGGCGCTTTCTTTCTTCGTTCGGCGACTGCCACGGAGGTCATTAATCCTGCCACGACATAAATAAGGATTAAAATTTATTTCTTGTGGATCGATTATAGTATTTTTGTCGTTCATTTTTTTTCACTTATTGCTTATTGTAAATACAATGCTTTAAAAAATTCTGAATATGCCTGTTGGAGTAGTGTCGAAGAAATGCAACGAATAGAACAAAAATATTACAAATGAGAAGAAAAAGCACATAGATAAATACGCAAACGCGTGCGCATATAGGGATACACCCAGCACACATATAGAAGCATATTTTGTTGCCAAAAGAATCGAATTTGCATAACAAACCAAATTTCAACTAAACGGGACTCCTAAGTCTTGTTAAGCTTTTTGGTGGATACGAGCAATCGAATAGGACTTACTTTCTATCACCTCTTAGATAAGACTACAATTTTACTATCTTTTAGGTTGAATTTTGCAGTAACTCAGCTTCTAAAGACTTGCATGGGTTGCATAACAAGGAGGCGATGACTCAGCAAGAGTTTAGGCAGAAAGCCTTGGCAATAAGCATAATGGCTATTGCTATGACAGCAGCGCAACCGATCACCAGGAAAAGCTAATTAAAAAAAAAAAAAACCAAATACGCTCAATAGGGCTTATAATTCTTGCAAGAATTCAGAGAGGACACATACTTTAAGGGAAACGTTTTCTTATGTTAAAACAGGTGACGTTTTCAACGTATTGCTGTCCTTTTAATTTAACCAAAAGTGTACGCAAAAGATATCAAATAGTTGAATCAAGCCCACTTAAGATTAACTTCAAATATTGGAAGCACCTCAGTGATTATAAAGAGTGTTTTCACTCGACTAAAGGAAGTTTATATAAAATCTTCACGAGTGAAGGCAAGAAATCGTGAAATATTTGCCAACTGTTTCTATCTCAAAATGTGAGAACATAAAAGAAATGAAGAGCTTAAAGCTTAGGCTTCAAGGTGTTCTTTTTGGTTTCTCTGGAATATAATATAACAATATGATATAACGTTTCACTTCATTCGTTTCAAAAATAATAATTGGGAGTGCAATACACATAAGAAGAAAAAAGAATACAAAGGCAAATGAAATGTGTGAAAAAGAAATTTTGGAGGATCAGGAGGGGTAATTGACTTGTACCAGTCGTCAAGTAGTTTAATAAAGCGCAAAGAAATAAATAATAAAAATCGCGCAACAATATTTTCGAATTTTTGTGGCATCAAATTGTATGGGAATTTGCCACTAGAAAATCGTTGTTGCAATATTTTTGGTTATAAATTGCAACAGCATATAAGGCATAATTTTGTTGCAACATCATTTACAAGTGCATATTCGCAAGAGAATTTTAGAAAAGAATAAATAAAATGAAAAACAATATATGCAGCGAATAAAACAAACAACTTTAGCAAAAAATTGCATTCGTTTATAAAGCAATGAAGGTTGCATATGACAAAAGGTCGACGATTAGTAAAAGTGATGAAGAGCGATTCATAACCCCTGAGGTGAAGAATGATCGATATTGATGTGCAAATTGTGATCAGCTTCTCTGCCTAGAGCAATCATCGTAGTAATAATATAGTCGTTAACTAGAACAATTCGATAGTGAAGTGAATGGAACCTACGACCATCTCAACTCTCAGTTACAGTTTTGCCTAGTGATTTGGCTTATTGAGCTGTTTAATTGGTATTATTTGCTACTGCTCCTTTTCTAATATAGATGTGGCTTTCCGTTCTTGCATTTTTTTTAAACTTATGTGTTCGTTTGTTTATTCATGAGTTTGTTTTTTATTTGTTCATTTAGTTGTATACATATGGGATACATATGATGCATTCAGATGACTTTCCCATATCAGAAGGAAACTCTTACAATAACTGACAGTAGTCGAATAGTTGGATTGCTATGTGAAGCACAAAGGTGTCACGAGGCGATAAGGCTATTAAACGTTGAAAATCAACAGGAGTTGGATGGAATATACATTGATCTATGGGGTTATTCTGGATATTTTGCATATGATTAGGAGAATAATTTTTCCACTCATTAGATTTGGGAACAAAAAGCCTCGAAAGTATAGGAAAGACCACCTGTAAAGTCGTAGACGTGTTGAAATAAGGAAGAAATGTTTGCGTTCGTCTTTCCATTACCTATTTTGTGAACCAGGCTAGATCATCCTTGAAACAATGAAGTTCAAAGGTACTCAGTCGAAATCCAATATGACATGGCCAAATAATTCCGTAACTAACAAATGCTTCCGGATGGATTTACATTGCGTGTTTCCAGCCAGGTAAGTATCAGAAATTGCACACAGATAGTAATGCGATGAATAGCAGTCGAGAATGGATTGTGACAGAGAAATAAACTCCTTTGATATGAAAACCTCTTTGAAGGCCACGATGTGGCTGATTGTGAAAGCGCAAAAAAATAACATTGGAATTATTGGAAGCTATTTAGGTAATCTGGTTAATATGTGATAAAAAAGTCAACTCTCGAGAAAAAAAAGATATCAAGTTTTCTACAAAGGAGTTTTAACTGATACATATCGATAAAATATTCCATATCGGAATCAATGCGTAATATGGACGTTTGAAAATTCTTGGAACTTTTGCCGTCTTCCTGCTGACGTTTTCATAGAATTAATAGGCAACTTCAAAGCGCTACGGTTTCTCGTAAACATAAAATTTTACATCATTAAGAAATAGCTTGCATAGTACTATAGTTGACTCAGGTGGATCATTTATGCAAAAAAAGATCTAATATTTGCAAGTAACTTATGGAGCTGGTTGGTCAAATAAGTAGAATGCAAAAACACATATTGTGTCAACTGATCTGGTTGGTTTATCACTCATCAAAATTTTTGCTTTATTCGCGTGTTTTTATTGATTGCATTCATGTTACTAAAATGACCAAAAATAATAGTTGAAATGAAAATTTTTTGCAAAACTTTTGTGTCGACAGCCGATATAATTTTGAAATAATTTTCTTAAAAACTTTCCTGCTAAAGAAAGTATAACTTTTCCGATTGTTCATGATATGTTCGAGGATATGAATTGGGAACTGTTTTAGCTTTATTTAGTAACTTTTCAGTATTTAACGACGTCCATCAAGGTATGCTCATCAGTTCAGCTCATTTTGCATATTTGCATTGCTCTTATGTAAAAATGCTGTAATTGATTGCTATTTTTATGCAAAATTGTTGTCATAAGTAAGGAGAATAGGTAAGTTAAGACATTTTTTAGTTTTTGAAAGTTATTGATTGGTCGAGTGTATATTTGCTTTTCGAATGTGGCCTTTTGAGTGCGCTCCCAGTGCTCCTTACGCGTTGGTTAGTGAGTCTTATTGGTGTTGATTCGTCTATGTTTCAGGGACAGATAGAGCATTCTAAAGGGCAATAAATCAGCTACGAATTTGGTGGCACCTCCTCTTCTTCTTTCCTCCAAAGACAGTCTACTTCCTCCCTCTCCCCTTACCATCTTCCCCCACTCACCGGATTGTTCTACGACATGAACCTTGTCAATACTTTTTTTTCAGGTGAGGAATTCAATTTTTTTTGTTTTCAGATTTACAGTGAGCGATGTCCTCGAAGTTCATTTGTTAGTGATCCTCTAAAGATGGCTGTTTCACCGGACGGGAAATACGTCTTTCTCGTTGGTGCACGAAAGGTTACGTTGCATTATAACACTTTGTTTATTATATGATCCATTCAGTTCGGACTTTCTCAAAGTTACGCTGATTAGTAAAGTTGCGCCGGAACTCCATTCCTCCTCTAAATTTTCGGGAGCTTTTGGAGTTTTTTCTTCGAAGCGTACATTAGAAATGCATCGAACTTCCGATGATGGAATCTCAGGATTCTGGAACCCTCAAAATTCCGATTCCGTTTTTGATAAAGTGCTCCAGTATAAACTGTAACCCTGCTAGACAGACATGTTCAGAAGTAAAAAATCGATCATTAGAACTGCACTTCAGGACTCCCCTCAAGTCTTCTGATCAGCGCTCTGTCCGAAATATCGCAATGATCTTAAGCATCAGAATTCGAGTCGTTTAATCAAACAAACAGAGCCGATCAATCAAACAGAGCCGATCGAATTAATTTGAATTTGTAGAAATAGAGTTTCTACAGGTAGATTCATTTTTATTATTGGAATAATTGTTGTCTTCAGATAAGGGTCATAGCTGAAGGTCAACATCCTGAATGGACAACTTCGTTCGAGATGAATGTTATTAACGTAGATTTGGAATCACGGCGAACAGTTCGCATTAATGATCTATGCGACTTTGGTGAATATTTTGTGCAGTTGTATGCCATCGATAGCAAAACACTCGTTATATTGGATTATAATTTTTCACAATTGACTTTAAGGCAGCGACTTATCAAGGTGAGGAATTTTGAATACTATTTATTTGCATACTTTCACGCTCATCTTCTTTACAATCTAAATTGGCTTTTAAATTTCTTCATCCAGATCTCTAGAAAGCGTGATATATATTTGGTTTGGCCTCGAACAGAGTTTTCAATAAATTCTTTTACCCTGTGCAGTCGCGACTAGGGCCAAATAGCACGACATTTAAACGGGAGTGCTAAGACAAGAATTAGTTCACATTTCTATGGAAAATCGTCGGCATTTTTTGATGTGTTATAGATTTATTTTCGAGAAAAGTGTGCGTTCTTCCTTGTTTTCTTTTTCGTAGAATATCATTTTTTTTATTGTTTTCAGGGCCGTTTCTGCGTTCTTTCTGAAATTAGGCTGCATGTCGTATATTGTTGGCCTGAATTATGGAGCCTAGGTGATGGTGAGGACAGGGGATGTATGAAACTGGGAGGTTGCGCTTATGAATAGAATCATTGACTAGAGATAGCCTATATGAGCTGAGTTAGTCAAATCGAAATTGAGCTACAACAAAGTGACATTAGTACAAAAAAAACTATTTAGAAATTGTAAAAATAATTAATGATATAATTTAAGGTTTATACTAATTCAACATATTCACCTTTCCATAGGTGTTATCGCTATATAACCTCTCAGACTTCATATATTAAAACTGCTATTGGTCATCGTTATTGTGCTGTTGTAAGCCGTGCAAGATTTGGTAAGCGTTTCTATTAAGTGCCACATATTTAAGTTCTATGCACTAATATCCTATAGATTCCATCGGCGCTATAGATCTCATATTAATTCACCTTAACTGCACCTTGATTTGCCCAAACTTCGTACCTTATTGGTTCCTGTCCACATATCGTTTGGACACTGTTCGATTATATTATATTTACATTGCTACCTTTCATCTACTATTCTTTCCTCGACATCCGTGTCGACCATCGTCACCATCGTAAAAAAGTGAGTTCTCCAGCAGATTCGCGAAGGATGAATCCATCACCCTACGCGATGAAAACAATATCCTTGAACGTTCATGCTTCTCATTAAGAAAGTAAAAATTTTCAGAAGGTGATTTCGTTGCTTTGATGCTACCGAAAAGTCCTGTTGATTTCTCGTCGACAATACCTCTACCTATGGATATTGGAGCATACATTAGTGAGGTAGCCTTTTCATGTTCACATATAAATCCAACTTCTTAAGATATCATAGTTTAATCGCATCTCTCTGAGAACATCGACAATCTTCCACATTGTTGTTTATGAAACTTATTCTAATGATAAAATTGCGAGTCTGTTAGTGATGGCCTGGATCTGTGATATGTTTGTGCCTAGTTGTCTTAGTGAATAGATGGCGTGATCGCCTTTTAGAAAATTATTTCCGAAGCGCTCTTCTAGAATATTATCCTTTGATTGGTGCAGATATGCTTAAAGAAAGATCCAGCTATCAGCACTCCGTTTCTCCGCCAAATTCTATCCTATAAGGTGGGAAACAAAAAATAAGGTAGGGACCTTGCAGCACATGCGAGTCTCCTCAGTTCATCCATCAAAGAAATAGGTCACATCGCCGTTGAGGATCATAAGAGCTAATGCAAGCTGTAATTGTGGTGAGAAAATTGCACAAGGCTGATGATGGCCTACATGAAAACGAATATTGAACTGACTGATATTTTGATTACCACTTTGCGGAATTTGCAAATTTACTTGTTGACCGAACGATTAACTCGATGATCACTAGATGACTTTCGCTATTTCGCAATGACTATTAAATAAGAGGATTTGTTCGTTTCGCAATTACTACAGCTGGCTGCAAATTCAATGCCGAAATAGGCTGGCACCAACAGGCAGACACACACCGGCATAGAGACATACGTTGCAATCATTGTTTAATTACAAAATACTTTCATATTATTTACTCCCCCTTTGATATCGTAATGTTGTAATGTTGGTTAAGCATGCTTCCACAGTTTAAGTAACTCTTTCTAAGTAACCTCGTGATGCTTGCACTATTCATGAGTCAGCATATTATCGTATGTCGGCAAAGCAGAAAATTATTAGATTTCCCAGTCACCTACGTGATGTTATAGCGATTGTACCAAAGATTTTTATTTTCGAAACTATTTTATCAATATTTGGACGATCCTCTTAGCTCAAGTTGAATCGATTAGAGATTTACAGCAATGCATAAAAGGTGCAGAATATGAAATTTATGAAGCTTATTGTTATTTTTTCATTTGTGTCCTTATTTTTACAAACTGAACGGCATAATGCGAGCGATGATCTAGAGGAGTTAGCAGCAATTTCGGCTGTTCAAGCAAATTGCTAATATTTCCAGCATTCTCCGAAAAGAAAATTGCTTGTGATTAAAATTGAGCAGATTGAATTTCTCTTAGTGTGGATACCAAAGCTTCACACCATTTTCCTGCAGTACGTTGTTCAGTCGATTTATTATTAGTTGTGTCTTTTTATATTTCGGCTGTTTCGGCAGGACGAAACGATGGTGCCCAACCTCCTGTATTCATTATCTCATCCATACCTTCCTCCCCTCCTTTACCTTCCTTCCCAGCCTCTTCACTTTGAAATGAGGATCAAAGGGTGGAGGGAGGGGGACGGGGCGGAGGGAAGATGTACAACTCCTTTGAAATAAAAGTACACAATGTATACCTGTGGCTGTAAATGCTACTTACCCATTGCCCTATGTTTACCTTATCGTATTCTTTGCATTCTACTTTATCTTCTCTATTTTCAGATGAATGATGGCCTTTCACTTTCTCTTTCATTAAGCGTAACGCATTACATTTCGCCTTTTTTTATGCGTAACGATCAGGATCTATGTTTCTTAGCGATCAATAATTCAACGTTGGATATTGATCCAAAAACTATTGCATGTTTGAATATTAGGTGAGCTTTATTTTATTTATCGACAGATTGGTAACTTATTGGAAATGTCATGCAGAAAGGTGAGAAGTGAAGGATATGTTTGTTCTAAATATTCTGGGGAAATTTAACTCTTTTGTATATCATTGACGTTGCACACAAGTTAAACGAGTTATTTTCCCGGCACGATACTAAGAAACTGATGGGCATCGGTTTTAGCTACGACATGTTTGATAGAAAATTTTGGAAGCCGTGCCCGCAAGCAATTGAGCGTTCTATTTTTATAATTGATTGTCGTTCTTTAAACGAGAGGGATGAGGCATTTACCCTCACCGTTCTATTCCTCCTCCTCTCCCTCCCTCCTTCCACCCGCTATATCAAATGCATTATTGAAATGAATTTCAGAAAATCCAAAGCTATGATTTGGAAACTGACTAGGCTTAGTTGCAATTTTTCACTTCCTTGTGACGATATAAAAAACGACCGCACGAAATTTCGACAAACGTTATAATGCAAAAGCATTATGAATATATGTGCATTTTGCAAAATTGTAACTCTAATTTTACATTTTAAAATATAAAGCGCTAATTAATACAGTTGCAATATTCAGGAGTAAAAATAATACTTACTCTAACAGTAATGCATTCAGGAAAAGAATATGGTATACGAGAGGAGTATCACAGAATGCTAACAATAGTTTTCCGCAAGATGAATACAAACAGACTCCACTTGTTGTTGACTGCTCAATTTCGGGTTGTGGCTTCCGTCAGGTTCATGAATTTCTTTTTTTACGGTCTTCCATCATCCTAGTACCACGATTTCCGCCTATCGTGTAACAGCAAACTTTGGCGATTGTTGAAGTAAGTATAGACTTTTACCGGCCCTCTTGTATCGTGAGCATTTTCTAGAGTGCGCGTTTGTATCACTATCTCCCAATTAAAGAATTATGCAACGTGATACTAATTTTTGCATCTGAGAGCTTCCCATGTTGCTAGCAGGCATTGAAGTGTGGGTAATTTTTGTCCGCAAAAATTAACCTGAGTTGAAACCATATTTTACATCATCTCATATGGTTAGAAAGAGACCTATTGGTTTTTTATGATTGGGGAGGTTGGAGGGATATGGAAGGAGATAAGATGGGATATCTTTCTTCCTCCAGAATTACCATGTCTTCTTCCGTTCAAGTTGTATGTTACAGCTTGCTCTGGTGGCTCGTTATCGAACTCCGTTGTATAATTGGCGTTGGCGAGTTTGTGATGCCATATTATGGATTCAGATGCGACTTATTCGTTTATTCTTCTTCTGTCTGGATTATCGAGCGGAATTTATTGGCAAAATTATACTTTCAATCACATCGGCAGTCAGCTGGTGGAGGGATTATCTTGTATTACGACCATTTGCTAGGTATTAAAATATTTGCATATAAAATCATATTAACGAGCGATTTTATGCAAGTAAATAATTGAATCGATTTTAACGATGGTTTAATTGATATTGTCCTATCCGATTTTATGCAATGCTCACTGCTTCATTGATAAATCGAATGTGAATCATCTTCGGAATTGATGTATTTTGAAAGGATATTGGTTTTCAGAAGAAAATGCAGAAAATTTTATCAAAATTTAAAATTTTTAAAAATCCATGAATTCTGGATCTCTTTTTTTTAAAGAGTCGGAGTGCTTAATTTGGAATCATTGTTATGGACGGATGTATCGAATTCATTGAACGATATTCGTTTTACGGATCAAATTACACAATTTGCTTCCGATACGGGTCAAATTGTTTCAGTTGTTTGTCGGGTATGTTTTCCAATTTCCTAAGGTTTTACCAATTATTTTGATTCCCATACTCAAATGTTTCTTTAGGAATCAGTTTATCTCGTTGTTTGAGTGTTGATATGAGGTCATTTTCCGATTCTTGACTCTTTCCTATCCGAACTTGAAGATATGTCCCTTCTTCTACAAGTGAAGTTGGTGATAGAGAGGGGAGGGAGTGGGAAAGAGGTGAGGGAGGATTGATAGAGGTGGGAAAGTAACGGAGGTGAGACTAAAAGATTGTCGTGGAGAGCGGGGTGGTCGGGCTATATGACATCCTTTGGGATGCCTTTGGATAAATGAGTTATTTCCCCTCGTCCAAGACGTCCCATAGCGGTGAAACAGTGTATAGCTATGGGAACTGAGATTGGAAAGCAAACGAATCGTAAGGCATATCTCGAATTTCAGAGAATTAACTTTAGTTCTCTTGAGCCGATGACGCTGTTTTTGCCGATTGTTAGTAGACAAAGTGCTAGAGGGAAACGATCGATCAATGAAAGTTATTGTGAAGGCAATTAGCTTTATTGGAATTATTTGAGCGCTGCATTCATTTTCTTGTTGCAATCAATATTAATAAAAAAAATTTATTTTGTATAAAATGATATCCTGAGAGAGATGATCAGTTTGTTACTTTATTTCGTTTTGTGATTGCAGACATGGTCGGACGATGATTGTGAGCTATCAATTCGTATGCTACAATCACCATTTGTGATACCTTCATTATATTCATTAGCCAATTTTCAACTAAGGAAATGTACAGATTCATCAGTGCTCGAATTTCGAAGAAGATATGTTCGACATTTAAGCAGCATTGAAGATGCCAATTAATTTTCTATTTTCTAAATAGAATGTCTGCTGAAAAGAGGAAGAAGCTGATGAATTGTTTTTCAATTTTCTCATAGAGAAGTCCTGAAATTTGTGCCTCATAAAAGAAAGTTTGGAAATAAGCGCTCTTCGTTTCGATTAGTGCAAGAGATGATTGCATTTTTCCCGGATTTCTTAATTAATGAAAATCGTCAACTCTGTCCCAAAGATGTTGCGCAGACTTTTATCTAAATGCTATTATAAGCAATTTTTGATGGAATATGATGTTATTAGCAGTATTGTTTATCTCTAAGTGAATTGATAACATAGTGATATCACTAAGCGGTTGTCATGCACAATGAATTTTAATTGGTGTGGTTGTATTGGATACTTGAAGATTTTTAACGTCATCTTATCGCTGTCACTGAGAAGATCACAAACGGTAGCGTCAGAAGGAATCGTATTTTCCCGTTATTAGTAAAGAAGCATCTATTCAGCTTTAGGAAGCAAATGCTTGGCTATTAGATTAAAATAATGCACCACCAGATCAAATAGAGCACGGAGACTAGCGATGCTGAAGTTGAACAAGCGGAATGATGTATTCAAATAGTCTGAGAATTATTTAATGAGTAGTTACCTGTCAGGTGTATAGCTCGTACTTTTTGATCAAGAGCGTAAAAAATATAACTGATAATATATGTAAATGTGATGAATTTTTCTTCAGTCAAATTCTAATAAGAGTCTCAGTATTACAGTAGCGCCTTTTTCGATATGCTTCTATTTGTATCAGTAATAAATTGTGATTCGTTTTTTAAAATTATCGATGATGATTGCATAAATGATCATTTAATATTTATAAATAAAGAGACCTCTCGAATTTGTCCACAATAGTAATTTGACCATAGTTTTTTGATTTTGTCGCATTTATACGTTACATGTAATGCTTAACGATATACACCATGTTTGGCATTGTATGGGAAATATAAGCGTCAAAGAGAGTGGATTAGTTCCGATCACGTTGGTGGTCGGAGGCTCAGACAGTGTTGATTCGGATTGGAGTGTAAGTGATGGGAATGAATCTATTAGTGATATGATTCAAGCACTCTATGTTTTACAACGTAATCGTACATTTTGTAGCTAAGATCAAGTTTTATTGCATAGTTGTTCATGTTTGATTATAGTATTGCCTAAGTAGATGACAGGTAAAATCTTCAATGAAATTGCGTTATTTTTCTGACTAAATGAGAGTATAAGGAAGGAGATAATCGGATATTCATTGTTTTCAGAAGAGATTTTATTTAAAAGTGCTATGCAAAAAAAAAAAATCATTGAATCTCATAAGTACTAATAAAGCACCATCGATAAACAATAAACATTTGATGGAAAATCGCATTGTTGCATTACGGTAGATATCATGATTACGATAAACGATTACGGTAGTTGATGCGATTATTGCGTTTTGAACACTTCATCTCCAGTGCATACTTTCACATAGCTTTGTTCCACCGAATGAGATCCGTTCTTATTGGTGGCGACCGCTTTGTAGACACCTTGATCTTGAAGTGTTGGATTCTGAATGAAGTTGCAATTAAAAGCAAATAGTTCCATTTGTTTCGTGTAAAAAAGCGAACAAAACATTTAGGCAGCAACTTGGATAGTGGGATTCTGTACTTAGTTTTTTTTACGGGTGATACGATATTTATTATACTGTCGAGTACAAAAGAGAAGCTCTAAATTATAGGATTTTTGTAATTGTTTGTTCCTTAGAACAGGCGTAGTTAAGCTAGATAGTTGTTGCGTTCTTTCTGTTAGCGAAACCAATAGTTTGCAAAGCAACATCGCCCGTTGTAAATCAATTTTATCGTCCTTATGACGTAATATATTATTACATCAAATAGCGCAATGTTGTTATGTTAACGAGAGCATCATTTATACCATTCTAGATGGCAGCTGCTTTACTTATTGACACACTGAACGACAGGTGGGTGACTCAGCATGAACATATCTTCTTTGTGTCTGAAATAACCGTTATTTGCTGTGTTCCTCTTTTCTTAATGTACTCTATAGCGGCATCCTGTCTGTATGTATATGTATGTGTATGTCTGCCCGTGTGTCGGGTTGTTTCAACCCCAGAATTACTGAAGCTGTAGATTTGATTCATATGAGGCAGTATATGAATTCGTTTAGCATAATTTTCCTTCTCTTCTTTTCCTTTCTAAAACACCTCTCCATCCGATTCGAAAGTTTTGTATAAAAAGTCCTAATCGAACATGATCTTCCATTTAGGAAGTACAATGGATTAAATTTCAAAGCTCACCTTCATAGTCATAGTGCAAGCATATTTGCCGACCATTTTCTTCACTTTGAACGTATAACGATCACCACTCAATTCCTTATCCTTAAAGAATCTCCTTATAATTGCAACAATAGAAGTTGATACTAATTCCATTCTCTTGCATACTGAATGCAGATGTGCTTCACGGTGCCTAACTCTCAGGTTGTTAATAATTTAAGAATGATCCATATTTGGTTCAAGCATCGAAATGTTTCATGCCATTGAACGGAGATGGAGAGTCGTTAAGTCTTATATTGCAATGATATGCGAAGAGATGTGATGGTCGGAAGTAGATGATTGACGTGAATAAGAGTGAACTTTTGCCAAGAAACAGAGGCAATTTTTGAAAATTTTTGCGATCGAAAGGTGCCATTCTTTAAAAAAATATATTTGGCAGTGTAAAATGAGCTTTTGAGTGAATCGAAGCAATCATTGTCTACATATTCGATTCATGGTAATTATATTATAATCAAAACATGAAAAAGAGATCGCATAAATAATACTTTAAAAAACCATTTAACGGTTGGTTCAGGGTTTGCATTGCACATACACTCAAATAGTACAGTTCCATCTGGTTTGTTGATTATACTTGGCGCTTTCTCGAAGAACGGTGCAAGACTCATCTAAATATTACATATTTAAATATGTATAAAATGTAACTATCAAATAAATCAATAACGAAACGATAACACAAAATCAGCTATGAACATCAATTTACAACCTAAATCAACGACTCGATATAAGCTACTGACTGAAATGACAGCTCGGGGGGGGGGGGGATAAGCAAGAGGGAGAAGGGGCTGAATCATTTATTAATTCTATGCTTTCTGCGATAATTATTTAGGAGACCACAATTTGAGAGTCAATCCTGTTTTTGCAAAATTCAGTTTATTGTCTTCTCTCATTTCGTCTCTCAAGCAATATTAAGAAACAAAAATTCGAATCAATAGCATATTTTAAAAATCACTATTTCGAAGTGTTATACATTTCAAAGAGAAAAACTTTCGGCAAATAGAATTAAACAGTAAAATGTTTGAAAATTTTTTATATCGGCAGTAAATAGCCTAAAGCAAATATTATCGGCATTAAAGACGCCTTTCGACGTGGTTTCTATGCCTGAAGCATAGCGTGGCTTTTATGCCTCCCTATAAATTTATGTTTTAAAAATAGATCATGTCCATATCCTATCTCTGCCTATGTGTGTTTGTGTACGTCTGTTCATATGACCCTACTATTGAAAGTATATAGTAAAAATCGCCTCCGAGCAAAAACTGAGCAGCAAGAACCAATAAAACGCTCGCATAGCTATAGTTTAGGCGAATAAATAACTTATACGCTAAACTTTATTAAATTGAATTATGAATGCTAAAAACGGAAAGCAAAAATCATTTCTTATGAGAAGAAAAATAAAAACAGTTGTGAGGTGCAATAATTTTTGGAATACTGTTTGCATAATCAGTGCAGGCGGATAAGCTGGATGAAAACTTTCTTCCATTTACTCCCAATATAGGATTTGCCAATATCAATATTAGGTTTTGCTTCAAAAAAAAACCAAAATATCTATCAATGATGAGCACTTAAAGGCATTTGAAAATATTAAAGAGAAAGAGATGTTTTTTTTTTTTGCACTTCATTTTATTTATTTATTTTTTTTTTAATTCGATTTCCTAAGCAATTCATATGTAATTTTACATTATTATCTTATTTATACTAATTTTTTTTAATGCTATTCGAGATGCTCTGTCTAGAAACGAATGTTGACGATCACATAAAAATCCCACCAAGATCATCCGTAGAACTATAGGCAGAAAGGGATCGAAGAACTTCACTCGACCACTACTGTATGGCTCTAACGATTTGTTCTCATCTCTTTAGTCATTCAAACGTTGAGAGGATGAAGTACTTGTACTGTTAAAAAGTAAACGAAGGTATTGTGAAGTAGCATTACTGATATTCGCTATGATCTTATATTGCAAAAGTTAGCCAAGCTCTATGCTCTTCCCAAAGTTTCAAAACAGATCCACCAACTTCATAGTTTTTTACATCGTTTTCGATGATCGAATGAACGTTGAGTGCATTTGAAAACCATTCCACTGAACGGAAAAAAAGCTTACAAATTTGAATAAAATAACAGCGTCACACACCCATAACAACACGTTTTATTCATAATATAAAAAAAAAATGAAGAAGAAAATATTCAAATGGAAAGCGATGAAAGGAATTTTTGATTTTTGCTCATCAAATCTTTATTTTGAAATTTTTGCAAATGGGAAAAAATTCATTTGTTCAAAGAAATGAATAACTTCCTAATCAATAGAATTTCAGAGAGATAATGGATATTGTGAATTGCGCTCATTATAAAAGAAGTGCATTGTTATTTTGGTGTTGCGAAAATAATTCAAAGATATTAAAAAAAAAATTGCAAATTTTGCAAAATATGCAAAAAATGGTAAGTTTGCAACGAAACTTTAAAAAGATCGATAATGAAGAGTGATATAATTTTGCAAGAGATAAAATGTTTCCTGTTTCTTATATTCAAAAAAAATCTCTTTACAACATTTGTTGACGCAAAGTGTTTCGCAAATAAAAGAAAGCACTGATACATGTTTACATAGTGAATCATATTCTAACATCAAAATGCAAATGTAATTAAACATAAAAATGAACAAAAAAAAAACAATTGAGATAGGAGTCAAAAGGTGAGATCAATTTGGATTAGTTTGCGATCTTGGCTAATGCTAGGTTTCATTAACTTAGCAAGAGATCAGCTCTAGATAGATCAGTTGATAGATAACTTCGCAACCATAGAATTCATAGAAGCATACAGACAGGAAGCCTAAATGAAATATTTTATAACACAAATGTAAGCAGAGGTGGATCACTATATCTATACTTCACCGATATATTGATTTTTTGAATTGTTTTCTATGGAAAAGTTTAGTTTTTTTTTTTCCTTTTACGCTGCACTATATTTATTATTATTATTATATTGCTATTTCAGTGCTCACAGAGCTCATATATTTGTGCAAACTCGAAGAACTCTAATTTTTCACATTTTCTGCATACAGTGATGGTTGAAAAAAATTTCTTGCATGAAAAAATTGGGGGATAACACAGTGATCATGTGAAAGCAAACAGTTGCAGAAGTAAACAATTACAAGTGGGAAAGAGCGAATTATATTTCGCAGCTGCCTCATTACCCGCTTACAGATAGCTTTGATTAGGACGTCGTTTATGACCACGAGATCCATCCTGAATGCATAATTCTATCGGATAGGAAGTTCAGGATATTGGTCTAGAGTTTTATACCCCGAAGAAATGTAGCAATTCTGAGAAGGATAAGTTTGAGAGACGATAGAAGGAATTGTGAAGGAAAGATGGATGAATCATACCGTCTGCAGCACTTCAACGACAATGAAGACGTAACACTGACAGTGGAAATTTTCTGATAAATAAAAACGCCAACCACACCACAAATCCGCAAGGATAGAAGCCAAGAGGATCGGTGTAAGAGGAGTGGGATTACGAACAGCTGTTTGTGGGTGGGATCAATACCCGATGAGATAGATCATTCCATCGCAGCAAACAAACACATCGGCATTTAGGTTAGCAGAGTGTTTCGAATGAGAGAATAAGCAATGTTTTACAAATGGTGAAAAATATAAGAAATAATATGAGCATAAGCATTGAATATTTTCAATTTACATAAATAATATCATTTCCGGTGGCCACTTTTATCAGTTGCTTTGTTGATTACAAATTTCCATCTGAATTTCCTTAAGGATCTTATCAATGACAGGTTGCAAAATAATCTTGATAATTTTTCAATCAGCTAATCGCATGTAGTTGTCTCTCTCACGTTCCAAATGTTCATTGTTGATCCTAAACGAAAGTAAGGATACAAGGTCTGTGTTCCAGGATACTCGAGTACTCTATACAAGAGTGTGCATTACATGGATGGTAAAGCGTGATTCACCGAAAATATTGGTTAAACGCTGAAATGTTCGAAAGTTGACGTTATTTAGGTATATGCATTTACTTTATTATCGTTTCTTGAAGACATATTGCACACCTTATGGCTGTCATTATTTAGCATATAGGTAGCGTAGATTGATAGCATTATTGCAAGCGCATGTTTTCTAGCACTCAAGCTGAGCTTAAATAAATGCATGAAGAATTTGAAATCTGTCAACTTGTTAGGTAATTAAGGTGTTGAGGTATATTCGCCCCCATTAATTTATGGTTATGGGAGTAATTTATTTCGATCTCTTCATTCAAAATATTTATAAAAGCAGACAAATATATATTTTGCATCGAAATTTTCGCTAAGCATTCAACTTGTTTTTGGTGTAATTAAATAAATGCCTAAATACGATTGCGATCGGTCACAGTATTGCCATCATATTTCATGTACTTATAAGGAAGTAAAATCGAAGTTTTTTCGGCAATGACCACATTTCGCATAGAAATCTGTGCAAAACGTTGCACTAAAAAGTTGATGTTTTTCATGCAAATGTATCTATTATTATTACCCAACGAAGGCGATTCGTACCCCTTGGCTATTAAATATTTTTGGTTGTTCATGTGAGGAAAACTGGTTGAGTTTATATAGTTTGATAGAGTGCTGTTTATTTTGTAAGTGATGAAGATGGGAGTTTTATATTGCAAAGGTGAGAAAACGTACAACTGTATACAGGATAGATGCAAGACACAGAATAGCGTTCAATTTATTTATACTGCTCATTAATGCAGGTTTATTTATTATACACTAATGAGATAGACAGGAAGAAATGCACAGCTTAGCACCTGTTAACTGCTCATATCAGGTTCTGGATAAGTTAAAAGTTATAAGTTGAGTGTATCCATGCATGCATTGGTATGCGTGTAAGTATCCGTGAATGTACACATTGGATTTGTTTTGTGATTGAAAGAGCGCCCTTCCTAACAGAAAACTGTTAGGTGACCAACGTGAAGTTCCGAAAAAAGTTGAAATTTTTCTTTCCGCCTTGTCATACAAAAAAAAATATTGAGATTTTGCTGCTCACTTCCTCAAATGTTTTCTAACTTGTTTGAATAATCTTTTGATAGTTGCCCTCAACAACAATTTAAAAAGCGGATGCGTAATTTTCTTCGTGACCTGCTAGGAATGAAGGCAGATCATTTAGAAGTTTATAACTGGCGGTTCAAATCATCTTAACCCATGTCAGTTAAACGTTAGTTACACTTCAAACTCGTGACATATAATATGTAATTATATTTGGTGTCGTACTAAAGAAAGGAAGGGAATAAGATTCAGCAAAAAAATTCTTTACTATTCCAATCTCAAGTACAAAAAGGCAAAATAACAAACACAAGCTACATTCATGCGGCAAATTACACTTCAAATGTGTTCAAATATTTCCATTTAAAGATTAAAAAGGACATCGCATATTTTCGTATTTACTCTTAGTATAAGTTAATAAGTTGATTTTGTTGTTATGAGTAGGAACGTTAATTTTCTCTTCCAAATGAAAGTGCTTGTTAGTGTGTTTGCGTCATCATTTCATCATAACGCAGAAAAAACTCGCCATAGTAGCGAATAGATGTTGTGAAAAAATAATCTACCTTATCACCTTCATTACCTTTTTAGCTTAGGCGATTTCGGACAAAGCCTGCATGATGGAAGCTCGGAGCTCAGTACTTCACTTCGTCGCTACTCCAAGGTGTTGTTGTCCTGAAGGAAAAAGTGGAAAGATATGTTCTTGTTAGGGTGATAAGCGAATTCTGCAAGAAAGTTTAAGCCAGAGTCGACTTTTCGATTTCGATCACTTCTGATACTATGTAGTGAAGTTGAAATTCATATCTCATCGATATACTAGAAAATGACCGAATATCAACACATAACTATCTTAGTTCTGACGTCATTTCCGGTAGAACTCGAGCAGTCAAGGTTGCCTTCCTCTTCCAGTATTTACGAGACGAATTTTTGCACTTCGTTCGCCTCATTTATCAATACATCTTTAAGCGTGCTAGATTATCTCCTAGTGATTGCAATTAGTATTGAGCTCTAACGGTCGTCAAATGCTATATTGAAGAACATTTTCATAAGTGCAATGACCACGCGGGGTTCTTCGATTTATCCACACTTTAAAAAAAAAACAGGTTTTTTTTTAATTGAAGAAGCGCCGCGGTTACGCTAAGAACGACCAAGATGCAATCAATTCACGTCAAAAAATTTTCTCATCTATATAAGATTGTTATGATGCGAATGTGAACACTATTCAAATAACATTTCATAGTATCATTTCCTATGGTTTTTTTTTTTAAATTAATTCATCTACTATCCAGAAAGAAATAAAACAGCGCTACTGCTCGCTAAGGATCTTTGGAAGTGGAGAAATGCATATAAGTCGCAAAAAAAGAACCTGCGATGATATATGAACACTTTTGGTATATTGCAGAATGACAGGGTTTTTTTTGTAACGAAATATGAGCCGGGTTTATTTCTCTCTTCATATTAATGATACCTTGGGCACTTCTGGATGATATCAGGTTGGCCTACTTTCCCCTTCCACTCCTCTTCGAACACATGATATCATAAAGAACACGTTTCCGATACAAGAAACTTCCCTCACCTCGCTTTAACATACGCGAAGTATTCATTCACCGAAAAAACTTTAGGCAAGAGATGTTGTTCAGCCGCCGATACATAGGCATATATGCAAGAGAAGATTAATGTAAGCACTTTATTCATATTTTGAAACCTTGCAAATGAGCCAAACTATATGCTAATTGTTTAGATAATTTGATATTCACGTAACGATCAGGTAATTTTTTGCATAAGGTCAATATTTAAAAAGCCATTAAATGCTGACAGCTGGTATCTAAAAGCTGTTATTGAATGCTATTTGGTTAGGTGTGCGGTTGCGATGTCATTGCTGTGGTTGATTACTACTATTTTACTCGTTATCTTATTACTTATAATTTTGGGTTTTTGGCATGAGTATATCGATGAGTTGAAAGTTGAGAAGGAACGAAAATTGAGTGCGTCTCGAAGATCTGAGGTTAGTTTGTCGCCTTAAGGCTATAAATATCTACCGTTTTGCTCTTAAGTCTGCTTCTTTTTACTCCCACTTATCTACTTATCCCTTTAGTTTGGACACCGATATTCAGCGTTTATGTTGCTGCTCGCTCACCTAGTTTTCAGGTAAAAATAAATCAATATTAGCGCTACGTGATTGTTGAGGGCGATCTATTGGTAAACAGGAACCCCTAAGCAAACTCATTTGCATATTTAAGTGAAAGTGCTATTTTTGGCTGATTTGAAAGAAATCTACATTTTTGGGCCTGAATACACTACATTTATAGCTGAGCATCGCAAACACTTCCGACCAAGAAATCATTGGAAATTGCTCGAGGTGGTTGGTTATGTTGATAGCATGAAGTTGCATAAAACTCTATCTTCTTTATATTTTGACACTCCTTTCCCTCAACTACATCGGAAATGCTGGGTACTCTCTTATCTATTGAAGCATGACATTTTTTTTCTTAATTTGGTCAGGTAAACATTGGCCAGATTTTTTTCCCATTTTCATTAATTTCTCGGAGAAATGTACAAAAATGAAGTTCCTGTGGAACTTTTTTGGGTTTTGCCTGTTCGGCAGAAAACCACTTCGCAACTAATCGTATAATCGGCATTGCTACTGAAACTGTCTTGATTGCAACTTGATTAAAGAATAATGCGTCTATGAAAACTGTGCCGATCGAACAGATGAAACTGGCAAAATTTCACTGAATACTTCATACCTAAATGCAATTAATTTTAAGTAATTTTTGTGAAATTTTTGAAGTGCTCGCAATTTGAATATCTCATTCGATATATTTCATTACTCATTGATTATTTATGAAGTTACTGGTATGTTGAGAGAATTTCTATTGTCATCTATCGTTTTGCGTTTGAATAAATTTTCGACAATCGACTAAATTAATATGCTGGAATATAAAAGTAAATATTCGACTATCCTTCTTGGACGATTCCTCATCTTATTTCTTCCACAAAAAAATTTCCTCCAAAGAAACATGAGAAGAAAACATAAAACAAAAAGAAAACACGTATAAAATTTATCTCACTTTCAGACGAAAGTTGAAAGAGCGAAAAGAAACGCGAACAATAATGAAAAAAGTGAGGATGAAATGATTGCACCTATAACTCCTAGTGAGTCAACGCATCTCACTTACTCAATTATTCAATTATTTTAATATTATTTATTTGCTATTTATTTATTTGTTATTTAATCAATATTACTATCGCTACTTATTTGCTACCATCTGGCTATTCGCTTGATTCTTTTTCTTACTGATTCCAAATACTCAATTTTCCATTTCTTATAGTCTCCATAAACGGCAAATTAAAGTACTTATTAGTAAGTGTAAAAAATCACGTCTATACGAATCAACATGAACCAAAGCAATGCATATTTACGAATGCTCCGTAGAGTTACTAGTCTTTCGGCGCATAGATGATGTGGGTCTCGCTTTCATCCCTCAGGGTAATTACCAAATCGTATAAATCTTTGACCTTTCAGCTTCATTCCTCAGGGCAATTATGCCGATCTTTAATGAGTTTTTTTTTTCTGTGCTATGCCACATAACTGTATCACAAATCTTTTTTTATTTTATTGCAAGACTATTTGACTGGAAGAATTTATTGAGAAACATTTTTTAAAAAAAAGTCAAATATTAAATATTCATTTAATTTGATACGCCACTTTGCAGACAAAAAAAAAAAAAAATTCCATGTTCCCATCGAGCAGTGAAAATTGGCAAGCCTTTTAATGAGTAAAACCTTTTCCTAAGCAAATTTCTACTCTCGATGAGGGACTTCGAATGCCTAGCACTTGAAACATGCTGCAAGTGTGCGGCCGTTGTTGGCAAAAAAAAAGAACAAATGGCCTACAAATTTATTCGTAGCTTGTTTATAGCTAATTATTCGCCAACCTAGTAACTTTTTAATGCTTCATTCACTCGTCGCCCTCCCCTCCCCCTCCCACCCTTGTTCGACAAGAAATTGATGGCAGGAAAGCATATATTTACGATTGTGTCATTAATGAGCGAAATAACGTATTTTCATATCTGTTTTCCTATCTTTCTGCACAGTTTGCACTGTTTACAGAGTTTATTGATGTCTAGTGTAATTACTCGCTAATTCTATAATTATTCATTGTCTCACCGATCGACTCTTGACCTAGTGCCTGCTTCGTTCCGTTTTTTTCTGCCACTCATCACATATTGTTCGATGTGCTCCCACTAGGCCAAAGTCATAATTAAATGTCAAAATATCTATATGCCTGGATCTGGGAGTGAAGATTTTATAATATTTACGATTTTACGTATGAATAGTACATTCTATGCGTTAATATTTCTTCATTTACTACAATAGAGCAGTGAATCGTGTCGGTTTCACTTCATCAGTGAATGTTCAATTGAAAATTTTTTTGCTTTCTACCACTTTACTTGACTTCTTCATCCATTATAGTTTATTCACATTTACATTGCTTATCTTTATCTCTCTTCAATAGATTTGCATCATCACATCTGAGTTGCTTCAATTCAATTTATTTTATTTTGATATGAATTAATGCATTTTAATCAATCAGGCGTTGTGCTTGAACAGTGATCTTTTTGTGTTCAATTCGAATCGACCATCTTTAAGTTATTATATTAGAACGATTTTTATTTTTAGCAACTGAGCGATACGCAATCGCCGAAAAGCGTTCGAATCGTCGAGTTAACGACTAATTGTTTGCGGTTTTAGAAGAAAAGCCGTATGAAGCATTGAGGCAATATTACTTCTTGCTAGTTCAACCGATAATATTCTATATTGCGTAACATAAATTAGGGATTATGTCTCTCTCTTGAAGAGGAAACTCGAATAAGACAGACTTTATTGCAAGGAAGTTAAAAAAGAAGAGCATCTATTCAATAAATTCCTACTGGGAATCTGTGAAATACTATTATTATTGCCGGATTGAAAGAAATTCGCTATGGCACCTTGATAAAGCCATAATTTGCCTTCTAATTTTCTTTTGCTGTTGCTTGTAAGCAGCATCGTCCGCAAGCAGGGAAATTTCTAATCCTCGAGAAACTTATATCCTTGACGAGAATCCATTAAAGATGACTAGAAACTAAGTGAGTGATAGCTTGATCAGCATCTTACTTGTACTCTGACCAGATAATTCAGTGGACAGTGGCTAACTGACCAGATTAATGAGTCGGTATCTCATTTAGTGAATATATTTCACTATCATGACAGTCAATAATTATGGGGATTTGTGGCAGTAAATAAACTGATGCATTAAATGCTTATTTAGTATGTAAATAAGCGAGCAGATACAAAACCATTAACTGTTCCTTTTTAGTATTGATGATAGTGGGGAAAAAACTGATATTGTATTGTAATACGAATATGCTTCTAACTTATCAAATTATTATTAAAACAGTATGGTGTGATAATTTGTTGCATGAATTGATGTTGTCGATGATTCTTATATTTATTGAGCTTGAGGTTATGATCCATAAAATATACTAGGCAGAATAAATTTATTTTATTGATGTTAATGATTTTTTTTACATCTAATGAGATTCGAGTTGTTATCGATACGGTCCCCAAAAAGGGTTACATAGACGGAGACAAAGAAATTGACATTGATTGCTGTTAATGTCAGAGATCTATGATGTCCAAAGTTATTGCTGAAAGATCTGCGATGATATTGCCCGATTTGTGATCTGTAATGTTAATGATACTCTGAACTGTGATGCCAAAGAAATGATGTCATTTATTTGCGGAATCGTTCGAAGATGAGAAAGAATTAAAAATTTGAAGGAGGGCATATGAGGCAACAAAAAGACGACGTTCAAAAGAAGGAGATCGTGCAACATTTAAAGAAATCCTCCTTCAAATCCAATATGTTCACTATGCAATCGACATTTATTTCCTATCACCTCCATATAGAGCGGAGGAATTCTTTAACAAAATCCAACGATCTTTGATTGCGTGGTACTTTCAAGGACAAAATGAAGCGGTAAATTGATGCGGTGAAATCTGTTTACCATAAACGAACAAAATCAAATACAGCATACGTCATATTACATCGTAAGACACTCGGAAAAATTACAATACTAGTTCATTTGATCGTTCGCTTTGATTACCTTTATGAAATGAATAAGCGAGCGTCACATAAATTTGTTTCAAGGCAGTTATTGACCAGTGAAATATCTACAAAAGTCAACGAACTTTCCGCAATCATTTGTTGAGAGATAGATAGCAATGTGCTATGAAGTGGAAATTTTAAGTTGCGATTCAAAGTGAGCAAACACTCTAAATTCGTTGGTGATCACTAAAAAATTAGTGACACTTCGTTACACTTAAACTATCATTTCTTCTGAAACTTAAGGCTTTAGATTTTCAAAAAAAAAAATGGTGATATTAAATCAAAGGTAACCGGGCTAGCCGAGAATACAATTTAGAAACAAATACGGGCATCTTAAATGCAAGAAAATTGAATGAAACGATGAAACATAAAGTAGATAATCGCTGCACAATGCACGATTTTGGACATATTTAATTTCTATCGTACAAAGGTAACATTCCATAAGAAGGTACTAATCGAGAAGTTTTCTTGGCAAAGGATTGAATAGTTTGTATTCCAAGAATGAGTTTTTATAGTTAGAAAACTACCAGGATTGCAGTTAAGTTAGAAAGCCTTGAAGGATCACTTCTTTCAGGATTCGCTATGCACCAGCTGCTTCGAGGATCATTGTTGTTGGAAATTTTGGATGAAGGGACGTGTTATGCGTTCATAAACGTGTATAGCTATTTCACTTAATCAAATTTAGAGAGATGGAGGAAAAAACAAAAGAAGCCTAGAAATATCAACATGGATCAATGCTTTCTAAACTCAACACTGAAAGGTATAAGAGGAGACAAAGGGTGCATCATAAGAATTTTGAAATGAGCGCATCGTCTAGTCCCTCCTCCACTATCGGTACCTGAGATCTCTTCCATTTCTTTAATTACACTGCTGACTTGATTCCAACAAAATGCACTTGGCTCATTTACTATGACATATTCTTGAAACTTATAGTTTTTTCTCAATGTTACGAACTTTTTGCGTTAATTTGATGCATTTTTGAGTTGAAAATACCTTCTCTTTATCTGTGAAAGTAATTCAAAACAGCTATAACTAGCATCAGTTCTAACCGAATTTAATTCTTTCCACTTCACTTCAATTTGATGAAGTTTGATTTGATTTGATATGATTAATCACTCGATGAAGATGCTTCGTTGAAAGGATCCTAAGGGGATTCTCTAATGACGAATTACCGTACGAATTTTCTGATCACTTTCGACGTCAATCTTTTCAAATAATTTAATAATCTAGAACAGAAGGATAGTTAATAAGATTTCCGGTCGAGGACACCTTATTAAGTGAAATAAACGTATGTTTTACTCTTTTTTTAATATGATGTATTGCTTAAATAGAACAGCTTTACAAACGAAACAGAAAAATTTTCTCTGAGGGATATATGAAACCAGTTTCATGAACATTAGTCAAATGTCTTATATTTTCTGAGTTTGTTTTGTCTTTACAACGACCATAAAATCGGAAAGCCTCTCTCTTTATAACATGTAACTACTCCCTATCATGCTTCACTCCATCTTCCTCAAATTGTCGGCAGTTCACGAAATTCAGTGACATTTCGACTCAAATCCAGTTTCGTTCTTTCCGACTAGTTTGCGAACAATTTCCATATGTTCCTCTCATTCATTGTAATATTCCTTAATTTCATGTTATTTAAGCCGTGAAAATGAACTCATGTTTCGTCTTATCAACGAATAAATTCGCTTCAAATTGCTAGACATCTCAAGTCAATACTTCATAACTGCGATATTATATATCGATTTCCAATGAAATTTATTTACAGTCGAGAATAGTGAAGGATTCGATCAACTGTGCTGATTTTACTGCTTTTACTGGCTACTACAGGAAACATTGGCAAAGGAATCATCAAGTCGCTAGCTATAATTTGTTCAAAAATTTGGTGAGCGAAAATCGACTTAAATTCGAAAAGCTAAGAATGAATTCATTGGTGAAATTGGGGCATAAAATTAGAGATATAATATTGGAATATTTTCATAATTCGAGCCTAGAACATATTAGTGATGTTAGCTTAGCTGATATCTGTCAACTTCATATTTTGAATGAGAAAAATCTATTCCAATTAGCCAGTAGAATTCATTTTCTTGGTGAAAATTTTCGTAAAAATTTTAGCACTTCAATTTTAGACAATATGGAAAGAAAATTTATAAAGAAACAAAACAGAATTAGTATGAAGGAAATATGAAATGAGTAACACCTTTGAATCGTACTGAATTGTGGAATACTTCACTTGAAGAGAAAGTTTATTATTTTTCTCAAAAGTTCAAAGCAAATTACCTGCCCGTTAATATAGTTCGTTAATTCATAAAATTTTCCGGTTCAATTCCATTTACTGCTCATTTTAACCATTGTATATTAATTTATTTATATTCTTAATGAATAGTTGCAAAGCACTTTGCCGTAAGATTCGTTCTTCAATACTTGTTTCTTCATCTTTAAACGCCTCTCATGCGGAAATGGAGTTCATTCATTATAATCACATAACCTTCAAGCATTCATGGCCACGCCTACTTGATACTGTATCCAGTTTATAAGAAGGACGATGCATAAAGTTCCGCAAGTTTTCTCCGTGAACGGAAACAACTTACGGCCATTGGGTAAAAGAAAAGTTGATGAATTTTTGAAGGATATCATGATGATCTAAGAAAGCCTTAAGATTACAAGCTTGACGAAGCAATCGGAAAGCTTCTAGGCCAGTTTTGTGTGTGATATAGATTCTTGTTATTAGCCACTGTTTTCAAACACAATATGGGTGACGTATACAACTCTAAAATCAAGCTTTTTTTTTAATTTTTGAAGTAGTTTTTAGCGGTCAATTTCCGCTTTTTTTTAAGCCGATCAGTGAATCGACTTGTCTGTTTGATTAATTCACTTTCGCCTAGTGACTTGCAATAATTTCAGATGTTCATGTTATGAGGCAATGAAGTCGACTTCGAGCTATAGGTCATCCGAACTTTTATTGGTGCTTCCAACGAAACTTATTATATTAACTGGCTCAGTGTTAGGTGTACTCGGTTGCTATTCATGTCTCCTTTATACATATGTGTTCCAATATGATCGATTTAGCAATTTCATGTCATCGGATTGTCCTGATGTTTTGAAGTAAGTGATATTACTTATTGACTTAGATTGATAAATCATTGAAGAAGTTATAAAATCCGTTTATCACCTTTTGGAGCATGAATAACTTTCGAAAGATGACATAAACAAACTGAGGCAAGTTAAATGTTGGAGTTGAAATCATGGTTGAAAGAAACAGAAAGATGATTTTAGTACCGAAGGGCCGTATTAACCTTTGCACATACAATGCCTTAAGGATATAAATGAAAACTGCGATATATGAGGACAGATTTTTCGAGGTTTCTGCAATGTGTGCAATAAATCTGTCTCCTCTTTCAATATAAACTAACTGCCATGGCGCAGTTAGTACTGCAGTATTAGTGATACCGTAGCTCTGTAGTTACATACCACATTCAGTATTAGAGAAAGTAAATAAATAGTTTCTCCACTTAATGCACTAAGCATTTTAGCACTTATAAATAAATAATAAAATAAAAGCACAATTGACTAAATCTATCGTTTATTTTCTGTATGAATATATATGAAATTCATAGGGTAAAGCATATTGCTTTCTTGAGATGAATAGTTGAACAATTCGCAATTTTTCTCACTTTTCTATTGCAATTTCGTCCATTCATCTGAATAGATTAATAGACTTTAATAGATTTTCGTGTAGATGAATGATGAAAAAATACCACAATCTTTAATGAAATATGCATCAGTAGTGAGAAAAATGAAATATTTAGCGAAATTAAGAACATATTAATATTTATATTATTTATTTTCAGTTATTTACCGCCTGCAAGTTATCCGATTGGCGATTGGGAACCACAACGATTTATATGGATGCTTGTGATGTTTGCACATTTTCCAGCTAGACTCTTCTTTCCATTGGTAAATATTCACCTCTATGATAAACGACACGATGACATTTATATGATGAATAAATAATCCTTATAGCCATTTTTAAACTTAAAGACGGATTGCTCTATCAGATCACTGAAAGTTTGTTGATCTGATGGTGGTTTTCCGTAATATTATTACTTCTCTAAGGTAAGGGAAGAGTAGAATCTACTGTTAGGGTAACAATAGGTACAGCAACGGCCAGTCAGTAGTTAAAGGAACATCAGATAGGTGAGAACAACTGCTAGTTGGCAGGTAATAGCTAGAAATGGGACAAGCAAATAGCGAGAAGTCTCGTTTAGAAAAGTTCTTTTCACTGAAATGGGTGCCTTCATTCGAAATTTCAATTTATAGTGGTATTTTATCAATTATGATATCGTCACGAGCAGAAAAAGCAACCAAAAAAGTATTTTTGAAAAAAAGAGAGAAGGGGATGGCTACGCATCGTGAATATTGGGGACCATAAGTGAGAAATTCAAAGCAATTAAAAACTAGCGTTTCATTCTCGTCGAGTCAATTAAGGAGGTTTTCTTAATATAACGCCCACTTAGCATATAATCATATAGGCGAGAAACTATGGAAATCTTCAATAAAAATTTATCACAAATTTTCTATCAAGAACGTCAAGCATACGATGATACTAAATATTTTTTTTTTTATTTTTAGCTCATATTATCACTAACTGCTCTATCCTTCAACAATCTTAGAATATATACGATCTTTTCGCGCCATTTTTAGCAATTTTTTTTTCATCTTTTAAATGCGACACAAAGAAGTAACACTGATATTGATCACTCAGATGTACTATATGGCGTGAAAAAACTCACGATCGACCTTGAACTCTTTTCTTTTTGCAGTGTCGAAAATTTCTCTAGTAAACGTTCACTTATTTTTTTTTCGTTTTGTGGAAAAATTTATTTCTTATTGGTCACAAAATTTGAAAATATTCCGTGAAATATCCAAATTTGTTGGTACATTCGGAATAATTCTGCTGATAAATTCGAATTTCGCAAGTAAATTCCACACAAAAAAAAATTGGACACTTCAACGTTCCACTTTAATTTTTTTCTCCTCATTTCCTAAGCCTCTAAGGTTCTCAAAAAATTAGCGAATCTTAAATGTCCGATTTGCAAATACTTTTGGCCAAGTTTTTTCCGGACTTCTAAACAAATGCTCAAAATTTATCATTCAATTAAAAAAAAATTATCGGAATAGATCTCAGCATATACTTGCAAATAAAACTGAAAAACTAATCAATGAAAAATTATTGCAGTTCTATAAATGCATGTTTGGAGCAATCACTTCAGAAAGTTGTCAGTCAACGTGCTTTCGAGCCCTCTCATATATTTTAAATCGTGGATTGATAATTGAGGCATTTGGACTTGTGATTGTAACCGTTTTCGATGTACGTTCGGATTTCAGTAAGTCTTTATTCCAATTATTTTTTCTTATTTGTCACCCCTTATTCTTACCGTTGTTTGTGGAAAATTTGTTGATTGCGTTATGCGGACGAGTGAATAGTAAGAAGGATGTCGTAGAGGAAAGGTGGAGAGGATTAGACGGAGGATCTAATCTACACTGCAATTAGGGAACCTGGGAAAATCCCGATTCCTTAGGCAGATGCAAGAAAGCAAATCCTAGCATTTTCAATGCTTTCTGTTGAATATATGCATTTGAACTGCTGTTACGATTGTTTGTTCACAAGAATAGCCGCTTTTGAACCATTCAATATATACTAAGCAGAGATTATCGATTTCATTATGAAAAACTTTAAATCAATTAAATTCTAGGAGCGAATGGGAGCAGATTCGGTTCACTGAAGTAACTGGGATCTCTCCAGTGAGCCCCGAAGATCATCATATTTGTGACAGCAAAATCAGATCTAAAGAGCATAGAGATTTTTAAGAGGGTGTATTGTGTTGGAGAATTGATAGAATTTTGGCGGCAGGATTTTCACAGAGAAGATTGTTGCTTAATCAGGTAGTTCACGCGTTCAACACTCATATGTGCTGTAACGTTTTCTGCATCACCCTATAAACCTAAATAAAAAAAAAAAATTTCTTTTAGCGAAATTAGTAAAACTATTAATCAGTATTACTTGCTTGGCTTTCGATCACTCGGCTCGCGATCTTTTAATCCGAAAGACGCATTTTCATAATAAATTGTTTCCTCAACTCTCAAGATTGGTTTCCAAGAAAGAGACATGATGCGTTCAAGTTCGACCATTGGACGATGATTTTTTGCTTCAGTACCTCTTTTCTAATAATTGAAAAAACGTTTTAGCATTGCATGCTATTGGATACGGTATTTGGTTGCTTGCATTTATGATCAATGCAATTGCTTCGGCTATTCTTCAACATATATCCGGAATAAGGGCATTTTCGGCAAAAGTAAATTTTTATTACTATCGAAAGTAACTATTTATCAATTCATCAATTTCAATGACTGCCGTCTTCTGAACTGTAGTTCCTGAAAGTGTTATCGAAATGAAAATGTTGCGCTTCTTTGGAAATTAATTCATATGATTTATGCTCTTGTTGTTCTATCGTCAAAGAAAGCTTTTGTTCCTTCCCCACATTTAGCGGGAAGCCCATTTCAATCGATGGGTAACACCTCTACTGATGTTTGGAAAGAAGACGATGTAGAGCACAAAAGAAATTCTAGAAGCATGATCTACCTACATTTTGCTCCCATTGGCGATGTAACAGTGAGTTCTGAACAAAAAATCCAGAGAGATTTTGTCGAATTTCACAGAGATACGCTCAATTCTCAGTTGTAATCCACCACTATTTTGTTTGTTTTTTTCGATGATGACGTTCCACAGCAACCATCCTTTCACCTGAATTCCTATTTCATGAATTACCTGTAGGGATATTTCATAAGCAACCTATATGAAATGAGGCATATATATTCTTTCTAGTCGAATCGAACTTTCTATATGAGGTTGGCGATCTTCTTTGTGGGTGGAGGTCTGTGTATATTTACCGCATATGCTTATGCGGTCTATCGAACACAATGCTCTGATACGGGTTTCTTTTTGCTCATTTCAAAAATAATTCCGAAATTTAATACTAAAAAATATGACAACATTCTGACGACGCTTCTAGAACGAAATCGACACACATTTTAAGCATAACGCAAAGTACTTACTATACACGGCTAATTACTGTATACTAATTACATGGCTAATTACTGTATTAATCTATTACTGAATACTATATAAAGGTGGTAAATACGCGCATCCACTTCAAACATACAGCATGTGGATAAAAAAAAATTCAAAAAAAAGTAACAAAATTCGACAAATTAAACAGATTTTCGCTAAAAATTAGAGATATTTGGCAATGATTATACATCACATTGTTGGTAAATATGTTCGAGGAACATTCATAAAACGATAAATGGCTGATTGATTTTTTGATCTCACATCCATATGTGAGAGTCGTTTACTGATTCGGATAATGTTAGTTGAAAGAACTTGCGGATTATGCATACGCGATAAGAATAAAGAAATTTGAGTAAAATATCTTTTAAATGAATTACGATTGTTTTTAAAATGCTATTACGTCATTTTCCAAGCACTAGATAACCTCATTCTATGGTTAATATATAGTTATTACTACGCCATACCAACAGTGTGTATTTCATCGGCTTGCTGTAAAAAGAAAAGTTGACTGTACCGAGGAAGCCGAACCGTTTAGAATACTTGGGTGACCTATTTTGAAGTCATTGTTAGTTTTTATGTGGTAGTCGTAATTTGCGGTATTCCATCAAAAACTATGGGCAAATGAGTGACCACTCGATTAATTAGCGACCTAATTAATAATCATTTTCGACTGCATGGTAGCTAGGAATCGTTCGAGATAGCTGTTATGGAATGGTATCCCCTTCGTTTGGATATCAAAAGAGAACTTTAAATTCTCTTACTTGCTAGAGATGGAGCGTAATTTTCTTCTAACCTCTCGCCGTTGGAGAAAATTATGCACTTCACTAAACAATAGCTATATTGGGTGATCCTATGAGATCAGTGATGCAGGTATGTTCAAACCAAGTCTTAGGCCTAAGATAGGATTGTATTATTCTTGCATATTTTTGTTGCTTCATATCTAAAAATTTTCAGATCAACTCGAAAAATTTGTTGTGTGACCACATAATTGATATAATCTTGCAGTTAGCTTTCTAATGATCTCAGCCACTAATCAATAATATTTCAGCGTATTTATGTTTTTCGATTTCTGAATATATTTTGGTGATGTTCAACGGAGTGTTCCATTTGATTCCTTATTGGGAGTGCAACGATATACAAATCGAACTCGTAGCACAACGATCAAAACCGATTACCAAATGGGATTTGAATATTATCCCGGAGAAGCTTCCATTTGAAGCGATGTCTTATCCATAGTTATAAGAACGGAAGGAGTCTACTGAAAACGAAAATCGAATTCCGGAAGCTATATGATCCGTTAGAATTGATACATTATCGCGATTCTTTCATTGTTTGATTCCGAGAGCTATAAGAGAGGATTCATCCATGCGCTAATATGTATGTACTTCGGAGAGGTAATGAAGGTACCTCCCTCACCTTTGCCTTCTGCCCACCATCTCCTCATATTCCATCATCATCCAACTGGCCACTTCAGCTGCTTTTCGTTAGAGAACTGTTACAATTGTTTATTGCTATATATTTCTTTGCAAGAATCAAAAATTTTAATTACTCTTATGATTACTTTTAATTAAAAGTCATTCATTGCATGGACGCACACCCAATCGGTGGGAATGAATTTGAAAATTCCACGAAGACAAAAAAATGATTCTCTTATAAATTTCTCTCAAGATTCACGCTATCAACGTGACCCTCCAATTAATTTTTAAAAAAGGTTTAAAATTTAAAAAAAAAACGTTATTTTTCAAGCGTTGACGAATTCTTTACTAAGCAATAAAATGAACAGGGAACCTCACGCAGTGTGGAATGTAAGTCGCGTTTAATTAAATACCTTATAAATATTACACAAACGAAACTTCGAAATAACTTCTCTCTTCAATTATTTATACATCTCGATATGATTTTAGCAGAACATAGCGATTTATTCCTTTAAAACTTAAGTAAATTTATTTAAGTAAATGCTGAGTTGAGCTATGTTAACGGACGGAAAAATGTGAACGAATCAAAAATATGGACAGATACGATCGATATAACAGAAATTTTCAGTGAAATTCATGTTCGTATTGAATCAATAAGAAAGGCCATTGAAAAGATTTTATCTTAAATCACGCAGAGATAATCATCGGTAAAAATGAAACATCTCTGCAAAAAAATTTTTCAACGCTTTGAGTATTTTCAATTGTCTTGGAAATAAATCAATAATTTTCTTCTTATTTTTCAGTGAAATTTTCGATGCAAATATTAATTTTTAATGAAATTTTAAATGAAGGAAATAAACTAGACTAAACTATTTTTTTGTCATAGAAGGTGATGAAGAAATTAGCGTTCGTCAAATTGGAAATGATAATAGAAAATGCATAAATACAGCGTTAATCACAACCTCAAGAAAAGAGTAAATATAAGGGGGAGTGGAGAGGGAAGAGGAATAGAAGAAATGGAAAAATGGAGCATAAGAACTGCAGCAGCCAAAAGCTTCGAAGCAAATCGAATCGAATGGTTTTTTCTGAGCTCATCAACACGTTACTAATATCTGACGTCGAAGTATGCCGATCGTTGCCACGCAAAAGAAGAGCTATAGCAAGAGGCGATAGCAGTGTAGGATGACCATCTGCCCTTAAGCTAACTCAAATAAATGTGATCTGAACTTCGTGAACAGTTCGCCTAGGACTGCTAGCGCTGCACCTTAAACCAAACGTAGCGTCAACGATGAAATTCCACCTATCTACAGATCACATAAGAACTTTATCATTGATAGTCGATCTCCGTTCTTTTCAGTACACTTTTATTAGATCACAAAGAAGACTGAACAGTACTGCATAAATACGGACTAGGATGCGTCATTCACCTACTTCCTCCGAACCGAAATACGGGCTGGCTAGCAGCCTCATACTTTAGTACCACGTTCCAAGAAAACATATCACATCTTTCTGCTGATGCATTTTTATTTGCCCGAAATGGCCGTGCAGCACCATCAACAGTTTGTTTCATTGTCAGTTATAAAGACTATGTTAAATGGCATGTCGATCAAATTTATCGTATTCTGCTTGGAGGTCTATAGGTACCAAGGTTTTTCGTGTGATGAGGGAAAACATTGATCGTTGCAATTAGTAAAATAGCCACAAGACAAAAGCGCCAAGTGGAGAGCGCATCATTCTGCCTCATCGCATCTATACCTTCACCATCGGAGCTTTTATGAGCGTTATACACTGACCTGAAGATTCCCATGAAATGTAGAGTTGATCCCAAAAAAAAGGTGAAAATGACTCCGCCATTGACAATGAGTCCAGTAGATGGCAATAAAGAAATCTTACCGAATACAGAAATGAGATAAGTTTGCTAAATTAGTAGATAACTACATAAATTACAATATTTGCAATCCTTGCGTACCTTTGTCAGTGAGCTCCGACTATATTGCTCTATTCACCAATATATGTGTCGTTTCTTTTCACTCATAGAGAACGGATAACGTAGATGCTACTTGCCTGTGAAAGTTCGACTTTTAAAGGTAAGCGTCACTACAATTTGGATTTCATTCGGCTCATAAATAAAACTGCAATGATCACATATGAATTTTACTGTCTTGACGTGGCAGTCTCGAAAGTTCTGCTGGTCCTCCCTGCTCGGCTAATTGGAACTTCAATATCAATTTTTTCGAACTTATAATCCATTCCTAACTTAATTTTGAGACAGGAAAAATTGGTTTTGATAGTTGAGTTGTACAGAGTTAATGCCCACTTTTTGCTGATACTTTGAGGATTCGAGTGATGAGTAAAGGCGATATTGTGTAGGGTGAACTCATATTATATGGCATAGAATTTGGCCGGTTGAGCTGTGAAGTGCGTTTATTGGGGCTCTGCTTAATTAAATGAAATAAATTCTACCTTGTGTCATAGTTAATTTTTATGGTTTTTAGTTACTCATCTAAGGTTTTATGGTTTCATTTAGTCGCTGCAATCGTATAGATTAGAAGAATTTGAAACGATTTTAAAAACATGAGGATAAAAACAATGTACATGAAATTATAAAAATTAAAGGTAATTTTATGCATCTAAGCTTTTCTCTCTTATTTTTCCTCAGCTCAAAGAAAAATATTCATACGTAATTAATTTTTTCCCCGCAGATCGAAACCATTTTTTAGATCCCAGGAAAGTATTGATTGACGAGATTTTATACTAATTAGAATAGTTATCTGCTCTTTAATGTGTTTCGAACAAGCTAATTAAAGAACTATAATCAACAGTTGATTCTCTATAATAAAATTTGTATCGCATTCGTTCGATGTTATGATCTCAACAACGATTTGATTTGCCAACTATCGAAGTTGGCGTAATCGCCGATTTTATCCCTGCGGAAAAAAGTTGTACCTCAATTAATTGCGTTAATATTATTTTTATGGCCGATCACAGATGATGGCATCGTAGTGTTTTTCGATATTGCCTTTGTTAATAAGTCATGAGCAAATTTTTGGGTTATTTTCTCGTTGAATTCCACTTTCGGCTTGTTTTCTATTAAATTTTTTTTTTTTGCATGAGTTTATCTATATTCTCTGATAATGGAAGTTTCTAGAAAGTACTTCTATGCGCTCTCATGTCTAAAGAATGACAAATCGATTTTCGATCTCACTTCAAAAGTCACTAACTGTAGCAAATCTTCAATCAATGAGTCCATCGTGTTGTTTAATGAAAAAAAAATTTTTTTTTGTCATTATACCAGATACTTATTTGAATTGAAATTAACATCAGAATCGAAGATGTAATCAAAACGTATAGCATATATCTGGAATGACGGGTTTTGGTGGTGGTGGTTGAGAAGTTGTCGTTGACGTTTGAGGGTTTCGTTTATGTCCGAAAATATTTTGTAGAAAATTGTGCGAAAATGAACTCTGAAAATTATTGTCGCTTAAGAGGTTTTTAGGAGCCAAACCTAATAATCTTTGATGAAAGGAATCAACTTATTAAACGACGATTTTTGCTCAGGTCTTGCCCACTTCAAATGTTGAAAGAAAGGAGAGGAGGATGGGGGATAGAGGATGTGGAGGTCACGAATCATTCAGAGGACTTTAAACTATATCTTGCTTAATGAAATGTTGAGGATAAACAATATGAAGAACTCCTGCTGAAAAAGGATTCCTGAGTCATCGTCTTTTACTTTTTCGAAGTTAGACGGTTCATTTAGTCATAAAACTGCTGCGTTGTATTCTTGTCAGCAACGTAGAAAATTTATTCAGCCAGAACGATTCGGTTTTTTTCATTTTTGGTCATATATTTTTGATCATCAAATGATCGACACCCATACAATTTATTCAGGGAATTTTTTAACTATCGGTCACCCGACTATCAATGTATGTAGTGTATCATTAGTTTGCATTATGTATATATTTTAAATTGCACTAATACTTGCTGCTTAAAATATTTTCGTATCAGCAAGAGTGGAGCAAAAGGAAATGTAGAGAAATGGGATAGGATCGAAGCAGCGAAAAAAAAAATAGCAACCCAATTCTGTGAAAAATTCGTCTACTAATTACTAATGAAACCTGATCCATACTTTACATTATATATCGTAATGCAATACTAGAAGTAATGAACCACGTGGAAATGAAATAACACTGGCAGAGAATATACATTCTGTTTACATAGTTTCATGATTGAATGAATAAAAAAAAATTCTTTCAAACAATTTGATTACCTGTTGCCATTGATTTTTGATATAGTTTTTATAGACTAAAACATCCTCGTAGAAAGTTTCGAGTTGTTTAATTTCTTCAGAAGTAAGTGTTCGTACAAGATTATGCCTTATGAATACTTGATCACCCTGAAAATAGATGATGACATTACGCGCACATATCAAACAAATATACATGCGAATATTTTTTCAATTTTCCTTATTCAATAACAATACTATTCTTGAAATATCGTCTTTCACAGTGTTGAATATTGATAAGAACTGTTGTGCAAAAATTTTTATGTAAATTGTTTGCATGAGATCATGCGAACATATAAATAACCACTTGTGCTAGGACGTGTGTACACACTACCAATTGCTTGCTCGAGGCTACGCACGCTCATAGTTAAATTTTTGTATCAACTCATGCATAACTCTTCTCTTGTTAATCTCGAGCTAATCGTTCACTTAGTATAATGTGTAAAATTTCCAAGGTATAATTTAGTAATGATATGCAAATTTAGTGAAAGCGCTTTGCATCTGAATTACCTCCGATCACAAACTTGCCGACCGTTTATTCAGATATTCAGACCCTCAGTAGAATAGAGACAAAATGCCGCGGTTTTTGTGAGGTTTTACGAGTACTTCACGAGTTCGCAGAAATAGTAGTTTCAATAAAATTTACATCTTTCATCGTTGTTCTAATGCTACACTCTGCCTTTTGTTCACACCGATTTATTAGTGGCTTACAGAATTGCCGAAAGCTAAACCATACCAGCTAACCGACCAATGCTGCTTTTTACGTACAATACATCCTTTTCATAAAGTTAGAGTGGGATTATGTTTGTATGATTCATCGTACAGCTGGTAAAACAAATCATTACTAACCAGCACTTGGCAATCTCCAATGTCATAGATGACCGTCGAATTATCACCACAGAACGACGGTCTCGCGGGATATTCAGGAATAGTGGTATTCATGCTCGCTATTCCATACCATGATGAACCGCTATATTCGTCCACTGCCTAGAATACTTTAAAAACCATAAATGCTTATTGAGATATTAAGAGATGATCTAAAATACCTTTGCATTTTTATTTTCAAAATTCCTCTGGTAGCTATCAGTGGAGAGCATTTTTGCATAATTCTTAATTTTGCATAATTCGGCGAATTTTGCAAGAATGTACTGTGTCGACATTGCAACTACACTTACGTATATGTATTTGTCTGTCTGTCTGGCACCTTACGCTTACTTTAGCAGATATGTTTGTCTGTTTGTCTCAGATGAAATTTGAACTCATACCATTTAGCCACAGGTGCAGTGGTGCATGATATTGACGATGACGGACATTTGAAAAGAAACGACCAATGACTGTATTATGTCGCATTAAAGACTAGGTCCAATGTATTAATTGCGCAACATACGAACGAAAACATTTCGATTCCCGTCTTCTTTAAGAGGCCTTCACTAATCTATTTTTAAGATTGTACTGGAACGTAAGCATTATTAATTCGGACCTTTTCATATGCAGCCAATTGTTCCCTGTACGCAGTAACTTCAGACATATCCGTATCGCTGATCTCTCTATAGAATAATCCATTCAGATATACCTTTCTTCCCTGAAATGAACATATCGATACTTGACTATGTGATAATGTTGGTCATTTAATTTGCCAAAATGTCTACTACGGGTATTGTTTTATTTGTTCTAATCGTATACGCGAATGTTTTATAGTTGGCTTTAAATGGTAGATGCATTTCATTTAATCGGCGATCCCATATAAAGAATCGCCCAATAAGAAATATGCAATACCTATACGATCATAAATATAAAGATTCCTAAAAATGTATACAATGTTTATAAATGAACATACCGTAAGTGTGCAAAAGAATGGGCCAAATGTTATGCCTCCAATATCGCAATCACAATCGTGATAAGCAAATGCGGCTAACGCAAATATAAACGTTAGAAAGCTGAAAATTAATCCATTATCATATCGTTCATTCGAAATGAAATCAATTGAAAATGAAAAGAAATAAGAGTGAAATCAGGGACTTAGCGGGGACGATTTTACAGGGAAACATTGCGTGGCGAAACAAGCAGAAACTGAAATAGAAAGAATAGCGTGAAATACGTTTTTACATCTTAGAAAGATCAAATAACCAAGATCGATAAAAAGTCAATAAAGTGTTGTTCATCATGCATTCTTTTACCAGATTTAGATCTCGAAATATTTAAAAAAAAAATTCGTTTCTCAGTTGTTAGGAAATTTCGCTTATTAGGAAATTTGCATTAAAGATTGTATGAAACATTTCAAGATCTTTCGATTTTATAGAAGTTTATCAAATCGAGGCTAATTTGATATGACCGACAGGCAGACAGACACCGACATAAATATACTATGGATGGAGTATGCATTTCTGGGAAATCCACAAGCAAATATTTAAGGATGACTCATTTATCGAACCAGGAACCGACCAATTTAGCGATAAAGTGATAAAACACTTACATCTCCTTCATAGCGTGGCGCATTAGAACGTCTGAAATGATGATATACTTTCTAAAGTAGAAGAAAAATACAACAATTTTTGCAATCAAATATAAGAACCGAGCTGTTCAGACAAAAAATAGCTTGGGCATAAACCTTTTACAGACTTAGTGATAGTGAGGTCATAGGTCAAATTACTCATCCGTATCAACAACTGTGAAAAATTCATTTCAGAAAATCCCAGCCTACAACAAATGAACTAATATCAACTGATGGATCAATAAGTAATTTAAGTGAGTAAGAATTTGCATAGAAAAACAGCATCGTTGAAAATGTGATGCAGAGAATATTATGAACTTTTGAAAGAAAAGCTTGTTAGTTTACAAAGTTGGCGACGATAATTCAACTTTTTTTAGATATTCTTGCCAATAAAAGTATGAGTTGTCATTCATTACTAAACCAAATTATATAAATGAAAGCACTATCTGATTCGTCAGCAACAATACAAAAAAAACTTGAAATATTAAAAGACATTCAAAAAATTTGAAATGTGACGGTGAACAATAGACTCAAGGAAAACAGATCTAACATTTTGAAGGTGGCGATTATTTTTTAATATTTTTAAAGATTTAAATTTTCCGTCGTTTTGTTTTGTTTTTTAAGATTCGCGCTATCGGTTACTTGTTTCAATAAGACAGGCTTCATTTCAAAAGAAGTATTGGAGGAAAATATTTGCATATAAAATTTGAAAACTGAATTCAGAATATTTCTGATGGCGTTTAATTAATTTTTATATTTTTTAGAGTTTTACATTTGTAAAGCACGGCTAGTAGAGCTCTTTATATTTGGAAATTCAAAACTCTCAACAAAAACTTATAAAAATAGTCCTAGAGAACTTCTTCTATGGGACCTTTTAGAGGCATCATTGTGAATGCAAGAAGCAAATGCAGATTTCATGCATAGGATGAAAATTTGCATATGTATTCTCATTGCAAAGTAAGATCAGGCGATGATAAAGGAAAATATTTACTAAGCCTAAGTGGCACGAGCTTTTTGTGCTCTTATTTCTGATCATGAATTTCGATGTGTAAGAGGAAAATTTAAAATAACAATCTACCTATTGTAATAAATGTAACAAAACTAACTGAAATAATTGTGCTAATCGTTTCGATGAGGTTGCTTTTATAGACGAATTTTTGCGCATTTCCATTTAATCGGCTCAACACAATCATATGTATGGAAAATGGGAAGATAAACGATATTTGTGTACTTTATTGCTTCGTTAATAGATGATAAAAAACGACAAATTTGAGCTATATGATTTGAAAAAAAATACTCATCCTAAAGTGCAATTTCTACTAATGGTCTATTGTGGCGCAAAAAAAAATGAGTTCAACAAATCCACTAGTTTAAATAAACGATAAAGAATAGTCATATTTGATCAGGCGATGATATATTTGATCACATGATGAATTTTAATCTAACGCTAAAATCGACAAATAATTTGCCACTTTGCTGTGATGTGATATCGAGTTTTAAATCTAACGAGCGAATTTGTTAGAATAGCTCTTACCCCTAAATTCGCTGCAAAATATGAGAAGAGATATTTTTAGCAGAAATCCACCGAATGATATAATCGGCTACTAAATCTATGCTAGAATGGCTCTCAATTTTTCAGTATATTATATTCAGTTTCTTTCGCCAAATCAAGAATTCATTCTTTGAAAATGTTGGCACTAACAATTGAGTATAGTCCACTCGTACTTTTATATTACTTCAATGTCACAATATGCTATCAATAAAAGCAGAGAGTCTCTTTTTAGGCGTTTAAGAAACAACAAATAGGAAAAGCGCTTTAGGGACGCTTTAACCTTGTATGGTATGGACAGGTGACAGCACATAACCTAGAGAGAAAAATCTAGCTAAGTGGATATGGCCGAAAGAGTTGAAGAAAAGAGGAAAGCGGAAAGAGGAAACGCAAAACAGCTGAGCGAAATGAACCAAGGAAGAAAGAAATAATTTTTTAATTACGAAAGTCGTAAAATAAGGCAATAATTGAGCAAACTTCCAATAATGGACGAACGAATCCAACAATGAGACGATTAAATAGCCAGTTGAATTGCACGAACACATTGCGACGATCGATGAATGATTGCATAACAGATAATATAAATTGCTGGGATAGTAAGACTCGATCTGGATTGATTATAATCATAGTTATAGCTGTATATTATAATCCAGTAATTAACTAGATGAAGAGAACTAAACTGTAATCGACCTCGGTTTGTGAACTAGTTCGTGAAGTGCAAAAAGATCAACTTAGATAAATCGAGAAATACAGCAATTGAAAATGAAATGAATGGCGCACGAAATATGAATAAAGCGGTCGAACTCAAAGAGAGATTATTGAAAATAAAGCTAGCTTATAAATTTTACATCATTCTTCATTTCATTTTTGACGTTAATTCTTTGTGAGAGTTGCCTTGATGGAATAGCCTCTCCACCACGTTTCCCTTCTCCACAGTGGTCTTTCAAATCACCAAGTTTCCTTTGAGAAGCATGTATATCGAGGGACCTTCCTTGTACTTTTGTGACACAGGCAGAAGCGAATGCTGTCCATATAGCTGTAAGCCTCGAGCAGGGAACGGAGAAGTTACGAGGTGTGAGGAGAGGGGGAGGGAGTAGTGGAGGTGTGGATTTAACATGGGTACTGACATTGTATTTAAAAAAAAAATTCGGCTCTTAATGGAAATACATCGGTTATAGATGAAGATTTTCAGGAACGAGAGACCTTTCGGGAAGATTGGACGCCGATGGAGCCTTCACAAACTAACCGCGTTGCATTCGTTCATCAGCAATGCGATAAGCCATATGCAGCACATCACTGAGTACGATGCGAACGAGACAATAGCACCACACTTGAAGGCATATTTTTGGCAGATTCTGCCGATCGACCATCTAAGAGCAAATCTATATTTATTGATTCGTGGTACAAACGTCTCTATCTTTATTCTTAAATTTGATAGTGATCTTCCGCCTAGATTTGTGATCTATTGATAGGTGAGATTTGCATGAATTTGGTGGCTGATATGATAATAGCAGGGTTGATTACGCAGTTGGTGGCAGCATTTTCCAATAAGCTATACCTGGCTGTGTAACCTTTGATAAAACTGTTCGAAAACTTTAGAAGAGCTCTACAATTGTTCAATAAAGTAGTTTTGAGCAAACAATTTGAATAAAGAGTGAAATGAAACAAAATTCATGACAATATTAAAAAAAAAAACAAAGAATGAGAAACGGCGTACAATCCACAATCCATCATGCTGCCGGGATCTATACAATGACAACGTTGCAATCGAACTGTTATTTTTTCCACTATTAATCATCTAGCGAGCTCACTAAAGAAGAAAAACGCAAATTTGAGCGTATCAACTTTGGTTGGCTAGAAAAAATTTAGCTAAATTATCTCAGTAAAATAAAATAATTGATTATGGATAATATTTTCCACCTTATCACTTCAAATATGAATCATATTTGCATTACATAATTTTCGGATGTGGAAAATATTTTCACTTCTTTCAGTAAAATTTTTCGTGGAAAAAATTTTATTACTATAACATTTGAGGAGATCTGTGTAGAAATTCTTTTGAATATAGAGAATAATAATCTAGTTTAGATTGCATAGTTGAATTTGAAAAAAAAAGGTGCATAATGCAGTGAAGCTATATATAAACGTGCAGAAAATCGTCGACAAAATGAATACGAATAATAAATTATTGAAGTTGTTAGAAAGCTACTTGTTAAATAAAACAATGCGAACACTAGGCGGTGAATAGAATCTCATATTAGAAGCAAACGTCTTAGAGTATCTAGCAAGGAGAAACACTTTTGTCTCTTCTTTTCGTTCGCTTGTTTTCGATTGTAATTGAATTTCGGGAAATTCCTACTTCCTACCAAGTAACGCACAATTCCTTTTGCAAACACCTAAACGATAATGTAACCTTCCGAAATCATTTTAATAGAGTGACTCCTTGATGATTAAAGCTTCGTTCCCACATGAGTCGGTATAATATCACTAAAATCGGACCATTCCTAACAAATGGTGGGATTGCAAAGATCAGATCAGATTACATCAGATCAGATCAGATCAGATCAGATCAAGCGCCATCTAAAATCGTGCGGTCGCTCAAATATGCATCGAATGTTTTTTAATCGTTCAGTTCAATTTTGCTCTTCGCATTATTGGGATAATAAAAAGCGAACATTCAACCGTCGAGAATCATTTCTACAAGATGGGCATTCACGGCCATGTTTACTGTGTTGCTGATTCTGATTTTCAGTTTTCACTGTTCGCTTGCTGCATTCGTTTGGCTATATTGCCTTTTCATTGTTTGGATTCGTTCACTGATTATTGCTGATTTTCTCAGCTGATGCCTTATTTTATGAATTTCGGAATTAAAATTTTAAATCGTTCTTTTTCGCAAAAATTTACTTAGCTCACTTCTCTTGTGCTTCCTCTTATCATTACTCCTAACCCTTCCTCTATCCACTCCCCTTCCAATTCAGCTATCCCATATACACCTCAAAGTAATTTTTCATTCTCATTTGATGATGCTGTATGATTTGAAAGCGTCATGCCGCAGTACTACTTGATTTTGTTTCTTGCTCATAAGATTATTCGTTTCATTCAATTATTATGGTCTAAAACAAAAATGCGCATTGTATCATGCACTTGTAACCTTTATTTTCGGCATGCTCACTCGATGATCAAGCATTATTTGAAATGCAAAAATAATCTTATTTAAAATATTTACGGGATGCTTTCTAAATATTCGTTATTATTCGATGTGAGAGAACAAAGAATAAAGCATAAGAGGGCAGAAAAATGTTGTACTGATAAAATCCCATCCTTTCAGCGTTTTGATTTATTTTTGAAACGCAGCATTTGTTGAATATAATTAAGTGCAAAATATGTTTGAAGAACTCTTTCGTAGCACTTGCAAAGTCCATATATATATATATATATATATATATATATATATATATATATATATATATATATATATATATATATATATATATATATATATATATATACACATATATATATATGCGCGATCACTCAAGACTGATCCAGGATGATCCAGGATAATACGTGATCCAGGGTAACGCGTTGATATTCGCTGGCGAATAATTTCGGGAAAAGCAGTTTCCAACTTATAGTACGTGGATATTGAATTACTTTTAGATAATCGATTACTTCACTTGTTGAAGAATTCATTAATTCCTTTTAGATAATCAATAAATTCCCTAATATTAAAGAAGCCCTTAAGAATGTTTTTTAAATTACAACTATCTTTTGAAATATTTCCTATCGATATGCCAAAGAAAAGTGCTCGATAAATATTCTCCTTTGGTCTTCATTTTCAAGTTTGTATTCGTATTTTCTTGTGAGAAAGCTATTTTAGAAAAAGATTTAAAAATATATGAAATTTTTAAGCCTTTACCAATTTTTAGGCTCCCATTTTTGAGCCCAAATTGTAGAGGCAATTTTCAGGTATCATAATACCAAAATTTTTTAAGTACCATAATTTCATCTCTCCAAATTGTCTCATTTAGTCGAACTGTTATAGTTTCTCTAATCAGGTTTTCATTGAAGACATTTTAGTGCAAGTTATTCGCTCAGGTAACGCTTGCAACCATTTACCTATTATTTTCTAAAGTGCGCATATAAAACTATCTTCTCATTATAAAGCCCGTTGAAGTTAATTGAAATCTTTGAGGTAATAGACTACAACAGTAAATGTAATAGAACATTTAAATTCTCAATAAATTGCGAGCATAAATCCAAACAAATTAACATCAAATCCGAATAATTACAGTAAGATAGAGTACATATAATGCATAGAATATAGGTAAAATGGCGAGGCATGATTGATAAATTTAGCTCTCCATTCGCTTTATGTTTGAGTTCCCGTTTTACAAGAACATAAAACTTAAATCCTAAACTTTAAACTTTACAAAAATCTGTTTGCATATTTGGTATAGTGTTTGTTTTGCAGAAGAATTTTTCCGTTGATCATGAATTATCCCGTCATCAAAGACGATTTTTTCTATGGTAGTAAACTATAGCAGCTAAAGTAATTAATCATGAGTTGTGCATTTTGCAGCTTTATTTAGATTACAATCGATATGATTTATGTTTTATTGTGTGGGAATGTGGGGCCACAATAAGCGTTTTTCCCATTTTCTTTTTACATTCACTGCTGGATGCTTTTAAGCTCATAAAATTTTATGTAACTGAAGAATTAGTTTTATTTACTTCTGGTAATATAATAATTAGTTTCATTTACCTCAGGCAACATATGAATAAGTTTTATTTCTATGTCAACTTATATAGGTTGAAAAACGCTTAGCCTCGAACCTCTCTCGCGATTGCAGGCATTGCCTCTATAATGAGATTCTATTTCCTAGTTGAAAATAAAAGTGTGAAACTTCTTTCATATTCATTTCCGTCGTTAATATGCCCAATAATTCCATCAATGAATTATCTCGAGTCACCACGCTAACGGACAATGTGTCCGTTCTTTTTGTAGATCAATGACCATGTCATTCGATATTCAATATCATATACTATTCGCAGTTTTATGATCGCTTGGATTATTTTTCAATTATTATTTTTAGTAAGGCTTTCTTGGAATTCATTGGTTTCATTTGTTGGTTTCGCCTGCAACAATAATTTTCGTCAGCAATACTTATGCCCTTTAGAAGTTATCTGGAGCTTAAAATATACTTGCAATTTTATTTCCTATTTTTGCGTGCAATATATATATATATATATATGCATATATATATATATATATATATTTATTTATTTATTTATTTATTTATGCTTTTACACTGGCAAATTTTTCTAATTCATTTCCTAAAATAAACAAATTCATATTCTTTCATCATTTTTTTCTCACTATGAACACGAAACGGTCTGCATGCAAACGCTCATTTTCTTCCTCAACCTTAAAGCAACAAGAATAAGCTTCAATAAATTCTAAGCGGTGGAATAATAAAATAAGAATAGAACAACGCAACAACATGCAGCCATGATTTCGGAGCGATATAATTCATCTATGCGCTAGATGGGTGTTATAAATGGCATAGTACTATCGCAGCTTTGATAAGAAAACTTTCATTAGCCATTTTAGACACAAAGTGTAGATGGTTTACTTCATAAACGGATCTCCTTAATGGTTGTTGCAAAATTCATACCCAGCATGCAAAAAAATATTCCGCTCACCAAATATGCAGAATGGCTTTCGCACTTGTTCTTTGAACATTGAAGGCTCTCTTTGAATCTCTGGATTTCTTTTATCCTTTATTAAATATTTTCCATCTTTACATGGAGTGCGCATAAGCATCTTCTTCAAGCAATTTATGCTTAGCAATCGTCGGCATGCACTCATTCGTAAGATTTACTTAAGTATCTACCCTCCTCTTTATTTTTCTTTTTTCGGATCAGTCATAGCGATTACTATTACCAAATCCACTTAAATAGCACAAAAAAATATTTTATATAATGGGGACACTTTTGCAGTATCACTTCTAATAGGTGTGCTTATCAATGTGCTTTTGTGCGAACGCCTACAGAATTTAGTGCAAACCTAGGTAAATTTTCAATGAATCGAATAAACGATATAAAGTTTTCTACAAATTTAAGCTTTATGCATGTGAATCTCTGGAAAAAAAAAGCAATTTTTTCCTTTTTTTTCTTCACGCATTTGATTTTTGGTGTCCTGTAATGATCACGAGTTTAATTCGAGTATTGAAATGAAAATGAATATGATCACAACAGTCGTGAGATTTAAAGTTTTATTGTTGTACTTGTTTCATAGATATTTAGAAGAACGTGGAAAACAATGGTAAAGAGTTTTGATCATAAATTTCTTGTTACTCGTAATCACGTAAAGTTTATCACTTTAGTTCACATAATCACGTGCAATAAATCACATAAAATACTTGTTTGGAATATATAGAAGTCTTTGTATTTTACTGTCCTGTCTTATCGTCATGGGTCGCCCCGTCCTTTTCCTGGCCTCGGCCTCATTATGGGTTGTTCATCAAATTTGTCGGTAGTATTATATACTTTGTTGGGCTATTTGATGTCTAGAATGGTTTATTAATAATTTTTTATAGAAGCTTTCATTCGCTGTTTTCTCAAAACTCTCACTTTTAAGGGTGGATCGAAATGTTAGGAAGAAATTTGCATAAAATTTCAGCCAGAAACAGGTAAAAGTGCTCTGGCTCTCCTGTCATCACCCCAACGTTCTGATCGGAGTTTCATTTTACGATACTATTCAACGATGGCATCGCCCTGTTTTCTCAATTCCCCCACTGTGTTTCTTAGATAATTTTTCGCGTGCATTTAGAAAGCTTTTGCTCATTTCTTCTTCTAAGCTTTTGCCCTTTTTTTGTCTATCTTCAAGCTTCAAAGCTGCAAAATTTACGACTTTCATGTTCGTTATAAGTTTTCCCAAAGGAGCACTAAAATCATCGTAGAACTAAAAATATTATTTTAGCGATAGTGGCAAATTTAAATATATGCATTTTTAGTAGTGAGCGGAACAGCGCTGTAGAGTAGTGCTTCATCCCTACAACATTATCCTTCATCACACCGAAATGGAGCATGGCTTGATTTGCAATTCTAGGGTGTTGCCTTACAGTCTGACTTGATATTATATGGTCCTTGGAGTCTGACTTGACATTATATGGTTACGAAAAATACTTGAGCACAGGTAGCTTCCACTTTTCTACTTCACCAGTATTAACTTCCTCCCCCCCCCCCCCAAAATATTTAGAGCAAACAACAGAATTGAAATGAGCATCTAGTCATTGGACTTCACTCTTTGCGCTTTTCGTTAACTGCATCTATCTTATTGACGTTGAATTCTGTTGTTTAATAGCATTTTGCAATTGACATCTGAGAAATTTCGAATGTAATCATCGACAGGCCGACAACTTTCATCGACGAGTTCATCGGAAATATTTTCTGCTCAAATTAAAATGTTGAATTTAAATTTTTTTTTCTCGTTAAATTTCAAACATCGAACGAAAAGATCAACTGCTAAATACAAATTTATAACAAAATGGTTTCTTTATTAATTAAAATTTATTTCGTCTAAGCGTGAACTAATTAAACATTACATGTGTATTTCATAATCGAATTCAATGAAATTACACACATTTTGTGCACGATTTTGATAGATCTCAAAATTAATTAGCATGAAATCGCTCACTCTTCACATTTTATGATGCATCGATGATCAAATGAGGCATATTAGTTCTCGACAAGTGGATTAATACGGTATATGGATAAGCAATGAATATCGCTAATCGGATATGTAGGCGATCATATAATCTTTGAAGTCTCGCTGAAAGAGACTTTTACATACGAGTAGGATTAGAAGACAGGATCCCATCCCGAAAATGGGAAAAAAATAAATCAGGATCCCATCCTTTCATTCTAATGCCTTCACGGCATTGAATAAACAAATAATATAAAAACTAACATTTATTTTCGTTTTGCACAAATATTTCGTGGAAATATTTTTCCATTTTTCTTCATTTTATTTATATAGATTCATCTGCTTGATCCGTTTTTTGCATCATCAACAATATCCATTATGAGGGAATTTCTTCATCAATAGACATTGAGTAGTAAGCGATATGCATGAATAAAATCTGAAAAAATTAGCAACATGAAAGAGATGCGTTGATATGAAATAGTAATTTGCTTGGTCTGTTGATAGGATTCAGTATTCATTGACGCTCAATTTTCTTGTAACCTCTCAGCTGGTTAAAAAAAAAAAAAGAAAAAATGAAACACATCTTGTGTCGATGTTCTTGAGCGCGTCTAATTTCTTCCATATATTAGTCTCTCTTGAAACATCCAGTATCGGTAACGCAATAAAATTATTGTAAAATTAAAAAACACTAGCATTGTAACTTAGAAAAATTGTGTATATGATTGTCCAATTAATATTGCCACTTTCAGCACTAAACGCATTTATTGTTCTATTGAATTGTGAATGTTCGCATTACTATTGATCAGATATATGCAATAATAGGACGCAATATTGTTGAGCATATTTGCAAAAAGCATTGCTTGTCCCAATGCTTAGTCCAACAAAAAAAAAAAGCTGCCGCAATTTGAAATCTTAGCAATGTGCAATTTAATGTTCGACTTTCTTTGCTTATATAGGCATAAAATTGTTCATATTGAACGAAAATTTCAAATATTCACAATAGATTCTCTTTCTTTGAATAAAACCATTCCAACTTTCATGTGATTTAGCGGGAAGTAAATTTTAAAGATCTGAGACGGAATTGAAAATTTTCAGTTGTTAAGGCAGCACGTGCCAATAGTCTCGAAGATAAGTTTAGCGCACAATTCTTGTTCCGATATGCACATTGCGCGATGCAAAAAAAAAAAGCCGTTACGATGAGTTGACTGAATAATTTAAAATGACTCAAATAAAATGAGCTTATTTGTACTCTTCTCTGCAGTTCAGGGTATATTATTTTTGCATCTTAACTTTTTTTTATTTGTGTGTTTAACGATGAAACGTCATGCTTAAACTCCTACTTTGCGGTATTTTCCAACTTTAGCAATGCTTTGATTAAAAAACGCAAGAATTTTTTTCTCAGATTTTAAATAATGGAAGTCTAGTTAAATAACAGAAGAATCAGAAGGGATGGAGGAAAATTTTCCAAAATTTCTGATAGCTTTTTTCTCAAATTTTTAGAAATTTTAATATTTCTGCCAATAAGAATTTCCGATTTTGGTGCTACATATGTTTATAAGTTGATAGAGCATAAATCATACAGTTTATGATTATTTTCATCCGCACTCCTATGTTATCAGTCCTTCATGGGTGCCCTTATCTTTGTATGTTCCTTGGATTCGTTTTTTCTCTTCTTGCTTCTTGCTTGCTTGCTTTATTTATATATATATATATATATATATTTATTTATTTATTTATTTATTTATTTATTCATTCATTCATTCATTCATCATTCACAGAACATTTCAAATAGAAGTTTTTACAGCTGAAGCATTGCCATAGTCATTGCTAGATATAATAGACTAGTTAAAAACATGATTAAATAATTGCCCACATGTAATCTGTTCAACAGATGCTAGTTGCTTTATTACTACGCCTCACTTTACAACGAAGTGTTTATTTGCTCAACGATTAGTCTCAATGTGTGGGCCGAATAGGATTTATCAGGGAATGGCCATGCAACTGACACCTCTGAAGCGGAGTGTGTTACCGGGGGGGGGGTGGTGGGGGAGGGAGAAGGGAGAGGAATAGAGACGGAAGGAAGAGAGAGAAGATGTGAGGGGGCAAAAAAATAGGGAAATTTTCTTGCTATCTAGGAAGCGAGCTCGTTTGTTTCCGGTATAGTAGGCGTCTATACCTATTGATTATTATTCGATTAACGTTTGGGTGTGGCAATAAATTTTCTCTTAAATGTCATATTGGAGTGTATAAAGTGAATTTTTATGACGTCATATTCGCGTGTATTTGACAGCCGTTTCTTAACGTTTCATTGCTCTATTCTTCATAATAAAATTTCTGGCTGATTAATTTCAGAAGCATATTCAATTCTAGTGCTATTATAAGTCATTCGGTTCCAAATTCAAGCGCTATTTCAATTTCTATGTGAAAATACTATTATTAAATTCTTTGATATATGCATTGCTTAATAATTGAATTAAATTGAATTTTTTATTGTCATATGAGGAGATCTTAATTCTGCTTTCAATAAGGGTTATAAAATGTGCCATCGTTGGAGTTGTCGAGAAGCAAATTGTTTACATCCTTTAACAAAGAAACAAAGAAAAAAAAAACTTTTATTCCCACACAACAAAAAAAAGATTGAATAAATGAAAGAACGAGTGATCTGAAAGATTGTAATAGTGCGTAAACAGCAACGTCTAGTAAATGAGTGTTGTATCAATGCAAAATGTCGCACAATATGCAAATTAATGCAAATTTGCAGCTGCAATTGCAACTAGTTTAAAATAACACCGTTGCAAAACGGTGCAAAATGAACGCGAAGTCTCAGTGATGCAACATCAGAAACGGTATACTCATTCGACTATAAAATGCTCTAGCAAAGCGGTCTTCGTGACTGTGAATTAGCTAAGAAAGCTAAACAAAAAAAAAAAGTTTATTAAAGCCTTAAAGCTTACCTCCATATGAAAGAATTATGCATTTCTGCAAATGACGCTTACAAAGATGCGTTAGAGTGATGTTTGATTTGTGCGTATTTACGTCACCTATGTCGATTTATTAGACGATAGTTTTAGCATTCCAACCATTAAAGCTAGGTTCAGGGAAGTCGATTGATACTTTGTACGCTATAGGTTAATTTCCTACGTTTTTTTTTTTCACTTTTGGCCAATGAAGCCTGAAAGAATTTATGATAGATTAATTGATGAAAAAAGAAAACTTACATCATTTCATAGCGATCAGTTGCAGCCAATTCGTCATTTCGAAACCAATTCGGCTGAAAAAAAAAGCTCGCGCATCTTTGATATAGAATATTATATGTGAGTGATGAAACTGATTAAAAAGTAAAAGCATTATAAGTTATTCGATTTCAAAAATTATAAATCATTCGTTTCTTGCCTTTATATTATCTCGGTGACGTAATATCGATCATTCAGTTGTAACGAAAAGTAAGAATATCTATTTTTTGCATATATAAATTAGTGTCATCGAAGGAATGTCAATTTTTCCGTTCATAATTAACCTCAATGTGCGTTATTATTATTAATATTTTTTCTCATTTCTCGATGATATTAGCATTTAGATATCAGTTATTATAAACAATTTTTCTTTATATTACTGATCGTTGTTTTACTATGGGGAATTTCTCATAGGTTCTAAACGTAAGGTGAAATATATGCACAGGTGAGCCGTTTTGATAGCAACAACGGCTACTTCATACTGTACTTCATACTGTCAGAACTCATTGAGAATTGCTTTCAAGGTAGTATTAGATAAGGTTAGTGGAATTAAATATTGTTGCAAGAGTGTTGTCTACAAAAAGTTGTAAATAACCGATTTTCACGATATTCCTTATGCATCGCAGAGTTCATTTTAAAGTATTCATAGGAATGAGCATACAAGCATGGCTAACTAAGCTAAATAAGTTATTATTTATAACTCATTTAGCGGAACGAGAGGATATGACTTGTCAAGCGAAAGTAGTGTTTTCATCATAGGGATTTCCATTAGCTATGTTGGGATCGATCTTTGTTGTTTATTAATTATACATTTGAAGTTTTGACCAGCGGAGGCTACCCAACTAGCTAGGAATGAAAAGAAATGGGAAACGCTTTGCAAATGAGCTTTTAAATCTTTTAATTGCAAAGCGCATGTTGGTATAGTCATCTCTATGCACTGATATGTATGCATTTATTTTTAGATTTTTTCTGGTAATTTCAACCTCACTTCACTGTGTATTTAAGTTGCTCTTTACTTTTGAATTTATTGACAACTTTTGCAAAGCTTCAGCTGTTTTTTCTTGTTTGTTTTGTTTTTTTGTAAATAATTCATTTTTTATTTCAAACGTTTAAATTACTTCATATAAATGAGTTCATGTGAATATACTCAGCGATCAATGAACTAAATTCTTTCTCGTATTCTCTTTTGTGATATGCTTTCGACGATATTTGATATAACACGAACAATCGATTTGCTTCCTATATGACAAGTGCTTTTGCCCTCTCTCACTTTTTTTTTGCGACGGGGTAAGAGGAGAATCGTGTACGCGATATATGATGGGTGGCCTTTCCATTTTCGATTAGCTCACATCGCTGCAACAACATTTAGCTATCTAAGATCTTCAACTATTATTTGCACATACATTTTGCTGATTTGCTTATTTTGTTTTTTTTTAATTCTCATTTCATAGACCAATGATCAATAAATTTCATTTATTTCTCTGGATATCTCCGCTCTATTTGGTTAAGATGGGCAATTCTCTAAGTGAGTCATCACCCATCTCCTTCACAATCAGTGAGCATTCAATATTTCCATATCATCATCTCAATGACCATTTGGCGATATTCTCCTTCAGTTTAGAAAATATGAACATTCTTTTTTTCAGTAATAGCTCTTTGCATAAATTTGTCTTCTTTTAATAGCTAAAATTATTTAAAATCTCTGAAAAAAAATAGATACTGATTGCTTTTTTTTGTCGTTTCCTGCACAATTCGCATTCGTTACAGCGGAAGCAAATTACGCTTTCTTTGATTTCGACAACGAAAGCAAAAAAAAACGATCGTTTTTTTTTACCTTCTTGAATAGAATTGAACGTTTCATTTGATTTGTGCATAGCTTGACAAGTGATTATTGAATAATTTTTTTTGGCATATTTATGAGAAAATTCGTCAATTATGGCAATGAATAGTCAATTCCTGGTCAACTTGAGCGCCACATTACATTTAATAATAGTGAATGCATAAATGCAAATTAAATGTTGAATTTTTCTATTTTATAGAATAATTTCATAGGTATGTCTACATTACTTGATTTACTTATATGATGCAGGTGAAATTTGCATTGTAATTTAATGGCGCTATGTTAACGTGTAAATATAGAGATGTCCAAACATCAACAATAACAGGGGTCAATATATCGGGTCTAATTTCGACTAGTAAATTCTAAATAAGATCGGCAAGTTCGCTTTTGATCAATGCACCCTATTACTGCTCAACATTTTTGTCTTTAAAGTTTTGGTGGAAATCATCTCGATCTTTCGTTATCTTCAACTGCTTATTGCATTTGTTTGGCGTCGACGCATATTTGTTTTTTTCCCAATAGGTAATTGTTTTGATAACTAATGTTTAATTGCGCTGTTTTATATAGCACTCATATATTATGTACATTGATATATATGAATTTATCGTTCATTCTTGATGCGATGATGTCATAACAAATTATGAACACAATTTCGGTGTACATGTAAATCAATTTGATAATCGCTTAAGATTACGGTGGTCATAATAACATACTTCATAAATCAGCACATTTTTTTATACCTTATTTACGAGATTAATTTGATATCGTTTTTTTTTCAACGCTGAAATCGATATTCCCATCTTATTGTATGCGCGGAAATGTGAAGGATATTATCACCTCATTATATAAGAACTGCTGAATATTCAATAAATGGAATCGTGTCTTTGAAAAATCGCTTATTATCGACGAAATTTTTTTTTACTTCGTCAATTGTCTTTTCGCTCATTTTTATCTCTAGGTTTTTCAATCAATTTCACACGCGATGCCGTTAGTGTGTTTCTTCGAATAACGATTTAAATGCTTTCAAAAATTAAGCAAAGTCCAAAGCTATTAGTTGAATGGTTGGAAAAACGTTTGCGCCTTTCAAACTTTGTCCAAATTTTGCTAACCTCATCGATGACCATCGAATAGTGTCTGTGGATGTTGCATATGCTATTTTTTCCACAAGCAGCTAATTCAGCTTAATCTTTGGCTATAACAGCATTGCTAATTGCACCGCAATGTAATTTGCAAAGTTTCTAAATTTTTTGTACTCATAATAAATAAAAGAATCTCCTATTGAATCCATAATTCATTCGTAGATGCGCTTTCGCAACATTGAAATTCTCTACGATTGAGTGATGAATGTATTTGTTTTCATTCGTTTGGGGATTTATCAATATTATTTATTTGCGATGCATTCCTTATTTATCTCTTCATTATTTCGATTATGAGAGAGCAATTTAATGAGATGGTAAAAAGATTAAACAATCGTTATATTCCAACTAGTTCCTCTGCTAAACGCGTCTGCAAATTTGCATTTTTTTTTGGGAGATTTTTGAATATTAGATTTTATCTTTTCACTCATTCAAAAGCCAACTGAATTTTGTGAACAACGGCATGAACTAAATGAAGCTGACGTCATGCCTGAGTGTAATCTTAAGCTTAAAAAAGTAATGTAATTGAATTTGGCTGATTATGTTTTTAATAACCTATGAGAAACCTGGATGTATGACCTATTTTTTTTTTTTTTAATTCGCGAATTCTATTTTACAATAAATGTGAAACTATTATTTTTTATGCGCATTACAAAGTTGTGACGTTTTAATGCAATGGTTCGATTAGCGTGGAAAATACGAAACCCAATAAATTGTTTTCACTTTTAAATTCCGTTCATTGCTATGAACGAATCACTTAGCCCTTTTGAATTATAACGTAAGTGAGGTAGATTAAGAGGAGTACAAATCGCTGATTATCTCCAATCATGCTACACACAAGAATCATGCATCGGTTAATCTTGAATAATTTAGATCATCGATATCGAACTAACCTAATTCTAGACATATATGGCTATTACCTTCAAATTGCACCTTTCGCATGCAATTGCATTTTTTGAAAAATGCAAATTGCAACGTTTTTTTTTTCAGGGAAAAAAATAAGGCATTGAAGTGATCTATTCTCTAGGGTGCAACAATTACAGTAATTATTAAAATGGAAGATGCGCTATCAACATTGATAAGGGTGGTACGTGTACCTCTTGCAGTGCTATCAGTGGTTCAAAATCTTCTTATTGTTATCGTTGTTCTACGATATCGGACGCTAAAGAGAAATGCTTCGAATTTACTCATCGCACAACTTGGCTTTGCTGATTTTATTTTCGGTATGTTGGGCAATTTTCTTTTACTGAAGAGACTAATCGCGGCCATTGAAAGAGGCCTCATTTGTGGAATGTGATAACCATGAGCACAAATGAGTGCCTAGGGGGGACATTGCCTAAGCAAATGCACATCAAGCAACAGGATTAAGTTTGATCTCGGATCAGTGAAATAATGAAAATATGCCCCCCATCGATATAAGATTTTTGAATATCTTATGATTGTAGTTATCCTCATTGAAACGTAATACCATTTTTGAAAGCATCTTTCATGCATCATTTAGTGAAAAAACATGATGGTCAATGCAATTTTTCAACTTTCTACGCTATTGCACCATAACCCTTTTGAAAGTTAAATAGTCATTGGCGCGATAATCTTTGCATCTACAATCTCATACCTTCATGCCGTAATTTTCCAAGCTTTCTCCTCTCCACGACTTGTCATATTAAAGTATTGCTAAAGTGAACTTCTCCTTATTCCCCCCCCCCCCCACCCCTCCGCCACTGTTATCAGCTCGGATAACCTGAAATAATCGACTCTTTCTTACAAGTTCTCTAATTACTTACCGTTTAAATGCAACAAACATTTGCAAACACTTCGCTGGCATCGTTGATCTCATAGCTGATCAATGATATTTGCACTGACATTTTATTGATCCTCATCATCAGTGATATCCACGTTGAGTTTTTAATAAACAAATTTCAGGAATCGGTTTATGTATAAGAATCGCAATCACAGAAGTTCATATCTCAACAGGGATATTAACATTCGAAGGTTTTGAATGCATTTGTTATGGATCGATGACGATATTGGGTGTTCATCTTAGTCAAACTACGATGCTTATGATCGCTATTGATCGACTATTTTGTATTCGTTATCCACATCATTATAGAATTATGGTTGGTGTTTTCTTTTTGTTTGTTGAAGTCGATTTAGCGCTTTTGAACTATCTGTTTACCTATACGAATAAATATTAATATCTGGATGTTAATGATAGAGGTTGAAACAATAATACGATTTTTTTTCCATCTTCTATAAGCGCGAGGATTTTTTATCTAATAGTCTTGATGTCTGTGACATTTAAAGGTGATTTTTAAAAGTACTGCGAAGAATAATATGCGGGGATTCTGGGAAAAAAAGAAACGAGAAAATTTATTAGCTAGAAAGATGTATGTCGTGTATTTTTCCTCGATGAAAAACAACACAAATTTTCCAAACTTCATATCAAAAAATGATGTAACAAATAATTGAATATTTGCGGAAAATTCAAAGAAAACCAAATATGCTGATGAGAAAAAAATGCAACTAAATAGATGCGATGAAAATTAAATTTTTTTTGGCTTCAATAAAAAGTGTTGAGACGAAAAATTTTTGCTGAGCATCTATAGTCTTTTCTCAGTATTGATTTAAAAAAAAAACATTGCCATTTAAAGAGATATTTAAAGCCGACTCTCAAAAATATTTTGTTTGAAAAATGAAAAGGAAATTTTCTTATAGTTTTATTTATAAATGATTAGGCTACAAATCCTCGATTAGTTGGAATCCAATTTCGAGTCTTATTCACCAATTAACTTTACTCCATTTAAGCACGAAAATACACAGATTCATAGAACTTTGAAGGTGATTAAATTTTCAATAATGCTTAAATTCAAGGAGAGCTCCATTTCGGGGAAATTCATCGGTGATATCGGCATAGAAAATGAAGAGCAATCAACGCTGATGATCGCATTTGCAACCGGCTAATATTGCGTAGAATACATTTCACTTTATGGATAGCGCTAATAGTATGCTAGATAAAATTAATGAAAGATCGGTCAAAATCCAGTGAGTTCATCTGGTCAAAGAAACAGCCTTTGAAGTTCCCAATTTGCTAGGAATTTTATGAGTTATAGTGAATTTAACATCAGTTACAACTTTATAAACCTTTAAAACTCTATACTAGCAAAATAGTATGCAAATTTAAAAAAAAAAAAAGAAACTGGTAGTGATGTAATAACAGCGACACACTTAATAACTTATTCCTGCATATGTAAATTTTTGAAGCGATAGATATTTAAGCCATGAAAATGAGCGCTGAAAATAATTTCTAATATGATTGATTGTAGCAAAAATCTGGCTATTCATGGATTCGTGTTTGTATTAGTGTTGTATATTCATTTATTGGAACCGGTGCACAATTCATTTATATGCCTGTTGGTCGACGTGTTGATAGTTGCTCAGCAGGTTCATATTCTTTTGTTCATTCCATATATTCTAATGAGTACATGTTCATTTCGCTAAAGCAATAGGAACAATTATTTTTATAAGCTAAAAATTTCTGAAATTGCATAATAATTTCAGGATTTTTCAAAATTTCGGACGAAAAAAAGCGCAAAAACTGCGGAAAAAAAATATACATATCTGTTTAGGAAACAAAAAAAAAGCAGAATATTCGCGAAAAATTTCCGCTTCTTACGGAAATTTGCATGTAAGAATACACAACGCCATTTTAGCTAGCCATCTTTAGGTTTGTCTGTGTGTCGTCTATTGCACAAACTTGAACAATTCTGCCTGATAGTGTGTGGTCATCACAAACACACTGTCTTCTTTCTATGCTTAATAGATGGGAAATTCATTTGCTCATCGCGCTGTTCTAAATTCTGGATGTAAGGTACAACTAAATTCGTCAATCACGATGGTTTAGCAAAAATTCATCAATCTTTTTTTTCTAAAAGTTTTTTTTGAGCACTTCAGTATTTTAACCGTAATCAGCGTTATTTTTAAGGTGCCAGTTGGAATAGTTATTATCGTATTTATTGGGTGCTCTTCGCTGCAGTATTGTCTTTCTTCATTTGCGGTAGGTATATGGTTGATGAGCTTATTTTAGTCTATTGGGAGTTGATTCGAGCCTCAATTAGTCAAGTTTCCCTTTTTTCCCTATCATGGTTCGGCCACACTTCCCATTTCCTTTTCTTTAAAATGCTAGGGCTTGGCTACGTGGTCAGCCGGTAATGACTGATGACGAGAGAAGGAAGAGAGAGATTGACGGATGAAATATAAGAAAAAATTTGAGTCCCCACAAAGATGCAAACATATGGATCCAAAAAGTTCAAGTTCTATCAAATAAGTTAGGAATGGCAAATGAACTTCAAAGAGTATTTCTGGTTTACGATTTTGTTTTCAGCCTTAGAGTTTCTTTCTCTTCTGTAAAACATCCTTTGTTCCACGAAATAAAAGGGACTACAGTTGCCCTATCTATTCATCTATCCTTCTGTTGGGGTGATGGTAAATTCTAGGCTCACTGTATAAAAGAATCGAAATTTGCATGATGAGTCTTCAGGTTTGTATTCGTTTCCGATTCCAGAAATCCACTTTGCCAGATAGCTCAGACTTAGTGGCCAACAAGGGCTAGATTTTCTTACAAACTCGTCCACTAGACGAAATAAGGGCACCCACTGTGATAATGCCTCAGGAATCATTTGAGTGGGAACGACGCATTCCTTGGGTCATTATATCGAAGAGGTCATCTTTTACGCTTCATTAACGATAAATCTGTTGCTGTGCCGGAAGTTTGAGTGATTGCCAATATAATACGGTTAAAAATATTCAATAACGGTTGAAAATTTGCTCAATTACTCTACAAAAGAAGGAATATTGTACTCTATCCTCTACGATATCTCATAAATTGATTCATTATTTTATTCAGTTCCAATCCTCAAATAATTTCAATTAATTACATAGGCCATAGCAAATATTAAGACAAACGAGGAGATTATTTTACAATTCTACGTTTTTTTGAGATATTGAACCCTTATGGTGGTATTACAATATTTGGTTGATTTTAGGTCTCTATCTAATCAGTATTCCAGCATTACGACGTTCAACAGCCGATTCATTTATGCGTTGTCAACGATCAGCTATCATAACAATGACAACAATTATAATTTCATATTGTATATTTTGGTGTTTACCAAATTTTACATATTTTTTATGTGTTTTATTTGATGCAGAGCATTCAATTCTTGGTGGTGCAATTTATTTTATGTCATTAGGTAGTGGTATTTTTGCTACTCTAAACCTCTATTTGTATATATGGAAACATCGTGAATTTAGACATTGTTTTCGAAATATGTTTACATGTAAATTTATTCGTCGAAATGATGCATCATGTAATGATATTGGATTTTCTAAACCGATAATTATACCGATTGAGATTTGAAATAATTATATATTGCTATTTTCGGTTGGTGATGTGATCTCATAGTAACAGAATAATGCTCCACGGCTCTTGTTTCTTTTTTTTCATCCTGTTTTCTGTATGAAATGAATTATTGAATAACGCTAGTTCATGCAACGAGAAAACCCAACCCCTGTAGATGGTAAGGATAGTCTTTATAGCATTTAACCTGAGGAAATTATTGGCTGTGTAATACAAAGATAGTCCCAGTAAGCAATGATGGCCAAGAAACAGAAAGCTGTTCTCTTTGATATGATAATGACCAAAAAAATTGATGAGGCATAAGCAAGATTAGAGAAGGAAATGTGGGTATGATTTGTTTTGAACTATCCCACTGATTTCAAACGATGCAAGCGATCAATGCTAACGTTTAGAAATGAACGACTCGGAAACAGGAAAAAGAAGATGATAAATTGCTTAAAATAGTTCGGTGAATTTGTCTCCAAAAAAAAAAAACCCAAATTTAGAAAAAAATGTGATATTCGTTTTGAACGCACAATTATTGCTGTAATATTTTTCAATATTTATTTTAAACAATAAAGCAATTAGTGATTTGTGACTATGTTGTGAAATCTTTTCACAGATCTTCTCTCTATTATGCTCCTTCATTGTCAATTTAAAACGCTACATAAGTGAAGAATCTTAATCATGAATAAGCTTTAATCACTTGAACGATTAACATTTATTGGCATAAATTTTTTTTTTAAATTACTGCATAATTACTTGGTATTATAGGGGAAATTTCAGTTCGAGAGCGGGAGTAAAAAATTTTACAAGCGGAAGTGTATAACGGAAGAATCAGAAATAATGTATGTATTTACGATTCAACGAAAGTAACAGCATACGTTCAATAGCAAACATTCGCATTATTAATGCGCGGACCGTCCTCACGAATCACCTGAAGAACGTTCGTTGCATGAGCCGTTAAAGGTGTATTATGAATAGGTCAGACCTATGTAATCTGTAAAGCTATAGTTTAATTTTACAAACTCAACAAGCTCATTAACATAGAGCTGCATTGTGCTAAAAAAAAAAGACTAGCAATACAGTACGGCATTACCGGTAAGCAATTAAAAGAGGCAGACAAAAGCCGAACTACACAGCTATCCTTGAGAAATATAATAACGCCATCATAGATAGAAATATCGACATAACGACACTAATCTCACACAACAGCTCGAACATTTCATAAAACCAAACGACCACCTACCACACAGCATAATCAACATGCTGAGAACAGTATCCACCAGTCATCACACCTTTAACCAACAGAAAATGAACTAACGACTACTTACATAGCATTATTTTCAAAGCCTTTAGCGAAAAAAGAATACTAAACGTTATAAAGACAACCTTATACTTATGACAATCTAACGCATAGTATACATTCCTCAAATCTTAGCTACTCATGTGCGCAAAGAGACTGTATGGGCGTGGCCTTGTGGCCTAGTGGGTAAGGCATTCCATTTGTAGTCAGGGCAGCTGAGGTTCGGCGCATGACTGCGTTAGCGAGTTTTGTAAGATTTGTGGCATTCCGCGCTCGTTTCTCAATCAAACTCCTAAGCCTGCCTAGCCATGGAGAGTTTTCTCAAAAATCGGTTGTAACTGCGATGAGGTTTGTGGGCTAAGGCAGCTCCACGAAGTAGTACCCAAGTTCGACCCCCGCCTGCGTCGGGGAGTTTTCTAAGATTTGTCGAATTCCGCGCTCGCTTCTCAACCAAACGCCTAACCTTGTCTCGTCATGTAGAATTCCTTCAAAAATCGGTTGTAATTGCTATGAGATTCATGGGTTTAAGCAGCTTAACGAATAGGCTGAACTGGGCTGTAATGAATAAAAATGAATCTATGAAACAGCACTCAGGTTCGAACTCCGCCTGACTTAGAAGGGGCTTCTCCCCCTCCTCTTTGTACCAGACATGAAAGTGGAGGAGAGGTTTCGCCCCACCTCCTATGTAACACACACAAACGGGAAGGGAACCGCACCCACTTCCCATCTCCGCAATCCCAACCGACGGCTTTAACCACTGAGCCAGTTTTTCCACACAATCCCTGTCATTTTCACCCGTCTTTGTATTTCATAATGAAACTGCCATATTTCATAGTAAAATGGTCACAACCCCCTAGCCTGCAAATGTATACACGAGCGATTGTGTGCAATGGGTTCACCTCGAAGAGTACTCTCTCTAGATACCAAACTTGTGGGGAAAGCCCACAAATGTGACAAATCGTGAAGGTGGGAATTCGCCCTCGAAATTTTGAGCACACTTTTCACCACCATACACCACACCGATAAGGGTGTCCAACGAACTCATCGAAGTTGTAGTAGTTGTTGATGTTCACGATTCTATAAAGCTATATAATCCGTAAAGCTACAGCTTAATTTTGTAAACTCAGTAAGCTCATTAACATGAAGCTGCATTCTGCTCAAAAAATATGACTCCAGACACGCCTCAAAAAAATCAACATATTTTTCAAAATGAACGCCTAGTATAAATAATCAACAAATTGTGCTGTTTGGTATTGTTCAGCTTTGTATGCCTAGGGAGAGGTGCCTAGGCCAAGGAAGTGTTGAATTGATCGTGGTGAAAAGGAAAAACGTGAAGAACGGAAATGAGCGAATTTATCCTTAAACTTGAGCCAAATGATAAAATTGTATATGCGGGAAAAAAACTCGGCGAAGAGCCAGTTCAAGTATCACTCAAAGTCACCAATCCGACAAAAGTTTGTCATTTTCTTTATTAATTTCCAATTTATATGCATTAGCAAATTTCTATTTGCCAAGTGAGATATCTCATCTAACGTACGCTGTTTTAACCAATGTACCAGCGTCTGCACTTTTGCTGGCGAGGATTTAAGCTGATGATGCTAAACGAAGGTCACGAGCAAACTTGACAGATGTAATCTACAGTATGGAATAATTATCTCTCGACCACCAACACCAGTCTATTAAATCAGTTCTGGTTTAAACTGCTACCAAAATATGCAAAAATTACGTAATGGGCAACTATAATTAGATTTCATTCATATCTATTCTACACTCAAGCACTGGGACATTTTTGAGAGCTGTATATCGGTATGAAGTATGAAACCACACTGCATTTAGATAACCAGAATGTTGTAATATTTTCGTCAGAATTCTTCGTCATGAATTCTGTTGGGAATTGCTTCAGGGAACATCAAGGGCTCTCGATCGAGAATCGAATAACTCTATTTGTAATATAATAATGGAGGGTAACGAAATGTAGGGCAATTTGCAACAGTTGACCATTAAAGTAAACACTCAAAGAAATCTGCTATAGACCGCTCCAACATCCCTATCAGAAAAGGATGATCTTTAGAAAGAACGCAGATTGTAATAGAGCTAATTGAAGCTATGAATGTGCAAAAGTGGCGTTAGCTTTCACCAAGTGGGAGCTTGAACTCGAGCTTCAAGACGTTCGAAATCGAAAAAGCCGTAATAACTCAGCTGTTCCATAGAAAAAGTTGACTTTTTAATTACCTCCAATAAGCGTGCAAACGAAATTTGAACCTCAAAGGCGATTCTCTAAATTAAAGATTGTACATCTTCTAGGAACGTCAAATCTGCAAAGTGAAATGCACTTCAAATGAGATGTTCAGAATTCGTCCACCAGTATTCGCGTTAAAAAGTGAAGAAGAAATCATTGTAAAGGTGTGGCGAGTGAATCTATTACAATTTTAATTGATAGATTATTATATTGAATAATTACAGTATTCTATCGATAGATTATTGTATTTTTGCCGTTTATATTATTCGTCTAAGAGCCATATCTATTTCTTTACTCATCTATTCATTCAGATGCCTATTTACTTATTGATTTATTACGATAATCATAATAGTACAGAGTTGTTAATGTAACTTTATAAGATAATGGTCAAATAAAAAAAAAAGATAAAACTTGAACATTGGAACATTGGTTATTGTTGGACACCTTTATTTATACTTGAGATGCTTTTTGCGATACTCAAAGACGAAAAATGAAATAAAAATTTCGATTAAAAGAAATAAAAGAAAGAGAGGCTATACAATGTTTTACTAAAAATAGCTATGATTGATCATAAAGTGGGCATTATGAATCGATTGTTGAATATATTTTCAGTTGACTTTCAATGCTGGTAAAACAGTACCCGATAGTGGAAGACATTACTTTGCTGTTTATTATATTAAAGGAAACGATGACACAAAACCACCACGTGCTTGTTGGAAAGAGCATAAAGGTGACGCAGATGGTACAAAGAGGTTTGTTCTTTTTTTCTTTTTTTTTTTTTTGATTATCTTTCATATTTTTCAACGGAAAAATCAGAAAAAAGCCTTTTAAATGTTATTTAATGATTTTTTTTGGGGAGGGGGGAAGGGGGAAGTAGTGAAATAGAAGTTAAAAATTGATATTTTCGCTTTGAATCATATTCACTGACAAGTTTGAAATTTTATAGCTCAAGTTTCGTTTTTCTGCATAAAAATTCAAAAAAAAAAAAAGTTTCATTTCCAAATGGCAAACGCGTCACATATAATGAATAGATTTAAGAGTTCTTCTAATAGTCATAGATTTTACTGAAATGTACTTCAAAGCTTTTATATGTTTTCACTGTAGCAACGACTTGATTAGGGAAAAAAACAGTGGATCGTCCTATACTAACATCGTTTATAAACCTCGTAAATTATTATCTTCTTGCGATCTACTCGATGTTATATAGCGATAAAAAGTTGCCTTAAAAGATTTTTGCCTTTAAAAGACTAATGCAGGATATCTACAGTAGAACAGTGATTTGTCAGATTTATTGTTAAGCTTGATCAACTTTTATCGCTACTTCTCCTTACGGTCTTTGATCGAACTTTTCGAAAAGAAAAAAAGTTTTCGAGAATGTTTTTAATGAAAATGTTGAAGTTTTTTGAAGGAATCGAAGAAAACTGTTGTGTAGAAATTGAAATATTGAAAATTTTTGGTGGAATGCGATCCTATTTTAGCAGATTTGTTAGAATGTTTTCCATTTTGAAATAAGACCGATCGGCACATTAAAAGTTGCTTCGTAATGATGAGGCATCCATCCAGAGTGATGCAAGGCTGCGCTTGCAGGCTTTTTGTAGATTTCAAAAAAGAAGGTGACGAAGAAAAAGAGGGAGAGGAAAAGAAAGAGGCAGAAAAAGATAAAAATGAAAAGAAAGATGAAGGCGAAAAGAAAGACGATGAGGAGAAAAAGGAGCAGAATAAGGAGGATAAAAAGGAAGAGAAAAAAGAGGAGAAAAAAGAAGGGGATGAAAAAAAGGAATGTGAAAAAGATGAAGCTGAAAAGAAGGAAAATACTGAAAAGAAAGCCGATGAAAAGAAAGAAGAGAAGGCTAGTATGAAGGCTATTCATTTGATAAGCTTCAAGTATCTTCATTCCAACAGCATCTTACACGACGAGATTGTAGCCGAAAATGATTTGTGGTAAAGAAAATTCAACGTATGTAGAGGAATGTTAATTAGAAGCGATGACGTAATACTAGTAGATACACAATCGAATATGTTGCGTTACGTCGAACAGATTCCCATCGTTGACATCTCTTATTCCTAAATTTTCCTCTCACTAAGAAAATATAAGATCTGAGTATTTTGCCTTTAGAAATTCCCTCAACCGTGCCATAACTTCCGCTGAATCATTACGCACCTTTCCGACCATCTTGAAGAACAATTCTCTGAACATCCGTAAAAATGGGTTCTGGAGAGTCCCCAAGGCGATATGGTATTGGCAGACGCAATCTTAGGATCCTTTTCTCAATAACGGCTGTGACTTGTAAAAATGAACAACAATAAATGGGAACAAGGATCGGAGGGAACAGATTTTTTTCCCAGTCGCATTCCAAAATTGCAGTTAGAAGGAGCGTAATGACTCATTAGTTCAACGTCGAATTCAATCGAATTAATATGTCTTTTTCCAGAAAGACGAGGAAAAGAATGATGAAAAGAAAGAGGATGAGAGGAAAGAAGAAGAAAAAAAGGAAGACGATAAAAAGGACGAGAAGAAGGAAGAAGAAAAGGAAGAGGAAAAGAAAGATGACGATAACAAGGAGGAAGAAAAAAAGTTGTGATCACAATTATCAATACAGAGACAAATTTATGAAAGCAAAAGGAAGGCAACCATTTAACTATCCTCCCTTTCTCCGTTTTTTTTTTTTTTGGACGAACATTTGAAGGACCTATCTTTCCTTAGAGTGTAGTTCAGTGAAGGAGGATTCTCAAATTTAACTTGTGCAAAATCCTCTTAATTTCCGTTCATCTTCGAATTTTTTAAAAGCAGCCGTATTTAAGCGTTTTTTCATTCAAAAAAATTTCTGCGTATGCTCATTTATGAATAAAAATGCTCTTTTTATACCTCAGTAGTCCTTTCTTCGCATCGATTTCATTCACTAAGACCTGCCCATATAGATTATAAATTCGCAAATGGCTTTCCATATTTTTCATGCCGCATGCCGAATAAGTTCGAGTAAAAGTTGAAAATTTTGTCCTCACGCTATTAAACTTACTGCGTATTTATATCGCTCAGGTATATCATACATCTCTAATGATCTAAAAACTTTTTTCAAATTTAAAACACGTGCAACTAAAACGCAGAAAGCATGAAAAAAATTTTTGCATAGCAAGCAATTAACGCGACGATCAAAGACATGCCTAAAAGTAGAATCCGTGTGACATTAATGGAATCATTAAAATTCAAAGGGAAAGAGGGAAGAGGAAGGAAGAGACGGTAATGTTACAGCTGAGTTTCTTTAGAGCTAATAATGATTCTGAACCTTCTTTGTTGGAAAAATTAAGCCTGAAAATTATATCACTATCATCTGAAGGCCCGATATGCAACGGCAGGACTAGCGCCACGGCAACTAATATATAAGGGCTCCCCTAAAACTTTATGTGCAGTAGAATGCTACGACAGACAATTGGAGCCTTCAAAAGCGAATACACTGGGGCTTTCTAGCATAGAAGAAACAGATCGTATGGACCGGTGTTGCAGACTTATAAAAGCTTATGAAATGATATAAATGGGTGATGCCAATTTGCCAGAATTAGTAAAAAACAACGTCGAACAGTCTTTAATGATATCAAAAAACTTCATAAGCAATCTGTTTGTTTTGTTGCGTTGTCTCAGTCAATTCGATAAGCTCTCTATTCTTCTCTTTACTACACGCATAATCCTCTCAAACTCTACTCAAGTTTGTTGTAAGCCTAGAGATTATTTGTTAAATATTTCTTTTTCATCCCCGAAATATTCAAAACTTTAAAATATATCACTGCAATTGCCGACGTGCACGAGTAAAAGAGACAAGATGCAACTCTAGAATTAGCGTCCATGGTTTGAATTTCTGAAAAAAAAAAAATGCTACCCAATTTAATTTCGAAATCACCTGAGAGGTGAGCAGTGAATCCATAAGAATCAATATTTTGATTTAAATAGTTCGAGAGATGGAAGATGGGATAGACAACAAAGCGTACATCATGCTGCAAGAATTTCCAAAAAGCACAATAAGCCTAATCATTAACAGTGTTCACTTCACTAACGAAAAGGAAGCATTTAGTATGCAAAACCGTATCTACTTCAGTATCTCCAGCAGAAAAGCAATTTTTTTTTTTTCAATACTAATTCAAAAAAAAAAAAACGCATTTTAAATGCATCTACACATTCAAAAAGTAGACGTATAGCAAAAATAAGAAGAAATTATTGATTTATAATTAACAAATTTGCATATTTAAAAAAAAAAAAACATTTAAAAAATTTCCATACAGAACCGAGCAAAGAAACCGTTCACCTTCATCATAACGAACCACTTATGCAATGTGATGATTCAGAATGAGAAGAAATGGCTATCAGAGGCAAAAACGATTGAACTATAATAGCGTCAGAGCGTTCATTAACCTCAGGGCGTTCGTTAGCCTCAAGGCGTTCATCAATCATCGCAATCATCGAGAATCATGATCCGTACGGGCAAAAACAAATCGATACAAGTGAAAATCGATACAATCTGAACTCGTTTCTTTAATGCTCAAATGCATTTTAGAAACTGGTGCTGATAAGTCGCATAATTTAGCGCACGATTGCAAGAATTACAATTGCAACGATTGCAAGATCTAACGAGAAGCACCAATGAAATTTTCCAATGAAAAATTGATGCAAAAATTAGTGCAATTGCAAAGTAGGGAAAATAGCAATGAAAATTCAAGATCACAATCAAATCGAAGAGTTGAATTGTTATGTCATTTTTGGAATGTTCACGTAGCACTGAATGAGATATTAAGACGAAGATATATAAGTGAATATGAGAAGAATTGTTGATTCATGAGCGAACGATACCATTCTTTGCTTATAGTAACTTCTCCAAACCATTACAGGTGTTTATTTAAGATTACAGGTATGTGTTTAATATGAAAGGATTTGTTGAATCATAGGAGGTGGATTCGATTCTTCGCTTATGCTTGCTTCTTCAAGCTATTACAGGAAAGTGTTCAGCGAGTATGAAGAATGAATGATACTAGTAGTGCTCTAATGAACAGAAAAATATTTAATAAGTAAAATGATTGTACGCATAAAGGAAAAAGCAATAAAATTGTTGTAGTTTGTTCATTTATTTCTTTGTATCACATGAATGCTTTAATTTTGTTTTTTTACGACTCAATGCGATCGAAGTGTTCGATAAATGTTGGGGGTGGAGAAGCTTATCAGTAATGCTTACGCTTGATTATAAGCTGTGTCCTATTTTGGTGAACGCTTCTGAGTATCCATTTAATTTTAGTTAGCAATAATTTCGGTGATCTAATTACCACAATCTTCGCCTTACCCGTCAATAATTTAGTCTTCTTTTTAGCTGTCAATATTTTAGTCCCCATCTTATCTCTCAATAATTTAGTCTTCATCTTTCGTATCAGTAACTTGCTGATCAAATAGACAATCGCACTTCATTTGTTTCACTATGATTTCATTAACTCTTATGATAGCGAAAGCGATGAACTTGAAGAAAATTTTCCAAGAATTAAATGTCTTGATTCGGATAATCTGTAACAATTTTTATCTCTTATCATCACTTATATCCCATTTTCATTGCCAACAAATTACAAAGTGAATGAAAAAATACTTTAATAACGGCAACATATTTAGAAAAAGATGTTCAAATAGGCTTTTGACTGATTCGTTAGACCAAACATCTCTGAGTTGAAGAAAAAAAAAAAAACAACCATCATTTACTGAAGTCTCATTAATCAGTTTGACCACACAATGGTGGTCGATTGAATGCAACTTTGTCGCAACTTCCGGTTCTTATGCTATTAAAGAAATTTGTACTCATTGAACGCTTTACTAAAATATCCCAATTTTTCCGTATGTGTATGTACTCACCTATCTGTTCGGTAGTTCGAAATCAGTGGTGGCTGATGATGCCACAATCAAAAAAAAAAAAAAAAAAAAAAAACTCAGCTCGCATTGTTGCGTGACAAACGATATCCTCTTACAGCATTTTTCTTGGTAAGACAATTTCCTAGCCGAACTAAGCTTGATGTCTTATTTTCTAAAAATTGACATCTCTTTGGGATTCAATGGTTCTTACTTAAGAAGCAAATTTTTGCATATACTCTATCGTATAAAATTATAAGCCGTTCAAATATATTTAGAATGATTATGCTCAATCAGCATTAAAATATTAACGTCAATCATCTAACGTTGAATTCTTCCAAACGCCTACGCCTTCCTCTTATATACATATAAAATCATGTATGAATGACGTCAACCATCCGTTTTTATTATGAGCAACTTTCTTCATCCGACTCAAAAGTACATCGCGGGATAACGGTTATGGCTTAACCATTTTCTTCTCGAAATGTGGACATCATTATGTCGCTAGTTGGAAAAATTCTCTTTTTCCGATAGAATCATTGAAAAAATATAGTTGATAAATGAAAACTTACCCTATGATAAATTAGAAATCGGTAAAATTGTCGGTGGATTTTTCCTCAATGTATATCCCTAACTTCCTGATAAGAATAACCGCGTTCTTTGCATATTTACCAACTCTCGTTAGGATGGGTTTTATTGGTGTTGTAATTTTAGATTTTTAGGTTATATGTTTTTTTTTTGATTTCTTTCTATTCAACTATTTGGAAGTTGAGTTCAATCTGAAGCAAAAGTTTATATATTACATTTGCTAAAATATACCGCATATAAAACTAATAGATACAAATATAGTGAAAGTGACGATTTATACGAGAAAGTAGGACCTATAGTTGTCTAAAACGTTCTCCACTATGGTGTTCTTTCTTGTGTTGCTTTACGTTCTTGTAGGTAACTTTTATTGTGGGTAACGAATTGTCATTACATGAATGGTATCGCTTTTTTTGTAAATTAAAAGAAGTCTTGGTCATTATAAAAATAACGAAAGTTTTCAGAACAAATAAAATTTTTTTATATAACTGTGGAATAATCTTTCTATGGACGTTTACAATTATTCCCTTCTTGATGATCATAGAGAAAAACCTCAAGCATGGCAAAGTAAGTAAACTTTGCATTATATCGCTAATCTTTGAACTTCATGGCAACGCCTAAGAGATATTAAAGTGAACGTTTCGCGAATAATATTATTAATATTATCTAGGCTAGATCAAATATGGTTATAAAATTAGATGCAATATTAGAAATTCTAAGTTCAACAATATACATTCAATGCTCGACGCAGTGGACAGCTTCGTCTACATGCATGCTGGCAAAGAGAAATTAAAAGTAGACGAGAAAATATAGGCAAGCGATTATGCCGATAATCACCCTCTCAGCTAGCATAGTTGCACAAGCTAAAAACAACGAACTATAAGGGATCGAAGTTGTTTTCACATATTCGACGACCATTTACTTCATTAGAGGCATTGATGTGCCTCTGTACATAGGATGATCGAAATTTTTGGTTTTTTGATCTCATTTGTGAACTCTAGTTATCATGCAGCACAATGAGCCAACAAATTACGCCTGTATTTGTTGTTCGGGCTGCTGCTCAAGCGTGAAATTGTAAACTCAGTAATACATTAAGCTTACCTATGCAGCACCTGCACCGGTGTGAATAAAATTGTAGATGAATGTGCGCTCATATAGGTCACCAAACCGGGTACAATTATAGCCTCATTTAGTAGAACCTATTAGTTGAGCTTATATTGTAATTTATTTAATAATAAAATTGAATAAAGAAAAAAATTTAAAATCATTAAATGCGGAATTTTCAGCGTGGGGCGTTGGCTTACTTATTGTGACGATATCGGCATTCGCAGCGCCTCTTGGCATACTTATCGTTCCACTTTTCAGCAAGCAATTCTATGATCGTATTATGTCATTTCTTGTTTCATTGGGGATTGGCGCACTTTCAGGCTCTATTATGTTTATAATGCTTCCACAAGTAAACATTTATTTGATGACAGTTTTATATTTCACAAAAAAAAAATTTTATTAGCTTTTTTTTATGAGTCGAAAAAAAATTTTTTTTGAGATTAAAATACGAATCAAAATATCAATATCACTATTTAAATATTTGTGGGGAATTTTCCAGGGAGGAAGGAGCCTCATCTCTCTTTCTTCAAATACGCTCCCCACTCTCCTCTCTTAACTTATTTTTTCTGCTGAACCCTCATATCAAAAAAGTTATCTTCTTAAACATCCCTCAATCTCTATGCAAAATTTATAAAAACCAATGAAATATCAAGCATAAATATTGCTGAAGCATTTATCGGTCATTTAAAAAAATACTCTGTTTTCTTTAATAAACAAGACCTCAACATACCAAAATAAACGTTCAGAAATCTGCAACAATAGAAGTCTCTAACGAAGAAGCCGCAAAAATTTACTTCACTAACCATGAATCTTTATTTTGTCTCAATGAAAGTTAATTGCAGGCATATCGACTGGAGGATATATGCAACGAAAATTATTTTTATACGTCGGCGATTGCTCTAGGGGCGCTATATTTTTTCTTCTTTATTGATCGCATCGTTCAATATATAATGGAATGGCGAAGAGTTGGTTACATTGCTGTTAAATATTCTATTTACTGTTAAACGTTTCATAGCGAGAAAATAATATTTTTTGCCTTTAATGTAAGCTTTTCTTTTGTGTGATTGCAGTGCAATTGAAGTGTCTATCAACATATGTTAGATAACAATCAAGTTTTTATTAAAACGTTGAGTATTACAAGATGGAATTCAAAATATTTGGTCATCGGGTGTATGTGTGTTTCAGAAAACCATATTATTGTAGGATAATAATATGAATCTCGTCAAAATGCTAATAGAAAAGGGGGGCGCAGTTGAGGGAGAATGGAAAATTTTTGCTCAACAGCCGCCATAGAGAAAGTTGAAGTGCTGATATTCTCTAAGATTGATGTTAGGCACCGAAATCCCCTCACGCAAAAATTAGCTACTCTTTGAAGGCTTTAATGGTTTTTTCTGATTAACTTCTGCTATTTATGTTTATATTTATATTTATATTTATATTTATATTTATATTTATATTTATATTTATATTTATATTTATATTTATATTTATATTTGTTTATATTTATATTTACATTTATGTTTATATATTTCTTGCCAGTTTTCTATTCAATTATTATGTTTTTCTTTGTTCTTTGGTAAATTATACTTTTAAATGCATACATAAAATAGGAGTTGAAGACATGTAAACGATGTGAAATTTATATTGTAGAGAGCGACAGCTAGAGCCATTCATAAGTCGACGCTAAAGGTTTTAACGGGACAAAATAGTGAAATATGTGGATCGACATACCCATCAGCGATACCAATCTTATGTGAACCATGCAAAGATGAGATGGCCATCGATGAATCAACAAAGATGGCTATGCTCGATTCAAGTGATAATACACTCATCAATGAGATGAAACATATCACAGTGCGTTCAAATATTTTATTAATTAAAAACTTGACAAGTTTGAGATACTCTATGTAAACAATAATCAACTAAAAATAAACATATAAATTTTTCGATTATTAAATATTTTATTTATGTGAGCTGAATAGGACAATTGTGTTGGAAATATTCAATAATCGACAACTTTCTTTAAATGGTCGCTATCACATAGCATTTGCGAATATAAAATAAAGTTTTTTTTTTTAATAAATCTGAAACTTATTAAATTCTATTTTTAATTGAAACTTATATAAGTGATAGAAGAAAATATTTGATTATTAATAAGATGATAAAATTGCATCAATGGAGTTAATAGCATAATAAACTTTTTTCCTTATTCGACTGAATATATTTGACTGATAATTTTGAATGTGATCTAATGAGTGAGTCGCCTAAAGGTGTTGAGTTTTTTTTTCTCGAAAATCATTTAATGAAAATTGATAGTGAAAAGAATGGAAGATTAAGCTAAGATTAAGCTATTTTATCAACGATACGAAATTCAAATCCACTGATTGAACATAAACGATCAGATGAAAGAGTAAAATTTGCATACGAAATTTCCATAGTGAAACTTTTTTTTTTAATTCAACCAGTGGAGGGCAAAAATCGCCCCGATGGGAAACAAAATTCGCAATCTTATGCGAGATTTGTAGGCAAAAATTATGAAGAAAGTGGACAGCTTGAAGTTTTTTGTTTCTTCAGAAATGTTTATAAATTAATCCATAAAGTATACATTGAATTATTACTACCTTGGAAACATGTTCGACTGGGAATTAGCAACCACAAATTATATAGAATATTAAATTTTGCTTGCAGGTTGACATGGAGGTATCGGAAATCAGTAACGCTCTTGTAAGACGGGTAAGTGATGCATTTGATTTCCATTATCGACCATCTACATTTCTAAACGGAAAATTACCATCCCACTCGTGAGCAGAAATGGCGCCCTCTCAAGTAACGCCCAGATGTGCATACAATACGATCTATATGAGCGGAAACAAATTATCCAGCTACATTCATTTGAGTATACTTTTGATCAGCTTAGCAATCGATTATTGATCGTTGATTTGCATCGAGATCATCGGATGATCATGAACGACTTTACTGAATACGATGCACGACTGAAGGGCACAAGAAGGAATTACCGCGCATTTTGAAACTTTCCTTTCTCGAAACAAACGAACCAATCTCTATATAAAGGGATAATTTCTTGCTATAACGCGACAATCATTCAAAGAACTAAAATTGAATCTTATAGCTTTCAAGCAGACGTGCAGTGCCCGTAATCCGAAAAATGCGAAATGACTCCATAACAAATCGTAGTCGCACCACAACTGGCGCATCTGACGCACCGCCGACTTCTAGAACCATCTGTGAACTGAAGGTATCTGTTGCACTTGATTGTTACTCTTTCTTACTCGCTATAGGTATGATGTGAGACGTGGAACAAATTTCTGGATTTTAGAATCCAAAACCAATCCATTTCTGTACCTCAATCTGTACTAGCGGATTAGATGGCAACTGTAAATATGAGTGGCTGTTGAGATCAACATCTACTGCGTCTACTGAAAGCCCTGAAGACCGGCTACTATTACCCTTTTTTCAGTCAATACTTATACATGGATATTCGTGATGTAATAGTGATATATTTCATGAAAGATGATAGTTTTTAAAAATTTCTTGAGTGAATGAATTCTTCAAGAAGTCAGCTTGTGGAATTCGAACACCAGTTGCTAAGCTGTTCTAGCTAGGCTATAGCCGAATGAACCACCTCATCTTTTATTATCTCTTTCAATCTATCGCTTGAATAATTTCACTTCTGTGCTTATTTCTGTAGTTTTGGCGAATGTCAAGCAGGTAAATGGCCAAGAAAAATCAAATAAATAGCCAAGAAAACTGCTCAGAATGCTATTAGTGGACGAATGTTTTGTACAGGTACCACGAGAGGAGGATACGGTGGATGTGTCGGTAGCAGTGGTTGATGAAGTGGTCGTAAATCGAGAAGAAATTGAAATCGCCACTGTGGCATATGTGATAATTTTTGGATCGGCTGCCAACAATTTCGTTGACGGTATGAGTAACGGTGTGGCATTCGGCGATTCACTCGTTCGTGGACTCAGCGTTGGATTAGCTTGTATAGCTCAACAATTCCCTCAAGAGCTCGGTAATACTTCATAGGCTCGGTAATACTCTCTTCAACTATTCAATTCACCACCTAATTAGTCAAATTTTTGAATAAAATATTTGCAATTATTCGTTGCGCAAACGTTTCTTATTGACAGCTGATAAAATTTATCTCAAATATAATAAATATTATTCAGTTAAAACAGTCAACGAGAATGCAAAGTGATTTGCAATTGATTATATGTGGTGAATTTTGCAAAGTAGCGTTACATGCAACGCAAGAGAATGCAATATACGTATTCGTCCGTTGATAACGTCATTTTGAAGGCAATATTATGATATTTTCATTGCATAAACAACATATCTATTGTGTAATTTAATGAAATTACAATAAAATCTTTTTGTGTCTATATTTAGGTTTATTGGCTATTCTCGTGCAATCTGGCCTAGGAATCAAAAGGACTCTTCTACTTGATCTTATACCTGCCGTACTCAGCTATCTTGGCTTCATAATTGGTGCGAGATTGGACAATTTTATCGAACATGCCGATAATTATGTATTTGCTGTTTCGGCTGGAATGTATCTCTACGTGTTTCTTGGAACTTTAGTCAGTTTTAATACATGTTTACAAATTTATATTTGTAAAGCGCATAGCGACGAGATTAACTGTATGAATGTGTATGTCTGTGGTACATCTGTGTATATGCCCAATAATGTCTGCGTGTCTGCGTATATGCCCAATAACGTCTGTGTGTTTGTGCATATGCTCTACAATGTCAACTTGTGAACAGGTACAACTAGATATACCATATTTGGTGTTTACCAGCTATACCATGAGATAAAGATCTGTTCAGAGGCTAAAAATTTATTCATCCTTCAAGCAGATAAATAAATTTTCAAATGAATCAATGCAATTTGAAATAAAATATAAACAAAAATATTTGTGCATTTTAGATGGGGTTGAATTGGAAAAACTTGGTAAATTTTGTGCATTACATTGTTTTTCACAACAGTTGTTTTTATGGATGAGAGGATGCAATTCGCATAAATTAATGCTTGTCGGTTTGTTTTTATTTCTTTTCAGATCCCGGAAGTACGCGATAGCACAAATACGCTCATCAAAACGGATCTCAAAAAGAGCTTATTGGCAACCGTTTTACAAGCAACGGGAATAGTATTCGGAACAGTTTTCATGTACTTCATGTCGAAGTATGGAAGTCGAATAAATATATGAACATATTATTCGTTTGATGTCGATAATTTTTTTTTTTTTTTTTTTGTTTTCGGCGCCATGATCTCCCACCACTTTCGTTTATGGGTACCTCGAATAGCTGTGAATCAAAATCCATCAAACCCTAATTAAGATCAAATGAAAGGCTTCTAAATGAGAGCATCAAACGAATGACCGTATGTAGATGAATGTGCTCGTGTGTTTACAATGAGTGTTTGCTCAAATAACGTAACTTTACTTCATATCTGGTTTGATCTTTCGGTGATATTATAGTTTCATTGTATTGCTACAAGAATTGCATATAGATCACCATCAAACCAAAGGAGTGCTAAACTCTCTCAACGTGTACCGCCGCCTAAGATTGCTACATTTGAAAAGATTTGATTTTTTTATCAGTTATCAAGAGATCGTTTCTATAATATTTCATTCTTACCATGCATTAAACGAGCTAGGAATCATTTTTAGAAGTTTTTTGAGAGACTTACAAGATTAGCTATCCGACGGTCGTGCGCCTGCTAACTTGTATGGATAGCATAGGAAAGCACTTAAAGCTGTTCGTAGAACCAAAACTCAACCCTTGTCTATCCTACTACCTTAGTAAGCGTTTTAGCCACAAAGTATCAGCAGCAAAAGGCGCATCAACATCGGCGACTAAATAGAATTATGAGAGTTGTGCCTTAACCCAGTATTAGGCTTGCGCATTTTTTGCAGCGAAAATAGATTGCATCGTCAAAGAAATCCTGATGGACTTTTCAAAAAAAAAAAAAAAAAAATTGAAAATGCTACCTTATAAAATACGTTTTATTTCATATGCTATATACTAGAAACAGCCTATGTGTAAATAAGAAACCAACAACCACAAAACAAAACAATAAACGAAATAGCGATTGAAATGATTTTGCCGCGATTAGAATGTCACATCTCAAGGTAATTTTCTTTTCACAGATAGAGATGCATAATCGTTAATGTTGGTTTCACATCGTTTTTCATTTACGCATCATTCATGCCGTACGAAATCTCTTCGATTATTTGTTTTGTTAAATAAAGCGCTATCATCGAGAGAAATGCCGCAATTGCTATAGTTTAATTGCTGTAGCTTAACTATGGTATCAACCGATCATCGGTAAAAGCGTCGCATCTCATTAAGGCTTGGTTTGTCCTCTTCTTTTTCGTCGATTTCGATCAATCCAGGGAGTATAGGTAACTGCATGGTCACGGAATCGTTTGCTTCACCTGAAAAGCTCGTAAAGAATGTAAGATTTGTTTTTGTATGAGAATCAAAGGTAGCAGCAGCCTTTTTAATCACAACAGTGCAGTCACTAATGCTTGCTCATGATAGCCCATGAAAGGTGTACCAACCGAAAACGATAGTTGGACATCATCGTTTAAAAAATCCATCAATTAGTACAGGTAGTTGGTACATGGAATCAACCGGTGTACTAGCAGCAAGGTCACAGATTCGTTTGCTCCACTTAACGCCATACTTCCTCTCGCTTCCACAAGAAAACTTGCCTAAGCAATGATAGCCAGCAATAAACCGTCCTTGACCTCCAACTATATGCCATTACAGCTAGGGCTTGCATGAAGACTACTACATACTATCTTCTCTAGAAGGCTATCCATGATTTCTTCATTAATTTCCATTTTACAATGCATTCGAATTCTTATACAAAGAAATTAGGTTCGTCAATCTAAACTTCATTACAAAATTTGAAAGAAGAAATAATAAAAGATTTTCTTTGACTGATCTTGTCGAATGACAGCAATGACTGAAAGTCCTAATCGATTTACGGATTCGTTTTTTGCCAATGCGGTGATTTGCTAAAATTGACGAAGAAAGTTGGCTGTAAAAGGAAATAATTCCAACCTTTCAGTACACCAGATAAAGAACTTTTCAAGAATCTTTTACTAATCACCTTTACCCAACCTAAAAGCCCTATTTCATCGAATGTTTCCTCATTAAGACTCAATAGTGTAAACAAATGAGTATTACTTGTCTCTGTCTCGATTTTCGAAGTCATCACGCTACTATTTTGTTCAGGTTTCTCGTGATCTTCGGTTATGATTGAGGAATGCGTAAATGAATTAGCGCCAACCAGCTGTAAATAAACTTGCTCAATGAAAAGCATTAAAACAAATGCCGTATAAAATGTGGTAAGTTGAATAAGTTTAAAATGCAATATATCAATAATAAATGAAAAAATTTTCATCCCACTGAAATTACCGAAATATATATTTTCATCTTATCGAAATATAATATATATATATATATATATATATATATATATATATATATAATATATATATATATATATATATATATATATATATATATATATATATATATATATATATATGTTCATCATATTTGTTCTTTTCAAAGATGAAGTCACCCTAACAAATGAGTACAAACGCATGACGATATTCTCTATGAAAGAAGGCGTGCAATGAGTGAAAGAAAACTTTCGTTGAAAAAGACTCCTTCGGAAGGTCTTTCAAAAGGAAAGAGAGAGTTCGCTCAGGTAGCCGACTAAGATGAAATAGGACTTTTGAACTATGTCAAAAAAAAGCAGCTCATCGTTCTATTCACTAACTTCCTTTGAGGCACTCGACTCGATGACCTCAAATATGTCATTTACCAGGCAAATTAAGGCCTCAAGATAGAGAAAAATATTTTTTTAAAGAATATTGGAAAATCCCTCGATATTAATTACGGATACGCAACCACGGCGAAGAATTTTATAGACTAAATTACTCCTATTCGAAGAAGTTAAGAAATTTTACGTCTTCATCGGGAAGGAAACGAGCTTATAATTCCGGAAAACGGCTGAATAAGGAAAGGAAAATTCATATACCCCATCAGGCCTTTCGGCGAAGACTCCTTGAGCACTTGATGAAATAAAATCAGAAGAAGTTTCAGTCCGCCCAACGCTGGCTGGTAATGCAACCTTCTGCTGTGGTGATAGAGAGGATGGTATAGGCGCGGTGGTCTGCTTTCCGAAGGATTGGAAGAACTTTCCGACATTGTTGATAAATGAACCGAGTTGTCCAGTCGGTTCACCTGATGCGGTAGGGTGATTACCAAACTGAAGACTAATAGTAGGTCAACCTCATTAGTGAGGTGAAGTGAGATATGTGCAGTAAAAAGTAAGAACCCTAACTGTTGATAGCTAAGAAAGTTGCCTTCTGTTTTAGGTGATATTCTTGGATGTGCGTCGTATCAGTTAATGTATGGATAATCTCTTCCTTTAACGAAAGCCAACTATATTGAGCATGTAAAATGGTTGATTAGGAACAAACCTCCCTCAAAAAAAAAAACATTTTGGGGAGTCTGTTTACTTTCTTCAGCATATTAATTACTAAGCTATTCGTGGATACCCATTTTCTTATCCAGAGAACAAACAATCTGGGACACGGACCGTTTTTACAGTTCATCACAGCAAACATTTTCGACGTCTACGTCTAAAATTGTTGGTCTGAATAAGACTGCTTAAAAATTCTATTTATTTTATTGCAGCCTAGAAGTTTTCCAAAACACGTTATCCATTCCATCTACGACTTTCGCCCATGGCGCCAGTTTGCACATATTGGAGGATGAAAACTGAAAATTCTTGATCGGTCTGTTAACGCTCGCCAAAATAAGCGATGAAAGAAGATCATGTTTGACCGATCGCACAAAGGAAATTGGCTTTAGATTTCACAACAAAGTATATGCGTTCACACAACCAACTAAATGTATTATTGATGCGCTTGCTAAGGCATCTCTGCATTGAAGAAGCACCTATTGTTATCACTATTGAGAATAGATTTCTTTCTGAGAGGACATGAACTGTTCCCTTACTATTAAATTAATTGAGGCTAATATGGAAGAATTAAAAAATAAGAAAATTGCTTTCAAATGTATATAGTTACATTAAGTATGCTTCCAAGATTGAGACCCTGTTGCTCTTGGATGCCGATCCCCGAATCCACTCCAAGTCTCTCACCACCGATCAAAGCACCTTGTTTTGCTGCAAAGAGGTGATATACTGTATGATAATGAATCATCTTCATAAACATTTTTTTTAATTTAACGACACAATTTCATTGATTGCATAAAATTTTTTATTGGCATATATATTATTTTGATGACTTATGCATAAAGAGTTATTTCACCCTAAGCGACACCATTACTTCTATATGCCTATGTGATATATACTTCTATAGGTCATCCTCTAGTCATTTCAATTAATCGCTCTGAGGCTATTTTTTGCATGCATTCTGCTAGCGAACAGAAAATTCCCTCAGTCAAACAAATTGACTAAATCGGATTATTGGACTGATAAAGTGAAAAAATGATCGAATATGTCACTTAGATGATAAGCAATTAATATCTCGAATCTGAATACCTCTTTTTTTTATTTTTCGACATAAAACGCTACATTTTCTCACGCATTGCCGATATGATATGAAATGGGCGATGCAATCTTCCAACATCAACTAATTGCGCCGCTTTCGCAACTTGTAATGCATGTCAAGGCGGTCAAAAAGCATTGGCAAAGAAACCTCGACGTTATGGGACTGTCAGCAATGGCTGAAAGTATGGCACTGTGATAGCCAAGTGTTGGCACGATTTTAATAATAGGCCGCCGAAAGAAACCTATTGCAACGAAGCCGACAACGAAAACTCGTTTTTGCGATGAAAAACGTTTCTTCTTTCAGTGATTTCTACGAATCGATTAAATTGCTCACCGGCCGATTCGATTAGCACTGTACGAAACACATTCGAAAGCAATTATTTAATGACCCTTCACTGTGATTCGTGACTCCTAGCAGCAATGTCAGAGCGAGTTTTCTGCCCTCCTTCCCTTTTTGATCCACCCTCACCTCTTCCTTTCCGTATGTCCCTAGCTTTTGACCTTTAAGTTAATAAAGTTTAGCCTACAGGAATAGATCCAAAATGGCGCATTATCTGTCTGTCATAGAATGCTTCCTTAGCAAACCACTGCGCAACGATCCCAAGGGCTTGAAACTTCATTCGCAAACAGTAATAAAACCGCACATTTAATGTCGAATTTTCCATTTCCGGTAGTTAATTGCAAGCCACGATCGCCGCCAAAACCGAAGATATTGGCCATTTGATTGAGACCAATCTGAAGGTCGCCTGTAGGATTGCGAGTCAACGAAAGGGTGCCAAGATTTACCTGACATGATCCTGAAATAAAATGCACACAGAATAAACTCATCAACAGATAGTGAAGTTTCCGCCTTCATGGCTCTCTTAACTTCCTGATGAGTTAAAACACTGAGGCCGACGGCATTGCAAACATAAAAGGTTGGGGGTGGAGACTTTGGGGTTTGAAATGAATGAGAGCAGAAAGTTGTCTGCCAAAAGATCGCAATGAATTAGATTGGTTACGATAATACTGCAAATGATATGCATATTTCCGCGAGCGTTCTCAATCGGAATTTCTTAATGTATAGAAGAAACTCAATAGAAAACAGAACGGCAATGAGATTATCTCTTTTTTAGCAATTATTGAGCCCATAAATTAAATATTTGAATGCTTTAAGATCCAAAAAATTGGCCCTCCAACTTTTTTTAACTAATGAATCAAAAAAGAAATAGATTTATAAATAATTATTGCTTAACATTCACAATATGCATCAATTGGAATAGGTTATAAATCATGTTGGTCTTGGTTTTTGTTGCTCATTTGAAATGGCTATTAAAATAATAAAGAAGAAAATTGTAAAGGCAATATTACCTTCTCTTATTTCGATGCCACAAATGATCGCCAATAAAATCCAACTCATCGATTTTCTGTACGAAACTTTTCTCAGTTCAGTGAATGCTAAAAAATATTTACGACAGCAAATTGCAAGTGATAAGAAAGTAAATCCTATCAGTGCTCGGCATATCTAGCGTATTCGACCACAATATACAATATTCTTACTCTACAGTAGCTGATATTTCAAATACAGTAGTTGATATATTTATAGGATATAAAACATTAGGAAATATAAACCATCGGAAAAGGGATGTTAAAGCTGAGCGATCATGCTCGGAAACATTGTTAATGAATGTAGTAAAATCAGTCATGCCTAAGACAATAAAGAGTAAAATGATATATGAAGTAGCTATGAATCATTGTTGTAACTGTAAAAAATGTTGAATTATAAAAAAATAATTGTATTAACTGTAAAAATTTTATAAAATATAATTGTAAAATACCATAATTATAAAATTGTAAAGATAATGTTAAATAATAAATATAAGTAAAAAAGTTAAATAAAAATAATAAATATAATAAATATAAAAATAAGAGAAACAATTCTGTGAATAGTAAAAATGCTTATCAAAATTACGAAAAATCGAGAGGTTGCAATGAGAAACTGAAAGATTTCCCAAGCATGGTATATGAATGAAGAATTTAGCGCCCAAAAAGTATGAGAATAGAACTAGATTTGCGCTCTTTTGATGCTCTCATACAAGAACGGTTTTTCAATCGGCAACAAGTTTTACGTGTAATATCTCCATCAATGACTCATCCCATAATTTTAAAGCAAATTTTTTTACAATAAGAAAATAAATATTTATTCAATAAAAAAACGAAAAAAAAACAATTTTTTATAAATAATTAATAGATTTGATATGACCAGGTAAAAAATCAAAAATAAGTTAGGCATTTATGGATGAATGCAAAATGAATGAAACAAAATTCAGAAAATTATGAGAGGCGAAAGTGGAAAAAGATGCTCAAAATATGCACCATGTATGCAAGTGCGTAAATTGTATCGTTGTTATTGGCATTTTACTGCCGAAATCATTGAAAAGGCTAGTGTTGTCGCAGTTATGTAAGGCATGAATACTGTATGACGAAACAGTTTAACAATACTTGAATAAAGGCTACTCGAAATTCTTGAAAACGATTAGCATTAAATGGAAACGTGTATGATTAATAGATCGAATTTATCACTATTTTATTCAAAACTTTTCATCACTCTATTCGCAATTTGCATACAAATATTCATGAAATGATATGATAAGTGATATGACGTAAAATGACGTGAAATGACGTAAAATCAGGCTCCTATCCAATTCGGAAGGAAATCTTGAGAGCAAATGAAATAATAGAAAGAGGACACTGGAGAGAAGCATAATATTGCTTTGCTGTCTAAGTAAAGCAGGGAGTATATTAAAGGCACCAAAATCGACCGACTCTGCGATCAAATGTATAGAAAAAAATATTGCCATGGTGCTGCCATTTTGAATAGTCACCCCCTGCCCCCCTCTACCTCTCCACCCCGATTTTGGATAGGCCATTGTAGAGCAGCAGTGGTTCGGGTAAAGAGTTTGGATAATGAGAAATGACCCCAGATTGGAGATTACTTTTGGCCAAGGACTTCTGTTTCTTTTTTCTAAATTTTTAATGTTCATATCAATATCAACTGATCACAGATCATTTTTACAACAGTACGAAACCTTCAATATCGTGATATATGGCATTGATCCTACCGATAAGAAGCCAAGCTGGATATTTGTTTTAAATATTCCACTTTTTATGCTTACATATGGGATAAATCGAAATTTTATTTTCGTCAATGAATGATATAAGAGTGTACAGCGCAGAAGTATTGATTCGAGATCTTAAATGCTACATTCTCAAGTTGTGGCCAACATCATCCGACCCGACCCGAGGATCGCATTTTCCAACCCGGATCGTCTCTTTGAAAGCGTCGTAGTTGATCTTCGTCAGGTTTGTTGATCTCCACTAAACCAGGTAACGGTGGTGGTTTTCCTACCACTGAATGATAGCCGCCACCTGAAAATCAAAACATACGCTATTGCCGATCCTATTCCAGAAGCGCTGAAAATGACAGCGGAACAGATACGGACCGGGAAGGAGGGATGGAGGAAGGGCTACTATGTAATACATAAACGATCATAAACGATCAATTTATCAGAATCTGAATGGGGCATTTACGATGAAGATTTTTGAATAAACATCAAGACAGATAGGTGCAATTAAAAATATCTGGAAAAAAGTATTTTTCATGTTTTTTATTGAAAAGCCGATACGATTCGTAACTCTGAAAGATTTTTCTTACACAGGAATTTAATTGTTATTAGTTTTCTTTGGCACCTTATTTAGTCAAAGAATGAATTACGTGCTCTAGCAAAGAGTGACTAAAAAATGAGAAAACTTTAGTATAATTGCTCACCAGTCTCACCATCGTTAATATTTGTTCGACTCTTTTCACCTGGATTCGAATTTTTCCCATTTCGTTTCCCTTCTGTTGTCCAATGTTCACCATGCGATAATATATCGGTAAAATCGGGCATGCTATCAACATTTTCGGCTGTATAATAATCCTAAAAACGGAATTTAAAATAAAAATATTTGTTTAAATCGCTAAGGTTCCACTCAAATATATTAACGAACTCTAGAATATGGATGATTCGATCGTCATATTGCCAGAGCGGAAAGGAAATTGATAAGCCGCAAAGCTATGTGATAGCAGCATAGAAGATTTCATAGTTAAATCATATTTAAGCTATCAAGCCCAATGATTAACACATTTTCTTACAGGAAAATTGTTAAAATATAAGTGTATAAAATTCGCGTATCAATTGAAAGCCTTACCAAAAAAACTACGAGTAAATATCGCACTTTATTCTTTCCCGAAATGATGTTCTCAAACAGAGATTATTCCCTTTCAATAGTATTAAGTTTATAAAATTCATAGCTCATGAAAAGAAATTCAGATGAAAGAAATGGATTTTGTGTTGGAACTTTTTCGGCTTTCTTGCACACCTGACAGTTGAACTCATTCGTTAGTACATACCTCAATCCATTTCAGCGCAAAATCAAGTTAAAAAATTCAGTGAGTATGTTCCATAATATATAAATATGATGACTTGGCCTGACTCATTTGCTGACGCGTTTGTTCGGGAATAGCAAAAGATATAAGAAATGTCACATCAATGCATATCATTTTATGAACGCATATCATTTTGTTGACGAAAGCACTAGAAAAGCGAATGAAGTGAATGACGGTCAACTTCAGTGGGTCGTTCGCTGACGTCATCTGATGTAATACTCAAAGTCGATTAATTAGCACCACATTATCTCGAGAATAAATTCCAATATTATTTCAAGCCAGAATTACTTTGAAAGAATCACAAATCGTTCAGCAAAACTAAAAGATAAATTAGATTCACCGTGTTTTCATCCGGGATAATTCCCAAGAAGGACACTTGACCATTGTCCACCTTCTTTGCGATATCAACGCTCAGTTCGGTCACCAGAGTTGGGAACATTGCATTAGTGGTGCTCTCAAATGTTGGCATCATAGTCGTTATAGCGTCTGTTGAAAGGAAGGGAGGGAGAGTAGGAGGAGATAAAGGTGGCGGTGGTGAAGGAGGTGGTAGTGGAGGTAGAGTTGGAGATGGTGGCAACTGTGGTTGAGATATACCTTGGAATAAGGCCCCAAGATTACCAAGCATTTGACTCAAGGGATCACCTCCGCCAGGAGGAACGACCTGAAAACAACATGACTTATCACTTAGAAGCTTTGCCGACTTTTTCATTCGGCTTTACTATTGAGGAGATGAAAGCATTGTCTGCGTTGTTGAGGAAATAATCCACTACGCTCAAAAAGTGAGATTGCTCTTCCTTTTCCGCTCATCCCACTCTCTGGCATAAAACAGGACAAGACGACCCAGTGACCATCCAGAGGCTTTTCCATGGCTACAGTATGGCATAATTATTGCATTAAAATGACCGTAAGAAATTTGAGGTTTTAGATGAGAACATGGAAGTACCGAAACTTCTTTCCTCTATGAGGACAGTGAACAGCACATGCCTTAATCAGCATTAATTACCTACGGCCAAACAGCTACCCATTTCAACTACCCACTGCTTCTTTGAAGAAAGTGCGAGCTCCAAGTTGACGTATACGCACACCGAGAGTACATGATTTTATTAATGAAGCTGCAAAGATAGGCCTCAAGGCTTGAAAGGAATCGCCCTATCTATTGCTCTCTTTAATTAAAAATTTCGAATGTGCTTTTTGAATTTATTCATTCTGGTTACAACTTACTACGCTTAATGAGCCAACTTTATTGGACAGACGAATTATAAAAACACTATAGTAGGTCATGTTGAAGAGCGTCGGCTCCGTGCAATAACAGCTGTGCAACTACGAGCGATTGGACTTTGGTGTGTGTTCTCGATGCTTGAAATTGAGGCTGAAGCATAGTAAACCAAAAATCTCTAATGCCTTGCAAGTACAATTTTGCTTTCAACAGATGCTAAACTTGAACCGGAAGACAAAATGATGTACGCATGCATGCGAGAAGTTCGGAAATTACGGTATGGATTCTATACCGTAATAACCGACCTTTTTGAGAATATTGTTTTCCAAAAATAATTTTTCCTTTTTGCGACAGAAGATCACTTAAATGCAATGTCTATAACGATTTAACAGCAAATCTTTATATGAACAAAGTGAAAAAAAAGCGCTCACCAGGGAATATAATTTTTAGCGTTCTACCTTACCAGTGAGGAAATCGGAGGTAGACTAAATGATGGTAATTGTGGTAGACCAGGAAACTGTGGAAGTCCACCAAGACCACCGAAAAGGCCACCAAGTTGCGCAGAAACTAAACATCAAAAAGTGTTAAAATTTAGAGCATATGAAAATGTCTACAAATGGCGAACTTGCACTCCACTACAAAGCAGTTTATTACGATTGATCTCTGCAATCGATACAACCACGAATAGATCAAGCATCAGGTATAAGACGTTATCTACTTTTCAGGTGCTCTGACGTCAAAACTACTGAATCGACCGACACATAGACGTATATAAAACAGGCACAGACACTGCAATACTTCGAAAATACAGATTTTCAAAAGCGCATAAACGGAATCTTCCCAAAGTATTAATAAGGGCGATGGGACCGTTTATTCGATGAAAATATCACTGCTCATACTTTCATTATTTCTTGATAGTATATGACAGTGGTTGATCTGAGCAACACTGTTGTAAAAGTCTATATCGTACCAATTCTTTTCATATGCATTTGTAATGGCTAAAACTTTTCTTTCTTGAAGAATTGTCTATTTTTCTATCATAGAAGGTAAAAAGACATTTCGCCCATGAGGTATTCTGTTTTATGTTCTTTCAACTTCAAAGAGAAGCATCACGTTTCCTTGGTAAGCTACATTCTCAGAAATTTTTGCTGTCAATTTAGTAGCATTATAATCTTCTTACTGGATGAAAGAGGTCGGGGAGTCTTGTGCCGTGGACTGCCAGGTATTCCAATATCCAGTGAGTTAAAGTGCTCATTAATTAGTAATAATTACTATTTCCCATTTTTTAATAAAAGAATTCCGCTCATTTTTCAAAAGAATTTCGCCAAAGAGAGGATTTTTATTCCTTTCTAGATGATGGTGATTGATCATGACCCCTTCCGCTGGGAATTGTGCGAGATCGTGGATGTGGGATGGCCATCCGCAGAACAACGTGGATGACTAACTCGCATACATTCTAATAAAAACCTGTATGTTTCAAGTGAACGAACCGTAGAGAGGATTTGAAGGTTGATAGAACTGAAATTGATTTAGGAGACTTTAAGTGCTATAAATTCAAATTACGCGAATAAAATTCCTCATTACTTAGCGGCGCATCTTTGTGAGCAAAAAGAAATTTCTTTCCACAATTCACTAATTCCAGGTATCAGCTTTTTATGCTGATCAAGTAAACAGATGACATACCTTGTCGATCAAGAAGTAGAACAATAACAATAGAAGAAATCATTGAACACCACTAATATTAAGAAAGGCTGAGTGGGCAATGGAGCGTGAAGATTGCAGCAAAGCAAAGTCGTTCTAAGCACAAACGAATCACGCAATCGTTCGTCAAACTGGATATTTGAATGTCGAATGAATTATATTGATGCGCTTTTTGACTTGTGATCGGCCCAAAGGGAGCTAAGCAGACGTGTTTTTAGTGAGAATCAATTCTATGATGAAACACCGAAAGAAAAGCAGTGAAAGTGGCTAATTTTGCATCGGAACATCTTAGAAGAAGAAATGTATTCCATTCTATCATGTATTTTTTTTCAGGCACCTCAGATTTTCTCCTCCTCTAGCGCTAAGTAGATGGCCTAAATTTCAGATATATTCGCCGCTATTGAGCGTTTATTCTATAAAGGCACTCTTTTTTCTGCATATTTCACGGATATTATATGGATAGATCAAAACAATTCACGTGCAGGTATATTTTCTCACATGTTCTTAAGAAGACGTGAAGGCACATATGTGGGAAGGGTAGTAGATCACTTCATTGGTATGTTGCTGCACCTTACCAATTGGGAAGTTGCAATTACCAAAACATCACTAACAAACAGGACAAAATGCTAACTGATCCCTCCTTTAAATGTTCGAAATGGTCATATAAAATAAAGCGATTATCAATACCTTCCTACCTGTGTTCTTTGACGATCTTATTTGCTAAGCCTATTTCCTCTCAACTACGTTCCTCAATCATGGAACTTTAATAATTGAAAGCCTCAAAGTTCATCGGAATAATTTTAATATTGAGATCCAAGAATTATTTTCTTTAGAGACGATTACTTCCCCTGAAATGACCAAATGCAAGAAAAATCTCAGAATCCTAGAAATATGGTGGTCCTTTCTTTTTGAAAACTCGACAGCGATACGGATATTGAACGATTGAACGAAAGGATTTTCATTCATAGAAGAACAAGGGGACTGCAATGAAACAGTGGAATACAAGAGAAATAAAAATGCGCATAATCCGAAAAGCGTCGTCTGAGAATGTATCATAAAGTAGCACTTCAAAAAACATCACAATATATCCATGCATGAGACGCCCAAAATCTGGTACTTCCCTGACGAGTTTTCAGCGAGCCATTGGAGAATATTTCGTAGGTCTGTTGTTGAGCTCCATGGCTTCCACTTTGTTCATGTTGTGAAAGTTTATGGTGTCATTAATTTCATAGTGAGGCGTTGCTTTTATCTGCATAACTGATAGGTCAGGCAAACATCCTTCAATCCAAAACTAAATCGAATAGACTTTTTATTGCATCGATGTTTACCCCTGCATACACTGATAGTTCGAGTTTTCATTCAGCTAGTTCCAGTGATTCATCAATTGCACCTTTACTATCAGCACTGGTTCGTGCGCTTTCAAAAGCTTCGTTGCAATATTTCCTCCAGCATTTTCACAGCAATAGCATTTCTTTGCGAAAAGACCTAGACTTTATGCTGGCTGTAGTGAAACGAAACAATGGATCAGAGTGCTCACTAGCAGCCACATGATTCTTGCTGCTCGACCCCTGAAGGCATTTACCGAACATCAACGGTCTATCAAGTAGGAAACGCCTGAAGATAGCATATGTGTTTTGATAAAAATGTTCAGCACGGATAGAGGGAGCATGCGTTGTAGATAGCGGGTTAATTAATTGAATGTGAAGAACGTTCTGGCAGCAATATGCCTCGAAGCCATACTGGCGTCACATAAACACTTTGTGTGATTTTGTGTTGTTTTTTCACCTATGACCTATGACCTTTCGATGAATTCCTGTGATCTCAGTTTTATCACATCATAACCATCGAATTGGCAGATCCTTCGATTCTATCTATTTTCATTGCAACGTCCTTGAAGATTTCTGAACAAACAGGTGATCGATCGCGAAATCTCGTATACAGTATCGAATTACAAGAAAGCATTTATTTACAGGAATTAAATTCATGGTAATTAAATTTCGCAAGAAAAGTGCGCACTCTCGTAGCGTATCGATGAAGTGTTGAATATCGGCTACATCTTGCGTCTACGTCGTACATCATCCTTCGCATCGATCCTCGTAAGTCCTGGCAATGGAGGTGGATTTTCTACCACCGAATTAAGGCTACCTATAAATGTCATATATTATATCAACGAACAATAACCACAAAAGAACGCTATAATAATGAATTGTTTCATTTCCCATAGCTGTACAAAACGTGCGTGTAAGGACCCAACGACATGTAATTACTTTCATATTTATTACTACTAATTTGTTTGATCAAATGATATTTCATTACCTGTTTCATTTTTATTTCATCAATCAAAATGCGAACAAACCAATTCTCTTTTCATTGATATTAAAAGAATCTCACATTTTCGTGAATTTTTACTGCATGGAATAAGGGAATAAAATATATCGTTGCTTTTATACATCGTTGCAAGAAATCAATTGCATATTGAATAATTAAAGTTCTATGAAAATCGTTTATGAAAAAACCTTCTTATAATCTGCACTTACTATACATCTCAAAAGGTACGTGTAGTATGTATCGATTCAATTCAAATCGATAGACGAGTTAACAGCCCGCAAGGAAAAAAAAGTTTACAGAACTTCGTTGAAACCGGAAACAGAAACTACGATTGTAACAGAAGTTTTAAAAGAGGAGCGAATAAGGAATAAGGATACCCGTATCACCATCCTGAAGTCCTGGACGTCTTTCCGTTTCGATTAGGTGACCATTACGCTTTTTGCCTTCGGTTGTCCATTGCTCTCCTTTAGAGAGCCTTGTAATAAATTGTTTATTATCGGCATCTGATTTTGATAGCCATGACAAGTCGACTCCACTTGGTTTGACTTGAGAGGTTGGCTAAAATGAACGAAGATTATTTGCTGCAGATGATGAATCATTTGACCTATGCGACCAGTGAGTCCATCATCTCCACTCCTTCGTCCCTCCCCCTACAATTGAGGGGCTATCAACTTGCATAATTAAGCGTTCCCCTGAGATCAAAAAGAGGAGCGTCATCATTTTACAAAATTCAGTGGAAACTTTTCTGCAAATTGCATTGACCTATGGGAAAATTTTTTCTTATCATATCTATGCTGGTCAAAATTATTTCGACCTTTTCTGGTGGAGGCCGCCAAGTCGTTGTAGTCGTAATTGTAGTCGTAGTAACACGACGGTAATCATAAGTGCTGGCAGTGACCGGTGCTGTGTTTCTCTGCGTTGTGGGGACAGTCGGCTGCACCGCTTGAGGCTGCCATGACCGTTGCTGTTGCTGCCATTGCCGTAATTGACCGTCTTGCCACTGTTGTAGTTGTTGCTGCCATTTTTGCTGGTATTCACGCCATTGCTGTTCATGCTGTTGCTGCCATCGTTCCCATTGTTGTTGTTGCTGGTGCCGTGATTGCGATGACCATGAGAGCCAAGGCGGTGGCATTTCCATATCGGGCGGTGGCATACCTGGCGGGAAAAAGTGGCCAGGTGGGAATCCTGGCATAAAAAATGGTGGTGGAGGCGGAGGAGGTGGTGGAAATCCATGTCTACGCATAAAGGGAGGCGGTGGAGGGCCTGGGAACTGAAACGTGTAGTGTTAACCGTTGAAAGAAAAGGAAAACCTTTAAAATGGTGTAAAAAGTGTTGAAGAAAAATGAATAAAGAAAAGAATATGCTCATATCAGCATGTAGTAGACATCGCCGTTTGTATTGTAGTTTCCCGTTTTTATTTTCATCTCAATGCTTTACCAATTCTAAAAAATATTAGCATCAATGTTTAAATCTGAATATTTCTGCAGAAGAAATGACGCTTTTAAATTTGATTCTTCATGACCATCCCATCTCGCTCGTTCCCCTTCGTTCTTCTTCTTGTTCTCTTCAAGTTCTCGCTAGCAACTGGATGGAATTTTTTTTTTTTTTTAATGTTGGTTCAATCGAAAATTTTATCCCAAATTTGAGGGGAAGTATTAGTACTTCACCTCTTCCTCCCCCCCTTCCGTTACTTCTTTGGGCGTGATAGAAGAAAATAGCTTATTCAAAATAATTGGCAAGTGAATACATATGAAGAATTCACTCTTGCTTCCGCAAACGAAAGCATTCTGAATGATGGCTATTATTATTTCTTCAGCAATTACCATATATGGAGGAGGCGGTGGTGGTGGTGGTGGAAAAAATCGTCCAAACTGTCCATTCACTAAAAAAAAAAACTAAATGAATAAATAAGAAATAGCATAACGATTGGAAAGCATGCTCGAATGATTTGTGCACTGATCAGAACAAAGCTATTTATTTAGGAAAAACGAATAATTCAGAAAATTCGATTATTTCGTAAATATTTTAATGGTATAGTTGTTTCTTTTATTCGTTTGATTTCTATTTTCTATAGGCTCTCGCATCGAAAGTTTTGTTATATATGATGGAAATCCTGTAATAGTGACACTGTTGAGTGGCTCATCCGCCCGTGAATTAGAAAAGTGGTCACTTTGCACACTGCCACAAACTATTCGGTTCCATACGCAAATGCGCTAAAATACCGAATAAGTGGAGAGGGGAGTGGGAGGGATTACATTTGTCCGTAAGCGGCCTCAATCATCAGTCCTGTTATGTGGCGGATTTTTTATGACGTAGTACTACCGGAAATTGTTCGCTTTCAAGTGACGGGGACTCATCTCTTGCTGATGCAATGAGAGTTCCTTGAAATTGAATTTGCTGCGCATTTTTATTTTCCGGTTTTCATCGTATTTGTGAGGAGTAGTTGCTCATTTGACAAGTAAAACTAAAGATCATTTCCCAACTCATTTATTGTTTTATTTAAGAGGAAAGCAGACGTTGAAAAAGGAATGTTTAACGGAAAATTTCCAACCTTAGTGGAATTTATTTTAATTCCCATTTAATAAATAAAAGGTTGAAATTGTATATATTTCATTCGACTTAATTTAATTTGAATTAAATCAGTTACTTTGACTTAAATACATTCAAAAATTTTCATTTGAAAATATACCTAGGAAGCAAAAATTCAGCGCATTATTTTATGGCCGTAATTTTGAGCATCAAATGGAGCAATTCCTTTCTCAGATAACAGAACTGTTTTCTCGGATATATTTGATTGAAAATAGAGAGCACTTTTATTATTTGTTAGATTATTTCATTTGGCAGATACATTTGATTCTATTTCACATATTTCCGAGGGTGTATTTTGTTGGCAACCTTTTTGTAAGCTCAAATGTTATTTCTACATCGAACGAAAACAAGATTTTTTTCACGAAAATGTTTTTTATTAAATAAAATTAACCTTATGGAAGAATGACTTCAGGAATTCTTTTTTTTTAAAGATAAGGTATACCAAATAAAAGATTGTTTCATTGGCCGCAGAAATTTTTGAATAAATTTCTTTTCTTCTCCCATATCTTTAGTTATCCCAAAATTTCGTTTTTTTTTGAGAAATGTGCACTTTATTCTATCATATCGTATACAGCCATTATATGTCAGTGAAGGGAAATTCAGTGCCGATTTTATGAATAATAGAAAGAGAATACAATTGCCGAAGAGATCGTATCAAATATTACACCGCAAAATGATTCTAAAAATGCGTTATTTCATTTCTTTTAATGAACTTTTGTTTCTCCTTCTTTGAGCCTAACTAGATGATTAATGGCGAATCCTTCTATTGCATTTTCACGATCACGTCTATAACTAGTGCATTTTTCAATGCAATTTATCTAAGCGTTTGCTAGAACTTATTGCAGCATTAATGTCGTTACTCTGCCAGCCATATTTCTAAAGTAAAGCTTGTCCGTTACGATAGCATAAGTGCAGGAAAATTTCCTTATTTTGTATAAGCAGTCGACTTCTAACCGCTTATTTATATAGTGCTTCTGTTATTTTGCATCCAAAAAGTTGATACTTTAATGTTATATATCATGATTTTTGGTCTCATTTCTTACAGCACTTCAAAAATCTCTTAGCACATTTCCATATGTGGAACCGTTTTTGTTAAATATAAATAAAGAAAAGTCCCATTACAGAGAAATAAATTGGAGAAAAATTTCACTAATATATATCATCGGTCTTAGCGCTATTATTTGTTGCAATTTTATATGCGATCGTTTTTATGAAAGATATTTTGCAATCAGTGGTTTTTTTTTTTTTTGCATATGCCATTTCTATAGGAATTTGGGAACGGAGGGGTACGAAAGAACAACGGTGAATGATTCAAATAATCTTCTAATAATTCACTCAACTTCTACTATCGCCGAAAGTGTTTCAATATCGATATCTACCGCAAATTGCTACTATATATTTTGTGGTCAAAAGCTTTCATTAGCGAATAAATAAAAATATATGGAATTAATTAATACACACAAAATTAAGAACAACTTATTGAATATGAAGAAATATGTTCCATAATGAAGAACTGACCTTGATTGACGAGAAATGCAGCAAATAGCGTCCTCAACATTATTGATTAGGTTCAACGGCGATCGATTTCCGATCAGGTTCAACGGCGATCGATTTCCGATCAGGTTCAATGGTGATTCGATCGATCGATGAATATGAAGGTCGTAGAGCACTAAGCAATTTCTTCAAAAGGCATTGCCTTGAGGATGGTTGCTATGTTTTATAGAGACGACACTCCCTAATCTATTTGCCTACAGTTAAATGGCTACTTGACGAATGAAAAGAACAGAGCGGAACCTGTCTATGTTCATGAAAGAATAGAATTATTGAAAGTGTCACGTAAACCACACATCATCACTTCAATTACGTTCTCTCCTTTTTTTTAATTGAATGTAAGTAAAAAAAACTAAAATTTTAAACTTCAGAAAGTTTTTCAAAGAACCATCTCTTTTCTTTTCCCTTTTGGAATGATAAAGAAGAATAATGCAAACGTAGAGGGAAAATAATTTGGGATTACTCGTTTTTAGTATGAATTTTATAGAGATGAATGATTGATACAAATTACGGAAGTATTGAAATGATTTGATCCATACCTGTTCATTGAGATGATCGATATTCTAACTTTCTAACTCAAAATTGCACTGAATATATATGTATGATGAAAGCTTTCTTTTGGAATGAAGTTCTTTTGCCAATGAGATTTCTAAAACGAACTTTCATTTTTTCCAAGTTAACTTCGTATAATAAAAAAATAAAAAAATTCCGTCATCATAGTCCTGGAAAACGCTGATTCGCTAAAGGATCATTGATTGATATAAGTTTGAACACTCATAAAGGGCAGTCCAATCTCGGAGCTTAACTTTGATTTCAAATTATAAATTCTTATGCTTCATACAATCGCATCTTTTCACTAACATTTTTAAGCAATAACAATCTGAACGAAATAGATTGGCAATCTGAGAGCAAAATATTCTGTTGTAATGCCTTAACAAATTGCTTATAAATTTTTATTCATTTAACAAATAGAAAATATTATTAATAAAGAGCGCCTCTAAAATCGTTAGTATAAAAATGCGCACATTTAATTAAGCGAAAAAAACCTTAAAATGCATATTACATAAATTGAATGCATTCCGGAAGTGATTTGAAATTACTGAGAAGACCTTAGCAGAGAATTCCTGTTCAATGCATTCGATCATCAGTACCAAAAGATCTTTGAATGAAGTCAATTTAGCAATCATAACCTATATTTGAAGGTGAGACCTCCAAATTAGCCAAAGATAAGCCTCATTAATTCGTCTAATTTCCGGTGCAGTCACTTTCTTTTAGCTTTAAATGCATACACATATAAATCCACTTAATTTGTTTATCGTATCGTTTTGTTATGTTCGATACGCATAAGTCGTCAAAAATATTGTCATTTCTATATTAACGTAAACATTTTGTTTCATCACCTTCAATAATAACAAAACGATAGATAATAAGAAAAAGGAGAAATATAACTGGATAAAGTATTTTACAATAAGTATCCATATTTCGTGCTAATCTATGATATCGTTTCGATTTTAGCATAAGATTCATCAGTTGAAATCGTGGTATATGACCGGCATCTTCTTCGGCTTTTTTACGCTAAAATATCTTATTTTATATGAATTGATAGTATCGAATAGTGTTAGAAAAAAAAAATTGCGCGTTATTTAGTAACACATTATAAACAATGCTAAAATATTCCTCATGCTTGATATATATGTGCTTGAAAATAAATTAAACTTATTCGAGATTATTTCTTATAAAAAGGTTGAAAGTAGAAGGAATAAGTGATATGATAAAGGGACCGTATAAGTAAAGCAAGAAATGAATTGTTCTAGTAAATGTTTTTTATATACCAATTTGAGACTGTTGTGTTCCAATGAGATTACGGCAAGTGCTTGTAACATAGTCGCAAAAACGAAAACTGCTGTAAATCCAAACCAAATATCAATAGCCTGAAATTTTATGGAACTATTTTTTAAAATTTTTTGATAAAGATATTAATGGTTAGAAATTTAAAATATTATTTCTGATGTGACTAAATTATGAGTGGAATGCTAAAGCCATTTGTATGGTGATGATGGGGAGCAATTTTTCATCTGTGGTTTTTTTTGGGCTAAGATTTTTCTTTTATTTGATGCATGAACTGTTAATTCTGAAAGTTTAAACGATCATTATAGTGCTCAAAATTTCCAAAATCTTAGATTTCAGAAAATTCAAAAATAAAAGCTATTGGTTATTCTATTTTCGAAGGAGCAATGCGCCTTATAACGCTTAACATCTGTCCTTATTCAACAGCAGCCACTCCCTTCCTACGCATCCATACGGAGCTGTTATCAGCACATGTCGACAAATCAACGAACAAACTCAGCTTAGCGATTCAAGGTTACCTAGTACTTTTGAACTGCTAAACCATTCCAAAGCGTTCTCTCTTACTTTATAACAAATAAACTTAAGGCCTCCGAGGGGTTTAACGCTTTCCCTATAAGGGAACTTTAGCTGGCGATGCAAAGCAAAAAGATTATTATAGCCCACCTTCATATATGAAACTTTTGGTAAAATTTCCTTCGCTGAGCTACTTTCTGCACTTAATGTTAGAAAAACGGTCAGCGATACGAAAATACGTCCATCGACGAACTCTTCCGGCAACCATACACTGATCCATGAAAATACAACACAAATCGCAGTGGGGATATAAGTCTGTGCCATATGATAGCCGAGAGTCCTCTTCATATAGAAACGTGCCTCCACACAAGAAAAATTACCTGATATCATGCGTAAAATTCGAATCGATGCACTCAGGCATTTAATATGTTTTTGGCAACAGAATTTTTTCTCAGGAAATGATATCCAATATAATTCTTACGAATAATTAACTGCCACTTTAAATGCCACAACTATCAGGTCATGATCACAGCAACTCGGAGTTTTTCTCGTAACGACAGATCACCAGAAAACAGAACCCGGGCGGTGGGAAGGATGCAGGGGAGTAGTCCACCCTCAAAGCATGAACAGAAAAGGTGGAAACGGGAAGAGGAGGGAGTGGTACGATTTCTTTCTATGAAAACCGGTCTTTTAAGGACGGCAAAGCAGATATGCAACAATATCCTTCATGAAAAACGACTAAATTTTGTAAATATATTATAATTATATTTCTATCAGTGTTGCTGTGATCGGACCATTTCTATGTAGTCTCTATAGCAATTCAACTCGCCCCTCACCTTTAAGAATCACTAATAAAGCGTTTATTATTTTCAAAACGCAAATGGGTTGCAGGCATGTGATATAGAAAATTCATTGCTGACCTGATTGTCAACTTATATACGTGTACAAATTCGTAGAGAAAACGAAGGCTCTAAAATCCACAGATCATAGAAATAGAACAACATCTCAGATGTAATTTGAAGATGAAAACGCCGATTAAGCTATATGAAGCGCTTGGGTTGGAGCAAACTTGAGTATATTTAAAAAAAAAAAGGAAATACAAATATTATGTGGAAAAATGACAGGTTAAACGAAAACCCTAACACAGGGCGAAAGGGAGACGCTTCTACGTTTTGCAGGACAAATGCCCTCAAACCACAAGTGTGACATTAAGATGCCCCCTATAAGGTCGAAAATCTAGTGCCGCATTAATTGAATATGTGCACAGACCTAACTTACGATTACCATCACATTCATGCTTCGAATAGCCAACAATATAAAGTTCAGGTAGTTGTACATGTTTATTTTTACGTATCGCATCGTCGATATTTGAAAACCAACGAAATTGCATAATATCTTTCGTGAAGCCAACTAAATTCATTTTCATTTAAAAAAAAAACATTACTTATTACCTATTCTTTTCAGAGATCACTTAATATGTAACAAGAAAATATTAAAAAAAATGATATCAACTATTTTTCAAATAATATCAAATTCTTTCGCCAATAAATATGGTCATAGAAAAGTAAGCCATTTGATGGGCAGATGAAAATTTTGTGCGACAATTGCAATGTGATATTATAACTGCAAAATTTTTTATAACGATAATGATTCGATTCTAAATAAAGTAGAGCAAATTATTGCTCGTGAGATAAATAAAATTTGATAGATGAAAATGATCAAATCAACGATGGAAGACCTTCACTAACGATTAGCTATTAGATTTAATATCATCTCTCATAGATTCGTCAATAATTAAAATTTATGAGAGAGAAAATAAATATGCGTAATTGGAGAGGGAAATAGAATTAAGGAAATGCCTAGTGGCAACCCTGAAATAATATTGACAACTCTGAGTTGATATTATGAATAAGGTGGCTGCATAAATGATAAATCCTTACGTGAGCTAATCCGTAATGAGCACATTTGATTATCGTGTGGATATTTACATAGCACTAATTGACAAATCGGCTTCAAATAAAGCCTTAAACAATCGTTTATTAACAAATGAAATTCATATAATAACATCGCCACAATAATACATAAGAAAATAATGAAAAAAATGCATTTTCGTGTGCTTCTCGCCTTAAAGGCTTACCTGAGTAGTTCAGTGTTGATTGCAATATTCTTGGCAAGTGCTGACTTCTAGCACTGGAATCACAGTATCTCTGGTGGCCCTCCCCCCCCCCCTCTCAGCTACCTATCCCCCTCCCCTTCCACAAGGACGAGAGATAGACCATAAGGATTGACATACTATAATGGAACGCATTTTCACCTGCACTTCGCAAACCTAATGAATGTTAGAAAACGGATAAGCTTTCATTCCTTTGCATTGCTGTTACTGTCGTCTATTGTAAAATTCAGAAAGTACTATTGACTGCTTTTATTAATTTATCAATACGCATCTGAAGAGATATCTGCTGGAATTTAATTTACTATCGTAAATCTTACCGACTTTCGAAGAAGATCTCCCCATCCGGGAAAACAAACATATAGAAATTGAGATAGGTGACACGATGAAAAAGCGCAAGCTTCGCATTAGCAAAGAATGGATCCGGTCGCCATAGTCTCCTAAAATATTTATTTAATTCTTTATATGCGCTGTGTAATTTTAGCAGATACTACAAATGAAATGAAACATCTCTGAATATTAACTGTAGATAGCGATTTAAAAGGTATTCTTCTACACTAAAATATTATTTTATGACATAGTAAGATGATTAGGGTTTAGAATATCTCTAGACTGTGAAATAATTTAACTTTTTGGGTAATCTAAGAGTGCAGTCATCATTGGAAGTCCAGGTCTACTTCCTCTAACGCAATTCTGTGGAAATACAACTATAAAGCAGAATAAGTGACCATTTTGCTCACATAACGATGCCATCAACTCATTGATTTTGAAGATTCACCCTACTGAATGTCATAAGTGAACAGATAAAAATGAAGGTGTTGTTTTAAAATCGAGGTGATTTAATGAGATTGCGACATGCTTTTCAGCATGCATCAATCCTCTACCGAACGTTGCTGAATCAACCCAATCTGCAGGTACTAACTTTAGGAAGGTTTCTTCGTTGATAAGAATTGGTCCATCGAAACCATGAGCCAACCGGGGATCTCTCCATGCCATCCTTAGCCAAACATCCATATCGTAGTCCTGAATTTGATTCGCCACAAGAAGGCAACCATATTCTTGAAAAATTCATCGATTTCATTGATGATAGAAAATTGGGGCGCTGCCTTTGAACTCCGAAAAATTTTGCTTACTATTTTGCGCTAAAAGTTCCCATATAAATAATTACAGTGAGAACTCGTTGTGATGAAATTACTGGAATAACTTATTTCCGATGTGTAAAAACTAGCAGCTCACTCTTTGCCGTTTAAAGGACTACAATAGTAGATCGATTATACAATTCAGAATGTACCAGACAAAGATCGTTAAGGTGTAGGTTTGTCTTTTAAGAAAGAGCATTGCTCAAAATTTCAAATAGGAGCATAGCCTATCGTATGTGATAATTTATCAGCATATCAGTGTGATCTTACTTAATTATCTGTGATAGATAGTATATCAGTATATCAGTCTGATCTATCAGATAGGTCAACTTCATGTTCAACACTATCCTCACTAAGAGGCTCAACATATGAAATGCTAAAGAATTGAACAGTGATACTTACCATGGTAGTTAATTCGAAGTTCGATATCGATTGCACATGAATTCCAACTCTCACATCAACCGTTTGACCAGTAAAAAGAGTTGGAGGTGTTCTGTAAATACAAAAACTTAATTTAGCGATGTGAAATGATTGGCTCACAAAAAAAAAACAATCTTAAAATGATTATTCACTTAATCTCAATCATAAGTTGAAACAAACCTTGGATCATATTTAGCCCTCTTAAGCACTGGTAAAATATAGGTGGATGCGAGAGGTTGTTCACCGGATGTGATCATTTCGTCAAACATTCTTAAAATATCATTTAATTTCGTATCGTTGCGTAGAGTACTAGCCAATTTTTGAATGTCGAGACGAGTGGCATCAACATGAAGACCAACATTGAAGTTAATCGGCCCATCTAAATGGAATAATTTATAATGATGTTTATTTATGGAAAAGAGATATCAAAAATGGTGAAATAGTTGGACTTTTTTTTTGTTCTTCTCATTAAACTAGCTTGATTTGAGGATTTGTTGCATTATGTAAGCTGTAACAAAGGAGACTGAACTTCACAAAGGTATTCCACCTCTATTCATTTTGTCTATTCGCTCTCATTTAGTTGCGAATGAGATTGGCCACAGAAGCTACGATTTTCAGGTAATGACTTTTAATCCGACAACGATAAATGTAGTAAACAATTGAAAATTTCAAAAATTTTGAAAGACGATCACATGACAATATAAAATTACAACAGATTATATGATCGCTTAGAGATCATTTGGAAGTGGTCATTTGTTGGTCACCAAAGGACGGCATTTTCAACAATTATGTGATTCAATTTTAATTTCGTTTTGTACAAAGTGAACTCTGATGGCCTACCAACTAATGAGCCGTAAACTCAGCCCAAAAACGATGAGCATCTGGGACAGAAGACGAAAATTTCTGAAATTAGCAGGCAGGACTATTGTAGTGAATCAGTTCTAAGTGGAAGAATGGTTATTACTTCATCCAATACACCGAAAAAGAAGGGCATAGAGTTCTATGGCGAAACGTAACTATCCACCAAACTTCTTATCTAAATACATTTGAAAGTACTGTTCGTTTCTGGTACGGTGAAATAGCACTAATCGTTAATGAAAAGCGAATTTTGTAAACATAAAAATTAGAGATTTAAAGAGGGATTTACTTGATGATGGAACAACACCAGATAAAATATAGATTACTTCTTTAATTAAGAGTGAATTTCATGGGATCATTGAGCTAAATTATTGAATGCTTACATAAGTACATAGAGATGAGCCTAACAGCATAATAGCATTGAGCATTTGTACGGGTTAGTTTAGTACAGCGAGCGATTACCTTCTAAGGGAAGTTTAGCTTCGTGATCGCTAATGAGCTCGGGTGCATTTCCGATGCAAATTGCACCAAGCGATATTCCAATTGCTTCGTGAAGTTGAAATATACTGACGGATGCATTCAAACCTAAGCGATCAGCCAACTTCTTAGTACGTACCGTCACAACAGGATGTTCATCATCGTTCTCAACATCCACCTTAACATATGTACACCACATCAACATATATATTGAATCATGGCATTCATCTCAAGTGATCTACCGCCTAGTGATACCGGCTGCGATCATCTGATCTGTGCAGCGCGACAAACACAAGGGCACCAATACTCTATAGCTTGCTAAAATAAAACATTCTTGCTCCTAGTCATATTTGTAGATACCTTGCCGTTTCTATGCTACGACTAGATATTACGACATTCATGACAGCCTATAACAAGCATCTTAAATTCTCATGAGATCACCGCTGTGTTACAAGATATTCGAGCAACCATTTACTTCAGTTGGAAATACGCAGGTCTATTGAGTAGAAATTGAAGCACGGTATATTGTCTGCTAGTACTACCGAAAACAAGATCAAAATCAAGAAAATAAGATGACTAGCTGAGCAGACATTAAAAGGCAATGGAATAGCTTAGAGAGCAATTTCATATTATAGCTGTCGCAAATTTCGAAATGTGAAAAACATATATGAATATTATTGATTAAAGGAGTTGATAAAATAATCTCTCAGCGCTGAATTATTCTTGAGTCTCAAAAGAAAAAAAAAAGCTTATTTAACAAAGTCAATGGTAGAATAAAATTACTGCACTATAAAAATTAATTTAAGATAGTAAAAAAATTCGTCTTTAAAAATAATTTACAATATAGTCGGTTGTTATCTGTTTAGTCGTGTCTGTTTTTCCATGATCGACCAAAAGCATTGTGTCCATTCTTCTGATACCATCTTCTCTATCGTAGACACTTACAAATGAAAACGATGGTTCAATTTCTTGCTCAATTCTTCTTGCTTCTCCTCGGTATCCAATTTGACGTCGTTTACGCCTCCTAAATAAGGTAATACTTTATAAATGGCAATCAAAATACTGACGATAAATGTGATCTTTTTATAGCGTTTCGTAAATTTAAAAAAAAAAAATTTAAAAAAGAGAGACATGTTTGAAAGGATCATATAAAGATTTCTAGCGTAATCATTTTAATAAGAGTGCAGAAAGTGTAATAGTGAATCGCAAAATTTGCTTCTATTTGAACTTTTCAGTTCAACGTAGAGCTCTTTTTAGAATTGCTTACTAGGTGTTTTTTTATGTTGATGGACAAAATGAATGAAAAAATATATAAGAAATATTGCTGAGTACCCTTCAGATATATGAATATGCAAGTCATCTGAGTTATCACTGATAATATTCTCAACAATATCGTTCACTGAAGGTCGCAAATGTTTTCGATATGGAGCACAAATTTGCGCTGCGTTGAGATGATGACGTCTGAAATGATAACCATGATAACGATGAAACGATCTATTGATAACGATGAAATTCGCATTTTTGGATCGAAATTAGTGGATCAATTTAACGCTAAGGTTGCTTATGATCGGACATTTAGACATATAGAGCCGCTAACATCAGCTATGATTATAAGGGACAACAGCTCAAAACGATAATAGAATGGCATATACTTAGGGAAAATGTTAACTGATGGTTAAGGAAGAATGCCATGACCTGAAAAGAACAAGTTTTTAAGGTGAAAATAGGGATTTTTGAGAAGGATTTAAACGCCGCATTGGTTTGTTCACCTCCTTGCGCTCATTCGTTATGTTCATGAAACTATGTGTTATGCTGGTCTACAACATTTGGGCCTTATTTTCTTAAAAATTATCAAACATTTTAGCACAACAAAATGGAATGAACTATAAGGTAAGATGAGATAAAGGGTAATGAGTTTTATATGGAACAATCGGAATTTTCTCTCTCGTATAGGAAACGAATCCACCTGATATCACCTGAAAGGTGCAAATGAAAACAAGGATAGTGAACAAACGCTTAAGTGAGTATGACCTGAGCATCGCTGTTGAATTTATCCACAATATTCGACTATGATTTTTGCATACTTCCTCGAAATTGATATAAACAGCCTGAAAAAAAACTTTTTTAAGGGTAAAAAGGTGCGATTCGATAAATTTATCGAGGATGGTTCGAGAAAGGCGACTGGAAAGATTGAAAACTGGATTGTTCACTCCAACATCCAACCGACCACTAAGAAGACTGAGAGCTGTTTCCAAATACTATTTTGCCCATATTAATCCTGAATAATAAGTTTTAAACTTTTCAAGTTTCAAGCTGATTTTTGCACGTTTTACCTTGAAAACATTGACGCTAAAGTATGATTTAGCCGGAAGATCGGTACAGTTTTTCGGCAATTTTGTTTCGCTAAGAGGAAACTTTCCATATTTCGGAGTGATTTGCATGAGAGGGAGCAAATTTGTTTTGAAAGAAGTTTTTTTTTTGGTTTTAAAGCACTTCAAGATATGATTAGAGCGTAAATAAATAGCCCTACAAAAATATGTTTCTAAAGTCGAAATTATTGATCTATCACTGTTCATCGAAAGAGCCTTTGAAGAACCCGCTAGAATGTGCTACACTTTTCGACTCGTAAGTTTTCAGGGACGAAACTACAATCGAATATGGCAAGTAACTTGGATGAACTTCCAGAAGCCATTGGTATTCAATGAGCGTGAAAATCGGAATGCTTTGGGTTGCCCGATGAGAACTTTAGACGAAATATTGATTCTGGGATACTCTAAAGAGGGAAGAAATTTTCTAAGAAATCTCAACAACAAAAAAATAGATAAATAAATAAATAATCTCAATGAAATCATGAATTGTCTCTAGTAGATTCTTCTTAATTAAATGCAGTAAAGTAGATGATGATCCGCAGCAAAAATTATCTGGTAGATATAGCCGCAAGAATACTAGACGATCACCTCATACCGATCTAGGAGAGAATGAGAGATGCCATATGCCTTGAGCAGTTTCTTCGTCTTAAAAAGCATGTTGCTCTTCCTTGTCGCAATCGCATCGACATCCTCGCTGGTTAAATCAATATCTTCTTTCTGCAAACGACATTTTATATATATATATATATATATATATATATATATATATATATATATATATATATATATATATATATATATAGGGAGAGAGAGGTAATTTGTAGGTCAATTCATATAGGGCATTTTATAGAAAACTTACTATTATTTATTACAGTTTGACTTTGCAAAATGAAAACGCAAATGAAGCGTTCCAGATATGAAAAGTTGGAAGATCATTTAGCCCATAGCGATACAATATATTGATACTACGAATGATCACTAATATTGTCGGTGATGGTTTTAGCTAAATAGTATTCAAAAATATCCACCTCCATAAGCCACCATTTTTTCCAAGCGTCACATTGCGGTAGATCGTGAATTTCAATGCCATTATCTTCAGCTTGATAGGTCGTATTGATCCATAGACGAGGATATCGCTTTGGATGGAATTTGATCGCATAAGAAGATTGTACGACAACTAGAACGAGTAGCCAATACATCAAGGGCATTTCTTGTTTGAGAGTAACACCTCCTGAATAAGTCTTAACAGTTTGGAAATTTTAAATGCACATGCTAATGTGGGCTGACGAAAATGACCGTTGGTCAATGAATGGTCAGCCAACTTAACGTGATATATAATCAGATGATACTGCAACAAGGTTTCTCTTTTACCTTCAAAACAATTTTTCAGCGGAGACTCAGAGCAGCAAAAAAAGAACTACATGAGCTTATTCTTTTATTTACAAGTCGTTTTATGGATCACTTGACTTGGTCCTTTCGCAGTTATACATCTATCAGCTATCTCAAAATCTCTTTCAAAGAGTATAGAAGATTTTCAGATACAGTAGAAATTATTGTTGCACTACAATTAAGAATCAATGGGGGTTCATATATAATATAAAGAAAAAAAAAAAAAACGAAGGCACCACTCACAAGTTTTAAACTTTTGCAGTTTTCAATTTAATTACAAATGGGATTTCCCAGTCTACTATAAAATTTATAATGAATTACGTAACGATACAATAATCTACTACTATCATACAAGATTTCTTTTGTTGAATAAAAATTCAACTGAGCATAATCGAATCCTAAATAAACTTCAACGTTGAAAAATATAACGAAATGAAATGAAGAGGAAATATCGAAGTGGGCAAATGACAACGTTCTAGGTAGTTTGCCATCACATACTCTTCTCACAACGACAAACCGGCTTCTCGCTCATTTTGAGTGCATGTTATTTAATTAACGAACGTACGTGAACATTGTTTTGCATGATTTAATGTCGAGCAGCAATAAACGTTAATCATGCATCATTGCCTTCAAATAGAAGCCTAAAGATAGCCGCACTAAACAAAGACATATCGAACCAAAGAAATCTATTGTACATCAAATTTTGAGTGCTATTAGTAATGAAAAACAACGAGAAGTAAACGTACTGAGATTGGGTAGGAAATGGAGGAGAATGGAAGGGGGATAGGGAAAGGGAAGGGAAAATTGCTCCCGAGGTGTGCCAATATCGTCGAACATAAAACACCTTTCAAATGTATAAATATTGTCTATTAGCGGATATGAAGTGATAGTTTTTTTTTGTTTAGTATTCACGATAGACTGTGATGTAACGGCATTGATATAATTGTCTGATGTTATTGCACGTGTGTGTGTATGTGTGTGTATGTGTGTGTGTGTGTCTATATGTACTGAGCGGCAATTATAGTAGCTGCCTATAGAGAGAGTTGCATTACCGGCTGGTCCCTATTCAATCCCCATCTCGCAATAATCATCTGTTGTTTGGGATTATAGTCAACCTTCACTAGTGTCACAACCTCATTGTATAGTGCGCAACGTACCCTCATCAATACCATCTCTGTTTGTGCAACATCCGAAATAATATCGCTATGCTATTTTTTGTACTTCTATCGACTTTTTTCAGGTTATTTACTTAAGTTTTCTACCCAAACTTTGAGTATATTCGCAGTAACCTCACCCCTCCCCAGCCCATTTCCCCTTCCACAACTTTTCTAACTCCATCTACCTCTTTCCCACCCGCGGGGAAATCTGAGTCAGTTCATTATGTTTGCGCATTCAACCGGAGAGTTTCACCGCTTATCAGTGAAATCTAGTCATGGTATCATTCTTAATCAGCCTCCTTGATTTTATAAAGTTGGGCTGTTTAATAACGATAATAAGCATTCTTCCTCATATAATGGGATAGAGAAGGCACAAATTCTTTAGCACTAATACTAAGTTATCGCTCTGCATTTCCGTCAGCATATTGCGCAATTATGTAGGTTCATCAGTGTGGAGATTCTTTACGAAGCCATCCAAGCCTATAGACTATGCAAATATTGCAAATACAAGTTTATGCAATGCACAGTTTCAATCCTCATTAACTTGTTGTGAGTTTTACTGACTCCATAACGTGGCAATAATTCGCTCCCAACAAAACATAATGGCCAATCTTGAGCATGAATTTTCCAAGGTGATGAAGCATTTTGAGCGAGCTATTCTTTTCATCAGTTTTGAATCTGAATTGTTTTAAGCTTAATTATCTCTACTTTCCCACTTCCTCCTCCTTCCGCCCTCCCGCATAGCCCTCCACTGATACTCTTAAGATTGTTAACTAATTCATTTGCAGTTTATACAATGCACAACTTCTCGGAAGTAATTTCCTCACTGCACTATCGGGTTATGGCTATGATATGTGTCGATATATTTCATGCCCCTATGGACAACTTTGTATGAACGGCATATGTATGTCAACCGGAACGACCGGCTTATCAGCGCTTGGCGGTGGCCTTGGAGCTTATGGTGCTGGAGGTTATAGTGGATATGGCTATAATTCGTACGGTAACTCACAATATAACACAGGCGTCGCCGGCTATGGATCAATGCCAATAGGAAACTCGATGCTCACTGCAGGAATGGCACCCTCTAAATGTAAGTAGTTTCCCATACCCATTTCTCATCTATTCTCTTCTTTCATTAATAGTTCTATTTCATAATATAACAATTCCTATTGCTTTCAGTAAAGTATTGCTCTGTTAGAGCGTTATTGTCTATATCGCAATATGAAGAACTGTTATATATCGACTGCAGTATTTTCAGGTGCATTTTCAGGTTTCAGATGCATATCGACTGCAGAAACCGATAGATAGTTGAAAGCCGAAAAATTAGCACCAAAATTCAATGTCGCTAATTTTTTTTTCGTGATCCTCAGAGAGAGTATGAAATGAATAGAACAGGATTAATGCATCATCAAATAGTTTTACTATTTTTTTTTTTTGTAATTGCGATGTTTTTGTGGAGAGCATAAACAACTGGATTTATAGAGTGTTGCGATTGTGGGATTTGAATCCGGAAATTACCGGTCATATTTGGAGTGAAGGTGTTTTTTTTTTTTTGTTGTTCAAAATTCATCGCAACTATTGTATTCACAGCTGATAACACACGATTACGTGTGCATTTGCGCTATAGATGCCCGCAATATAATAGCTCCCAAATGGGCTCTACCAGTCTATAATAATAGTCGTTACAGCAAGTTTCTGATGTTATATCAAAATCGGAATCGAATTTTTTATAATAGAGGATCGAGGAATATTTATTGGCCCCTTATCCAATGGCCAAGTCTCATCCTGCAGCCATAATTTTGATCTAAAAAATAAATAAATTGCCCAATATTGAGCCGGTAAGTAATTAAATTGCTTGCAGAAAATGACATTGAAATGAAGCGCAATTATTGAATAATAAATAGTGTTTTTTATGGGAAGAAACGAAATTTTTAAGAGCTATTTTTATATTTATATAAGGTCTCCATTGCGATAAGTAGAGTATATGCATATGATGACAGTAAATGCGAAGAAAAATTAACTAGCAAAAATTAAAACAAATTTTCATGTTGTAAGTTTTCAAAAAAAAAAAAAACTATTGAAAATTTGCATATTTCAGTTTGTACACTCAATACGGATTGCTATGCGGGACAAAATTGTTTATATGGTCGTTGTGTGTATAATATGGGAATGAACACCGTTGGAGGTGATTCTTTAAATCAATTTACTTTATTCATTACTGGAGTAATTAGAATACGCTAAAACTTGTTTACCACTAAAAGTGGCAATTTATAACCTCTCCCATTTCCATTTAAACGTCATATAAATGACGTCATATTTTGGAATGATATATGAGCTGTTAGTGAAGAAAGTGGTGATGATTGGTGAGTAGATATCTCAAATGGTTGATCATTTAACCGTCAAAATCTTGATTTATGTTCAAATCTCAATTGCGAGACTCATCTCTAACTCCTCGCTATATGTGGCGCTGATCTTTCTTCTTGACGTTGTTTCTTTACGAATAATTCTAAATGATTATAAACGGCAGAATTTTTAAAGTCTTCATTTTGGTACTATAAGGAGGATAAGAAGTCAAATATTTTTCTTTAAGATAAGTGATTTCAGTGGATTCAAATGTTGGAATTTGTCTATAAGGCGATATAACTGAATATTATTTTCCATTACTGGAAACTATTGCTGTAAAAAGCTGTAATATAATCGATCACTTAATATTTCTAAGTTTCATCTTTCTGCAATAATTTCTTCTAGTATATTCAGAGTTATGCTGATAGTTTTCCAGAGCAGTTATATTTCTCTCTTTTGCGTTACGCTATTAGCTGAAAATCAAAACGAGGTTCCACCATCCAATTTTGAAAGATGAGTTTGAAAGCAAGCAGTAAGATAGCCATAAGTTCACCTTGTAGTGACTGGACAGGAAGAGTCGTTAACAAGTACGAAGGATGCAGAAGGCAACCTTACGATCAAGGGATTCATTTATGTTCTTTCCTAGGTAGTAGTTTCTTGTTGAGTGGCCCCTTATTCAGGGTAGTAGTTTCTTGTTTTGAGTGCCCCCTTATTCAGGTAGGAATTAATCTAACGGGATGATTTCGTCAAGTATACAATTTTTTTTTTTTTTTTTGCAGGAACACAACCATGTAATTTGATGCAACAATGTCTAAATGGACAAATATGCGTTAATGGTTTTTGTACGCAGAGTAATGTCGTATATAGCGGTAGTCAAGCACAACTCACGACTACCTGTTCGTTTATCATCAATATTTTTATCGTATCTTTGCTTACGTTAAAATACCCTAAGTATTACTTTATTACAGTATTACTTTATCTATTCTCATAAATAAAGTAATTTGTTCTTTCTGTCTTACTCATCTTTAACAATCTACATATTAATTATTGGCAGTCGCAAGTCTTCGTTTACGCCATTTCCAGCTGTCCATTTATTTGCATATAAGAAAATACTCGTTTAATGGAGTTGACTCTTATTTGTTATCATTCAGTGTAATCATTCAAAGTTTGTTGACTAAACTCTTCGTTCAGTCAACAAATACGCAAGCCATGTAAAATGTCAGCAAGGTGATCCTTCATTTAATTGCTCATTATTTTGTTGAATTCCTATTAGTAAATATTGTTAACCTGTCGACATACCGCTTCTCCTTATAATCTCTTACGATATCATATGGACCAGTCGGTTGGCACTACTAATGTGCATAATATTTGTTACTAAATTTGTTACTCAGATGATGAAGTAATAGATTGCAGTTATCATTTGCAACAGTTGAATTTTTTTTTTTAAATTGATAAGAAATCGATTTTTTATTTCATAAATTTATCAAAGACGAGTAATCTTTACGCAAATATGAAGGAATTTTTTTTTTTTCTTGCAGTAATGTTGAATTAAATGTGACTGCAAAAATTGGATTCCTTTAAACTGTTTGATCAATAATGACTTGATTTTTACGACTAATCAATAATTGAATATAATTACATTCGACGCATTAATTACTGAGATTTGGAAATTAATTTCTGTGAGAAAAAAAAAATCTTTTTTTTTTCTTCCAGCATGTGCAACCGGAGCGATTTGTCCAATTGGCCAATATTGCATTAATGGTGTTTGTGTTCAAAACGCTTTTTCATCAACATTTGGTTAGTTCACTTTACATACTATTTATTTCGACCTTTGAGTAAATCATATATGTTACTATCAATATTTTATAATTTATAATGGCCAAATATAGCGGTTGTTCAACATTTTATCGTCGATAAGGTTGCGCTAGATTGCTTGACCAAGAGTGCCTACGTTATTGATCATTAACAAATGAAATTTATATTTATTTGCAGCTTGTTCGAACGGTGTATGTCCAACGGGAATGACTTGCCAATTGGGCCGATGTTTGAGTGCAGGCTTCTTAGGGAAGAAGAAATGAAAACGCAAACAAATCAACAAGCAAATGCTTTCGCTCTCATTTTCGCCGGTGTTATTGCTGTGATATCACATTCCTTTGACGATTCCTTCCGTTTGTAAATACTAATTTCATGCAATACAAATTTTCTATGAAATAAAAGTGTTTTTTTTGAATAGTCTTTAAATTTTTTTTTAAATGAATTATGAAAAATCCGTCTTGGTGCTGATATTTTTAATCAGCCTAGGTGGATCATGGGCACGAGAACCCAAGCTTAGACATATGCAGCATTCAGAACAGACTTTTATCTGCAGAAGATGACGTTCATCACATGACAAACCTCCTTTGATGACGTCAGTTACTTCGTGACAGCGGCAGGGGTTGTGAAAAAGGTCAGAGAAGCTTGAAGGGCCAGCAATACTGACGATTTCTTTAAAAAACTGATTTAATAGTCGGCACCAGCAATCTTCACCAGTAATGTTGATATATATATATATATATATATATATATATATATATATATATATATAACGACATAAATGAACATTTAGGCAGTATAAGAACCACGTGGAACACTGTTGGCTCTTAATGATAGTAGCTGTTCTGTTAATGAAGGTGGAAGAACTTGAAAATTAAGACGAATGATTTTAAATTCAACGGAGAAATGCCAATCTTTTCGATCCTTTCGACCGCAGCAATTGTATAATAATATAGTTAAATAGATCACTTCTGAATCCACAAATACTCTCTATTGCCTCCTTTTTCTGGTGTGAAATCATCATAAATAGTTTCGACGGTTTCACTCGGTTGCTTGTCTTCCAACTTTCGCTCGGGTACAACATCAGCAAATACCGGTGTTGCAACTTGAGGTTGTGGCGGTGGGCTTATCGGAGGAAGTGGAGCTGATTGTGCAGAATAGCCTAAAAAACAGACAAATAGCTTTTAAATGTTGTAAGAAAGCGCAGGAATCACTCACTCACTGAATTCTTCGACTTTTAAAAACATAGTAATAGGGTTAATGATTACCATAAAACATTTTTGAGTAAGAAATGCTCAATTTTTTTTAAAAGGGGAACAGTGAACTTAAATGTTTCCTCAAAAAGCCCACAAAATTATATCAGGCATTGTCTTTTCATTTTTCATTGAATTTTATCGGCATTTTGCGCTTACTATCAGCGCAGACATTGTTATTTAACTGATTATTTAGTATGAAAATTCGACTCCTCTCTATGGGTTCTCATCGAATGTTATAACCAGTTACTTACGATAGCTATAACCACTTAACACTATTGTAAATCAATGAAAGACACTGCGACGAAAAGGTTTATATATGCAAAATGTTAGGGTTTATCCAATGAGAGAATATCTCAAACCGAGGGAAAGGTAAAACTACCTGTAAGCGTTATCGCGTCATATGCAAATTCAATAAGAAAATGCTTGATGAAGTAATTTGAAGTCTTAATAATATATCAGCGCGATGTAAATTCGCAAGCATTTGCATATTTACTTTCAAGACGTTATTATTTGAAGATTAATTATTGAAATCAAATATTATATCCAATTGCTCTCCTTAAAACCGTGAAAACGATCTCTCTAGAGGGCTGCATTTATCTCTATTCGTTATCAATAACTTCACTCTCCCCTACACAAATCTTATATCTTGCGGATATTATTCTAAGAGATGACTAAATAAAATTCGTCACAATTATAGATGACCTGTTAAATTATACCTTGACAATGTGAGCATGAACCTGGATTGCCAGGTTCTCCGACAGGTCCAGGTGGTCCTGGTAGACCGGGCGTACCTGGACTTCCACTGAAAAAAAAAAAAGTATTTCTGAGCAAAACTCAACGATGAAAACAATTCGAATAAACGGTAATTCATTAAGTTTTCCAGTGATAGCTGCCAGTTGGTTGCCAAACGTCGAGCAATATTTGTCGTTCCCAGAGAGTTTGATCAAATGCCATTTTCGTAAAACTATTTGCAATTCTGCTTTAAGTTCTATTTTCATAGAAAATATTATCTTTAGAATACACTAAAAAAGCCTGTATGAACAGCACGAAAATAGAATATCGAATTTTTTTTCGAAATTTTTTTTAAATCATTGCAAGAGGCTGTTGCGTTCATACTTACCGATCGCCAACAAGTCCACGAATTCCTTGATTTCCAGGAAGTCCTGGCTTACCGTCATGTCCTGAATAATATTATATTAAATTGATGCGATATTCAAAGTTTTATACTTGGAATGGTATTTGAGTTGATGAGACTACTGATAGCAATATCATATCATCAGTGAAGAGTGGTGATCGATAATAATGCCTCATTGGCATGATAAAAAACATGCATTTTGAAGAGGTGAAAAGAAGTCGACTTATTATTACTCTCACTATCATGGCGTTGAACTGAAAAAATACAATGATATCGTGAAATCAACCTCTTCCTCCTGGTTGACCTCGGGGTCCTATTCTGCCGGGTGGTCCAGGAGGTCCTGGAGGTGCACCGTTCAGCACTTTGCCGCGATCACCAACTGGCCCTTTCGGTCCCGGAGGGCCAGGTTCTCCACGTAAACCTGGTGGTCCCGGCGGACCAGGTCGATTTGGCTCTCCTCTGCGTCCTGGTTGTCCCGGTAGGCCAGGATCGCCACGACGCCCTTTAGGTCCTGGTAGTCCTGGAGGACCTGGAGGGCCTGGAGGACACTGCAAAATATGAACGTCCATAGGCTTTTTGTCTCCGACACCGTACTTATAGAAATGAATTACAAACGAATCTGAGCGTATGTGTAGCCTTTTGTTGAATTCCATGAAGCAAATAGGAAAACTTGAAATTCACGTGAAGAAATATTCAAATTTGATCAATAAAAAAAGATTGAAAATAATCGATATTGGGCACAATTCCAGATGTTTTTTCGCCATATTCCAATCGCTTCTATAAAAAATGAAATCGAATGTTTGAATTGGCAATTTAAAAAATGCGATCTTTGAGAATTTCATTTCACCAATAACAAATAATTGATGCAATAATAACGTATTTTTGCCTATAATTTTGCAAAAAAAGGAGAAAAGAATTGCAGAATGAATATTATTGCCTCTCTGAAAATATTACAAAAGAAAAGAACGGGAAATTCGAATATGAATACCTTTTGACAAGCATTAGTGCCTGGAGGTGGTGCAGGTAAATAAATTCCATCTCGTCCTCGTGCACCATTTTCACCTGGATCACCATCGAGACCTGAATTATGAAATAATTGAGTTTGACGTCATTATTTATGGCTTTTTGTGTGGAAACCAGAAAAATGTATTCTTGATGTGGATAGTATTATAAGTGATTAAATACGAAAATGGCACCTCACCTATCTTAGTATTATTAACTTCGAAATTGCTTACAATGAAGTGTTTCTCATGTGATCGACATATCAAAAGGTATCGATTGGAGTTTAGCAAAAATATTTTAAAAAAGGAAATTAAAGAAGTTAGAGATCATTGATCAGTTTTAAATCAATCGTCAGAGAATAAAACTGCAACACGGTTACAATAAAAAGTGAGACTCCAGATATTTCAATATATTATTCTTGTACATTTCATAATCAACATTTAAGCTACCCCCATCTAAATTGTCTGAAGACTATAAATTCGAAAAGCAAATATCCACTCTAGCGATGGGTCTATAAAATATTTTTCACTCACTTTCGTCAAAAGCCGGTTCTTTGAACCAATTCAGAGCATTTTTCATTGGTAACTAACGTCATATTTCATTGTAATAGTATTTACTATGAGCCAATTAAGGAGCGCAATTGTTGTATGCCATCCATTATGGAGCTACAAAACTGAGTGTACAGTTTTTTTTTCTAGTTTTATGGCCCAAACCTTCATTGTAACCGGAAACATTTACGCAAAGAAACTTTGAAAGCGATTTTAGAAGCAATTACATTGATCGTACATCGATTCAATATTGAGCATGTTTTATTGAATTTTCTCAATTTTTTTCAAAGGCATCCATAATCCGAATAAAGGATTTTGAGTTTTAAGTTGTTATGCATCGATAAGTATTCCTTTTCCGTAACCGTTGATTTTAGGCAGCAAAATTAGTTGAGAAACTTATGTCATATTCCAACAATTTATTTGAAAAGCTAGGAATTTATTAGCTAGTTCACCCCTAAATTTAGAGCGCATTAAAATATCGCCTTCAAAATTGATTCGATGATGATACGTCAATCGGAATGCTCTGACTATCATATATCAGAGAAAAACCTATCTCCAAGCAACGATGAAAACTAACCAGGCTTTCCATCTTTGCCTGGTGGACCTCGTGGACCAGAAGGTCCTTGTGTGCAAGCACAACATGCCCCACTAATACCTCCCGAGAATGCATCATCGGCTGCAAAACTTGAGCTACGTTCACTTCTAACTCCTCCAGAAAACGTCATTTGCTTCCAAATATCACGTGATTGCATCTGAAATTCGAACTTACTAACCACGTTCACAGCATTAGAAGGCATCCTGCAAATCTCTCTTGTTAGAGAGGAATTTATCCAACTTTTTGAGCGATTTACTCATTGTCTATGGAATCAGATGTCTTGTCACCTTAGAAATGCATCACTATAAAAAATGCAATATGCTGTATTGCGCTCATTTCTAAGAGTATAATAAAAACTAAACTGCTCTTCTGAAGTGCTAAAAGTTTATAAGCATTGCTAAGCAAATTAATATGAAAGATTTTGTCACTCAAAGAATAAAAATCTATTGAATTAAATTTAAATATATCGAATTAATATGTTTTATGATATTTTACATCGTAAATATAATATTTGCTTACCTTGCATAATTCCACTTGTGAGAGCATAATAGAGGTGACTTTTTGAGTATGAAAATGCATCAATGGTAGTGTTATAATTACACTCATAACGCATACGGTGCTACATACCGATGCAATGAATGTAGCTCTTTGTGAAGATGGTATCAATTGTAGCATTCTTAATTTCAAATTTATTTAGAAAGATATATTCAATGGAAATTAACTAGAATTTCGTTAGAGAATTATTAGATTCGAATCTGTAGACTTAGAGGCTTTGGTTGATTATTGCGTTCTTCAATGAACGAAATATAATCAATTGTCATATGAAATGAAATGGTTAGGTTTCTACAAATATTGCTGCTGATTGCTTATTATGCTTATATGTGGTCACTCTCTCCAACAATAGCCAATGGCTATCAGGTGGTCTAGATATTAAACGTGAACGTCAAGTTGTTTTGCAATACTATAGTAGAAAAGTTTCTTGAAAGCGCTCATAGTTGGAGACATGTGAATCAACAGAAATGGAAGAGCAAATAAGGCTGTTCCTTATGTCTAGCGAATTCCATATATATATATATATATATATATATATATATATATATATAAATATAAAATTATTATTATTTAAATCTAAGCAAGCAAATAGCAATGAAGTTAACATCAACTAGAGAATAAAGATGTGCGACCAAACGAATGCCTATAAAGAAACAAGAATGTGGCACACTCGGTATTATTAGAGACGTAATGTGATTGTGACCTGAATTAGTGACTGCAATCTAGAAATGAACCGCCAACGAAAAATTATCTATCGGTTGTTAAGGGTCAAACGATCGTCTAGCAACAACGTTAATGACCTTCGAAATTCCTTCGTCTTAATATTCTATGGTTTGCCTCTTATCAGAGCGTTGCCATTGCTCAACAGCTAAAATTATTTTGACACAAATGCGGTCATCAAGAAATGCTTTGGAATATTTTTTTTTTAATATACGCTATATTTTAGCAGTTTTTTTTTATTTTAACAATGATTTTTTAATAATGAAACGATATTTTAAGCGTAGAAATAATATTTATTGAAGTGTTTGTCCATTGTAGAATAATCGATGACCTTAACGATCAGTAGAACAATTGACCCACAAAAGAACCCGCAAAATGAAACAATGCCTGAAGGGATATTTGATTAATCTTCGAGGTTTTCTTCTAGATTAAATGCAAATACAACATTCATTAACAACGATTTTTTATTTACTCTATTTATTGCTTATTTAAAATGATTCTTAAAATTTGCGCCAAATTGATGAAAATTTATTAAATTTTAAATCGTTGAGCATTATTTAATGCTTGAGAAAGATTTCTTTGAATATTTAATCAATGCGTGGAATCGGTAATAACAATATAGGCATGACTCGGAAATGTTTCATGCCTATATCTTTAACACATAGGAAAAGCATAAAAAATGAGTCATTCGCCAGTTCATATTTGAAAACTCTATGTAACTCAACCGGATTGGAATAGCTGATCTATATATATATATATATATATATATATATATATATATATATATATATATATATATATATATATATATATATATATATATGAATTCACCATATTCACGTAAAAAACAAAGACCAAAGCAACAAAGAACAGTTAGTAAAACCCCGATGCATGAAAATGAAAACGATTTGTGGTATAAAGTAGGAGGGGAAGAATAGAGGGAATCGCTATGGGCGAATCGAATATCAAAATATGCCTCATCTTGTACCCCAAGGCAGATACAATAAAATCAAATCACCCGCCACATGACCTCAACACATCGTTGGCGGCGAAGTCACAAATACTGCTAAGTTTGGGAACTCAAAATTCTATTTGACTATCTTCAAAGCGCAAATCGAGTTTTAACTGATATTTGCAAGAGTCGAACGCTATAATCAGAGATCAATGGAATGATCTCTATCATTGCAAAATCTAAGATCTATTGCTTTTGTTCTTCTATTCTTATGCAAAGAATATTTGTATTATATGTTGAATTCGATGATGCTCTTTGCTAGAAGATCCTCGATTGTTTCTGTCATATTTTCTTTGGGAACAATTTGCATATGCTAAGCCAAAACAATATCACTATATGATTTATAATTATTATATAAAATTTGCATATTGAACGATGTATTCAATAATTACCAGTTTACAGATATTCAGCTACCGCAAAGATTAGCGGAAAGCAAAAAATTGTCTACTTTTATGATCGTAGCTTGATTTCAATTCCATAGTGGTGCATCGCTGATCTCATATAATGAATACTTTATATGAATGTCCATTAATATTGTGTTTCTTATAATTGTCGTTATATCTGAGAACATACTGTATTAGTTCAAATACCTTACTGTATTCGAGTTTTTCTTTCGTTATATCTATAGCTATACTGTATTCCTTCACATACCTGACTGTATTGGAGTTTTTCCTTGTTTATTCTGGATGAGATATTACAATTCAATTGAACTTTTCTTGCAAGCAAAGTTTTGCGCTGCATCGTTTTGTATCAACTTCAAAATTTGAAATGTTTGGCGTCCTAAAAGGAATCAATGTGGGCGAATGATCTTTCGAAAAAGTCGTTTCCACGGGATCTTATTCACTGTGGTGGGAACGTTTGTTGCCGTTCTATGCTTTTTGATCTTTGATTTTGAGCAAAAGGGTTGGATTTTGTGGGTTTTTTCCCCGGAAGTGAGGAAATTAAGCAAGAGTGCAGGAAGGAAAGGAGGAGGGAGAGGGGTTTTGGAAATGGGGTACGTCATCAAATGCAGGGATGGGGAGAGGGGGAGGGGGAGGCTGCCGAACGTGTTCCTAACCTTCAGATATTGAAGGGGTCATTAAGCTGATCATTCATTCAGGCGTATTACCCACTTGAATGCTAATTTTATATTTCCCATTTCCTTCGCATAGTTTTCTTATTCCTTCTTGGTCATTTACAATACCATGCATTTGTTTCTCAATGATGGAAAACATTATGCGCAATCCATTAGAGAAACAATTTTTTTCCGCTATAGCAATCATCAATTCATCGCCGAATTTCATCATTGTCGATTTATTTTATTTTATTTTATTTTATTTTATTTTATTTTATTTTATTTTATTTCGTTTTTTCAACTAAAGTTTTCAACTGGTAAAATTTGCGACTTCCTTAGGAATCTATATTTTGCATTCATAATTTCTAAAACTTATTGGTGAAATTTGACGGCGATTCAACTATTTCTAAAATTATGCTCTTGATTTTAAATCATTACCAACATATGTATCGTTGTTTTAATAAAATCACGAATCGGAGTCATCGGCTTTACAAATGGAGCCTTCTAGGAGCACATAGAATACTTCAGTGAAAGAAAAATGAGCATCTCAACCTTTGCTTTCTACTTTATGTAATGTCGTTCAATCCACATCCCTTGGATTGCCACAGTTTCATGAGATCATGTAATCGTGGAGTAGTGTAATGGTCACTACCACTTTGAGAGCAAAACTTTTCCTATAGATGAGTCACATATGGAAAATAAACTTTAAAATCATTCATTTTCGATTGCCGCCGCCTTAAGGGTTGATTTTGGTACTTACTTCCGGACTCCGTTCCACAATTCGTGCCATCGACATACCCTTAGGGCTTCGATCTCAGATTTTCGTCCAAAGTGGCGTATTCGATCACCTGGCATACTGAGCAAAAATTTTCGCCAACGATGGTACCAACACAAATGAATCCATACGGAAGCACTGAGATGATCCTGAAATTGAACGCAATCGAAATGAATCGCTAAGTCATCCATTTTCAGGGCTGTAAAATCGCATCTGCATAAGTTTTCTTGTGCACGTTATTGTTTTCTTAAGAGTTTTTTTTTTTTTTTCAGTTTTCCGCCTTTGTAGTAAGATCGTATTTTTTTGTGTCTTAGAACTGCTGACTCTAGGAATGCAATTCTTGCGCAAGTAAAGGTTTTGCTCTTCGTTGCGTTACCAAGGCGTAGTCGTTCCAAGGATGGTCTTTCAGAATCCTTGAATTTCAGGATGCGTAAAAATGAAGTTCACCAGCGTTACGTCGTATTCCTAAAAATACCGCTTCCCATCCTCCTTCCATTTCACCCTGTCGAATATAGCGGCTCAGAATTTTTGATTATTGTAACATTTCTGAAGTTCCTCAATTCAAAAAAATTCCCTCTGAAAGCTGGGGGGAAGGTGGTGGGGAAATTATGGCATCTTTGAAGTCTTATAGCATTTTGGCACCACAATCTTATGTCTCCTTGAACTGCATTCTGCATTTTGATGCGATTTTAGAATGAAGTATTGTTTTGTTATGCTAACACTCTCATTGAAACAATGCATTTATATCTAACGCTAGAATATACGCATCCCATAGGTGTACAGTATCCACGTAAATTACGATAAACGGTATACGGCATGCACGTAAATTACGATAAACGGTATACAGTATCCACGTAAATTGCGATAAACGATCTTACAGCATATCTTATCGCCTAGAAGATCGTGATGAGTGACTACGATCGCTTAGCAGAACAATTGCGGCATCCTGATAATCCAATTGTTTTCATGGAGATGACAGCTGGGGGAGCACCTATCGGCACTATTAAAATGGAATTATTTGCCGATGTATGCCCAAAAACTGCTGAAAATTTCAGGCAAGATTTTTGACAGTCATGATTTAACTGAAAACTATTTTTTTGTTTGCAAATGGAATCAGAACAATGTTACTGAAGATTGGTGTTTATATCGAAGGTCATCCGTCATACCTGGAATTGGTCTACATTTCCTGAGGTGCTTAATGAATTTCGAAACCATCTAAGAAGATCTAAGTACGCTATTCATAGGCAACTTTCTCCTTGCCTTTCATCTAGGGGAGGATGTGAGAGAGATAGTATGGGAAAATCTTAAGCCCACAGTATGGGTATCATGTTTACTTCCTATGCTAAGGAATAGAATGAGGTAAAGAAAACGTTTTATTGTGTCCTGTTCGGGTTTCACTATCGGTTCATATGGTTGTCTTTTTCCCTTCCATCCCTTCCCTTCCGACTTCGTCGGTTTCAGAGAGGTTCGCAGGTAGTTTTTTTTTTGACCAGGCGACCCAAGCGCATCGTGACTAGTTACGATATCCCACAAAGTTAGGGGGACCTGTACGAGCAGAAGAATAGAAAGGAGGGGACAGAGTAGCTTTAGGGATCCGGTGCTTTCATCCAAGGTTGCACGGATGAATGTTCGACTACTTAGGCAACCCTTCGTGTAACGTTTCAGCGTCGAATCAGCAAATCGTATGCATATTTCTGGCATCTGGAAAATTGTTGTAGGATGTGCAGTTAGACTGTGGCCCCTTGAAAGTTATTGCTATAGAATTTGACTCACACGTCCTGGCAGTCATCTGTCTTGTTTGTGATAGCTGTTTTATTTGTGATCACGATGGATGAAGCAGTTTGCTTTAGGCAGTTCTGTACTGGAGAGTTTCGTCGCGATGGTGTTCCTGTTGGCTATAAGAACGCACAATTTCATCGAGTTATAAAAGACTTCATGATTCAGGGTGGCGATTTTGTCAATGTAAGTGTTTTTATATATGCTGGCTGAGTGACACCTGTTGAAGTACTAGCCTTAGTTAAAGATCCCGTACATTATTGTGATGCGGAAGAGTTTTGCTCGTCAAGCTTTTCTGCACTTGAAATCTATCTTCTTGGATGGTTATCTCTATGAAGGGTGCATCTGTTTAGTCCTCAATTTAAATTCGATTTGAGCTCAGTCTCTGCACTGTACTGAGGAGCCTAACGAGGGGGATTTCCAGTCTTAACACATCAGCCTAAACACGATTACAGGGAGAGGTGGTCCAATTCCAATAAGATCCATATCTGACTCCGGTGGCGGAGTCGACTGCGTGGTCGGTTGGGTTGAAATATAAAGCGCGGAGTCGTTTCCCCGGTTGCGACTTCGTTGCCCCAATGCAATTCTTAAACGCTGTTTAATCCAGTTTGCAGAGTCAGACTTGCGTGAGCACTAATTAATGTTTTGGACGAAGCATATAATTGGGATGTTTTTATTAAAGCTGTCGTGTTTTTTACCTTAGTTTTTTTCGATTTCGTTTGTTTTTATGCGCCTTTCAGTACTTTTTCCATTATGACCGAATCTGTTTGTGCTTAGTAGCAGAAATTATTCAAAAGCATCGTAATTTTCAGGGTGACGGCACAGGCATGACGAGTATCTATGGGTCAAAGTTCAGGGACGAAAATTTCGACTTGGAACATTCCGGTCCAGGAATATTGTCTATGGTAAGCAATAGCATTGTTGGTTTGAAACCTATTATTGGTATTGTGACATGATATTTTGGCCTTCCTGCACCTAAGAGAATCCGTTGTTCAAAGTTTTATTACTTCTTCCCATTCATATTTGGAGACTACGTCATAGATAGGCTCATTATCTATTTGGGGAGAGAAAAGTTTTCGAAATTGTAAAGTTCGATATTATTTCATCGGTTGACTACGTTCCCGGCGTAACTATCCACGTAGATCAGTCGCTTACGAGAAGTTACGACATTCAAAGACGTGCGCTTACGCCGTGTTTGCTGCCGTGGACAATGAGGCGCGTATATGCTCTGCTTAGTGGAAAACGAGGAGGGGAGAGGGGGAGGTAGGCTTTCTGCTGAATTTCTGCTTTCTGGAAGTTCTAACTATTTCGGATGAAAGGACTTTCTTCGTGCTTCACTTGAGATTCTGGTGTCCATTAGGATTATACTTGTCTGCGTCGGCGATTGTCTGCATCCACGCCACCATAGCACTGATATCTGCCACGCATTCGCGTTGATCGTTTCTTTCCGCTGGTTTTTTTATCGATTCGGTGCAATTTTTTTCTTGCAGGCAAACGCAGGACCCGATACAAATGGATGTCAATTCTTCATTACATGTGCCAAATGTGATTTTTTGGATAAGAAACATGTCGTTTTCGGTAATTTTCTGGTTTTTTTGGGGAGGGGGGCTATATTCTTGACTTGAACGGTTTATTTAATGGTCGAGGTTATTTTTAGGCGATTTCGGTTCTACTTTCATTAGAGATGTTTTTTTTTTTTTGAAGACAGTATTATGGGGTTACGAGTTTATATTCCCTTCATCCTTTCTCTCTCTTGAGGAAAGTTGTGTTTAATTTTTTCCTTGAAATAGCTATTTATTGATAGCCATTTGAGGGTTGATATCGGAGCTGTAAATCCTGCCCATCTTCATTTAACAGTGGCAGCGGGGATTTGTGAGTGGCAAATGTGAGGCGTCTTTGAAAAATTCGTAGATTTTGGGAACTCACTTCTAACTATCCTATTGTTCAGATATGTTTGACTTCGATCTGGGTGTTCTGAGAGAGAAATTGAAGTGAGGAAAGAATGCTTTGAGAATTCGATGTTTTAAATATTTGTGTGCTCAAAAATTTGCATTGATGAATTTTTAACTTCAGTTCATTACTCATGGAATGTTTGTATTAATACCAGTTATTCGATTTCCCAATATAAAACATTTCCTACTTGTGAAACAGTTCAATTTTTAGAGGTTCCTTTTTTCCAAGGGAATGGGTTATTTGTGCTAATTAATAGTATTCTTTGTGGGAAATAAAGCTGGCAGTGGCTAGAGAAGAGCATTTTTTTCCCATTGGGTTGTCACAGACGATTGAAACTCTTCTTGAGGTGTTTGCCTTACTTGTTACTGAATGTGCCTTTTATTGAATATATGGAATGTTGGTGGTATGATGGGTATATTATTTGAGGTCGTGTATTGGATGGTCTTCTCACAGTGCGTAAAATCGAGAATGTTCCAACCGGGCAGAATAACAAGCCGAAAATACCGATTGTGATAACGCAGTGTGGCGAGCTTTGACCTGAATGATGGTGTCGAGTTGTTTACTGAGTGCACTCGTGGATCTCTGTTCTGTTATCATTTGTGATTAGATCGTTATCAGTACCGATGCATTGACTTGCTTTTTCGCCACTTCTTTATATTTACACTCTGTCATAACTCGAATCACTTTAAATGAGACTTGAATTTGAAGACGGTCTTTGATGGGAAGTTGTGGGAGACAGTAACACTTCTGCATAAGTAATGGGATAAGAGGGGAGGGGAACTAAGTTCCCAGGTTTATGCCTGCAAGTTTTAGTTGATGTCTTCCGTCGCGATTTATTATTCGAAAGTTGTGGTACCTGGAGACAACTTGTAAATAAGCAACATGGGAATAAATTGGCGCATGACCTGCATTTTTGTGCTCCATCCTAAGTGGGGGGCGCTTCAAAGGTGGTCTTCGCATGAGCCGAATTGGTCGAATGGTAAGAGCAACCCACTGACAAAGGGCATTCTGCACAAAGGCATATGGTAACAAAGGCATTGGCAAATTTGGCGCAAGTGCGATCTACGAAAAACATGTTGAAATCTGATCATCTTTGTTCATCTTTCGAATGGTTTGATGCTGCTTTGTTTCTCTGTTTTCATCTCGTCTATTCGCATTACAATGAATATTTCGTTTTCCTCTCTATCTCTGTTGTCTTTTCATTTTGTAGTGTTTTTATGTCCAGCCATCTGTACATTATAATATTTCTGAATATTAATTGATATTTTAAATGCACGTTTGATCAGTATTGCTTGTCAATGTCGATATTGTATAGATGTGTAGTGACTAAGGAGAGGATTCCTTAGTTGACGTTATATTCGGTATTGTAAGCTGTTGCTCAGTGACCGCAGCTCGAGCTAATTCCTCACTGATTCTAGACGGTTCCCGAGGTGGGCGAATCTTATTTGGAGTTCAAAAGACGATTCAGTCGGCTGTGAAAGCTGACCAAGTGGTGGCTGTTGGCTTAGCATCTGTTGTGCTAATTTTCTGAGTGTTTCTGGTTGCTTTCCTATCTTACTGTATTTTGATGTTCGGTTGGCCATGTCATCGAATGGACGAAACAATTTGGGTGTGCCCGTAAGTTGATTATCTTCCAATTTTTTGATAAATTCAGGGCGGCGTGCAGTTAGGATTGTAGGGTTTTATAATGATATTGATTTGAGGCCAGAGTAGATTGGGAATTATCTGTGGTTTCGCCGACATAACGAATGGCGTCGTGTCTGAAGTTGTTGGTGTCTGAAGTGTCTGAGGTGGAAGGTATGCGAACAATAAAAGGAAGGATATAGGGCGTGTTCCTTGTTGTTTCACTGTTTCTCTTATAATGATTTGAATTGTTTTGTTTGATTTTGTTGTTGTTGTTGTTGTTATGACAGCCGAAGTGAACATAATTTATAATATAAAGGAAACAAAGAAGTTTGTAAAATATTTTTATTTATATATTCAAACGTTGTTAACGGTCGCATAATGCTATGCGTTATCTTATGCAAATTTTATTTTTAATTATGGGCTACCTGTTAACACAGGAAGAAAGTCTTTTTACGGAAGTGGTCTAGAAGATCGGGTCATCTACTTTAATCGCTTCTCGATGCTGAACATATGTCTATAGTGGTGACATTTCACAGGTATTAGCAAACATTCCGACGCATTGTATGTTGACATTTCCGCCGTTGTCATGCCCCCAGGCAAAACCAACGAATGGTGTAACGTTAGCAGTGTGGAGGTGTAATGGTAGTGGTATGGTGGTATAATATTACCAAAGTTACATCTACATGCGTTACAATAGTGGCAGATGAGGAATGTTTAACTGGCTATGATGTAGGGCTATCGGTAGCGTACTGGCGGAGAAAACAGCTCCCATTTAATAGCTTATGTCCCCATGATTCACCGCAGAGATGAAGCCACCATGGGGGGTTATGCGGATGCAGGTAAGAAAAAACCAGCCGATCTGGGTGGTCTGTTCGATTCCCCTTCGATGATTAAGGAGTTTTTTGAAAAATTTCGCAGTGCTACGAATTTTTTTTTTCTTTTATTTTCCCAAAAATCGATCATTTTTGTAGCCTTTTGGGCAGTAGATTTGAAGTTGACACTAAAGCGTCTAGTGTGTTCCGATTTATCGAAATATTTTATATCATTGGCAAGCCATGCACTTAGCTCGTAATGGGCATTAGATCACCTGTATTGAATGGGTATACACCACCGACTGCTGTAGTTATTGTTTGCTGGGATACAATAAGGTGGAATGAATGATGCAATTACTGATTTTGAATCGGCGGTCGTCCATTTGACCGATATTATTGAGTAGTGTTTATCATTGCGATCTTTTATTTATAATTGGTAATGGAGAAGACAGATAGTGACTGTTAATGTGGTAGTACGAATGATAAGTGCTAATGATGCTGAATTCCTTTTCTCAGAAATGAACATTTTGAACAAAATTGGCTCCGGCGGAGCTGTAAGGATCTTTTTCACTAAGAGATTCTATTGGAATATTGAGAGGGTCGAATTGGACTAATTTTCAATGAGTGTATCTTACTGATTTTGCATCTCACTTATATGCTCTCTTCCTAATGTGCTTCGTAAGTGCGGTGCTTTATTCTTCTTTATATGGGTGGCGGCTGATTTTTTTAATTCTTTTATATGAAAGATTTTATGAGCAGAAATTTGCGATTTCTATAGCTCTTTAGCTATAGTATCTTTGAGTATGATCGTTCACTTAGATGGCTGTGACCTGTGTATGCATGTCGTGGGATGAAGGTTAAAGCAGTTTAGCACGGGATATGTGGTGGAAAAGTGAGGGAGTCGACAGTGGTGCTTTGATCATTGAACGATGGTTCAGCCGGTCTATTTGCCGATGCTTCGAACAAACTTGAGCAGCATTTTTTTGTCGAGAGTCCCCGTTGAATACGTTTTTTGTTGCTTGTTGCCGTTATTTCCGTAAAAGAATATTATCCGTTGAGATATCGGGAAAACTTCAAAAATTTTTCTACTTTTAAGCGGAAATAAGGTTGCCTTGTAATTTAATTAATGAAGTTATGAAGCGACTGCTTTTTTTTCAGGATGGAGGCAGCGGCCAGCACATCGGCGAATACCAACTTTACTTTTAAGGTTTTTATATTTTGAAATTTGTGCTTCCGGTTTTCATATCACTTGTGTTTGAACTCATCTTTCATTATGGAATCGGTCAGCTGTGAAATTTTATATCGCAGTCACTTGTTATCGTGCCGTTTCACGGAAACAAGTTTTGCCGTTTGAACAAATAGGTGGGAAATATTTTCTACAAAGAATTATTTTATATGGAAGGTTCTTTGATATTATTATTACTGTTAATATTATTATTATTTTTAAGGTTGTGCTGCTCGGTGAAGGCGCAGTGGGCAAATCATCATTGATGCTACGTTACGTGGAGAATAAGTTCAATCCTAGGCATATTTCTACAATACAGGTTCGTTCTATTTAACATTTCAGAAATGAATGAAAATACTGGAGGTTGTTATGTCTCCGATTGTTGTGTATTTGATATGCAGTGAAATGGCTAAGTTAAACACATCTTTGGATTTATGGCTCGAAGGTTTGCTCTTCGACGCACTCCTTCCCACGATTCGTTTCTGACCAGCGAGGCTTCGATGGTTGCAGAGATTGGAAATCATGTGCGCTGTTATTTCTATTCTTGCAAACGTCTGTTGTGGATTTGTGCCCGGTCATTCCTTTGACCGAAGTACTTTGCATTTCGTTTCTTATATCCGTTGTTAGAGTCTTTCTTGTCTTGTTTCCCATCTATTTTCCTCGTGTTCGTTATGAGTGGATCTCATTCAAAGAACAGTGTAGATTTTCCTTAATTCCTTACATCTTCATAGCGTCTCTCATCTTCGCCCCCCAATTCCATCCAAAAGGACTACCTAATGAAAGAGTGAAGGATATAAGTTGGTATCGCGTTACTTGGAAAGAAGAGGAAGATGCCAGGATGTAACTGAATATATCCGTTCGGATCAATACCTACAAAGGTTGATCCATTTTCACAGCGAAAAAAATTTATCGCTTATATCCTCCAAGAATTATTTCAATTCTATGTGGAGATGAATTCATTCAGGCATCGTTCTTGTGTAAGAAGATTGTCGTCGACGGTAACGCAGCTAACTTGAATATTTGGGATACTGCAGGGCAAGAGAAGTTCCATGCCTTAGGCCCAATCTATTATCGTGATAGTCACGGTGCGCTTCTCATCTACGATATTACGGATCTTCATTCCTTTGAAAAGGTATTATTCCGCTCTTTGTTCAAGCATTTTTTTTTCTACTCCCTCAAATCAAGGCTCCATTCTTGTGCTTTCTTTTATTCTTTTTTTTTGTATGGTGGTAATTAGCATGCAAGTAGTGCAAGTGCGGTAAGAACTAGGCCTGAATATTGTCACCACTTCCTTAAATTGTTCTCATCGAGAGCCTCAGGCTCTTTCTACTTCGGCCTAAATATGTTGGCAACCTTTTGCAGCGAATTTTTTCGTCGCCTCAGTATTTAGCATTAGCTATTCTTTTCATAAATAACTTTAAGTACCGATGAACAATCGACGCTTTTCAGTTGTGGTATATGTATATGCTTCCTTTTTTTAATCTGCAGTTGTAGGTGCTATTACATTCTTCATCTCTCCCCGCTTTCCCTTCAATATTTGAGAGGCCTTCTCTTTCCCGCACGATGATCGATCTATCACTTGTAAACCAAAGTCTTCCTCTTTTCCGGTGGACTAAACCAGAATTATTAAATCCATACGACTTCATATTATGAAATGGATATAAGAGTATTGGTTCTAGGTAAAATCATGGGTAAAAGAGTTGCGACGTATTTTGGGAGAAAGCGTTATATTGCTTATCGTTGGCAACAAAACCGATTTGGAGAGGAATCGAAATATCGAACGACAAACTGCCCTTGAGTGAGTTTCCTAAAATTTTATTAGCGACTTCTTACCTGTGCATATATATGCATATCTTTCTGGCTACCTGACTTTGTGATCCATGACATTTGGCGAGTAAAGCTACATCGTAAGATTAGTTCCCATATGGAGTTGCTTCCCGACCGGTTTTGTGGATGAGTCATTGTTATACCTTCCGGTGACATAGAATTCCAATTGTGCAGGTGAATATTTTCATGGCACAGTAGTTTTTTTTAAGTTTGTTTCTATTCATCAAAGAGCGCAACCTTATTTCTCCACAATTCCTCCTCTGTTCATTTGGAATACAGAGGACATATCAGCGTTAGTGGTTTTATGTTACAGTCAAAATAAATGCTGCCCAGGTAACGGATCGTATTTGGAATATTCGATGGATTTTTGCAGATATGCAAAATCGGTTGGAGCGGACCACTGCGAAACGTCGGCCAAGAACAATGTTGGCATAAATGAAGCATTTGAGCTGCTCACTAAAGGTTTTGCTTGTATACCTTTTGTCGTAGAGGAAAAATGTTTCAGCGCCCCCATTACCGCGGGAAGAGAAGAGGAAGGATACGATGACTATTCCATTCCAGATGGCGGCGGATGGGATGGGTAGCACTTCTATGCATTTGCTTTGCCAGCTGAATCAAAAGTCGACAGTATATGGCTTGAGAAATTAGGCAGCGATGCAATCCGGTGATAGTAAATTGGGTGGTATGGAAAAGTGGTCCGCTTCAGACGCCTTAGGTTTCTGTATACATATATGAGTACTTTCCATGGGAGGTGCAGCACGATTGCATACATATATAAATAGCGTAAGGAGAGGACAACAATCTGGCAGGAATACATTTGCTGTCGGTAGTAGCAGATGATTGGGCGAAGGTAGATCTACCTCAGCGAATTCGCGAGGGATTATTCTTTCTGAGCCAAACTCACCTGTAGGTTCCTCAGATGAGGTAACTTGGAATTTTCGTCGTTGGTGAGGTGGAAGCCATCGTACTTTCTAGACATCATTGATGAATAGCTTCAGAAACGCAGTCGTCATATTCGACGAATCTGTTCCATGCTTCACATTTGTAGTAGCGTTGAAAAGCGTTGCTTAATTGCAGCAATGATTGAGCGGGCAAAGAAGACGCAACTAGCCAATACAGATGGTGCATATGGTCGAGCGTCTTCTAGAAGGAACAATCTGTTGATTGTTGACGATCCACCAACTTCAGAAAAGAAATGCTGCTCCGGATAGTAGGCATGTAGGTGGAAATTGTCCTGGAGACTCCTAGTCCTAGCAGTGAATATTGCTAGAGGAAGGCCATGGATGATCATGTGCTAAGATATCTTTCGTCCGTCTGCGTATGCGGAAGTCAGTAATTTAATGCTTTTTTTGAGTTCATCAAGGATTCTGAATTTATTTTGGAGTCCCGAACCTTTAGATCCGTATTCATTACGGAATTACGGCATCATTGTGAAGTTGTCGATTGATGGGTGCTTAAATATTCCCAGTTGATACGCTTGTTTATATGACTTCTCAACAATGTTTAGAGGTCGTATTTGCTTTCGGAGAATTTCCTGTGATTCGTATTTTTTTAACGATTTATTATAGTTCTATTCTATATCTTTGTCATTCTGTGATTTTTTCCCATATATATGGCATTGTTAGGTGAGGAATGATATGTGATAGTAAACTATATCTCCTACTTGAAAATTTTTGAAAAAGGGGTCGATTCTGAATGTATGTTGTAATGCTGAAAAGAAAAGAATGAAATTCGTTTGCCGATATGGTGACGAATAAAATGATGTTCGTTGCGAACGCTCAGCCTTAAATTATTTAAAATCGCATACTTGTTTCCGACTACTCGGCTTGGTTCTTTTTCTCAACTTTCCTTTTGCTCTAAACTGATCGCCTGCTACCTTATTTGATTCCTTTATTTCGGATGAAGGGAGTTGGGGGGGGGGTGCAAGTGCAATATTTCTGGATCGGGATGTGAACAGGTCCGTTACCTTTGCTTTGCTCAATAGCAACCATGCTTCTTAGATCGAATATTGAGAGTTTCCGCCAGAAATATCCTGTGGAGTAGGCGAATTTTCGATAAAAATTAGGAAGCAAATTGTAAATGAATGAATAGTGGGACGAAAAAAATTTTCTAGGCAAAGTATATTTACTGATTTAAATTCACGGGTCTCATTTTTATTCGAATCGGTCCACCAGCTAGAAAAGTAGTGCATCATAACTTCTCATTGAATTTAGGCACTATTCCTATCGTACGCGGATTGGAATTGTTCTGTCTTCAACAATATCTAGTTTGAATTTTATCCCATATTCATCCCATTGATGTTTTTTAATGAATGCAAATATTTTGCTGTTTATCTTGAGTCGCTGCATTTGTCGATTTCTTTCTATTTAAACTGTTTCCATACAAGAAATAGTGATGAAGCAGCTTAACCCTCAACCCAAAGGGTGAGTTGTAAATTTTAAGCAAGCAAGTGGTGTGATGTTAGAAGAAGCCCACACGTGAAGCAAGCGGCTATGGAAGTGAGACGCCACTTCCCATTAAGTGACGCATAATTGCGATATGACTGTGATAGGTATGTGGTATTACCTGGATCCTCATCCTCAACCAACGTTTGTCACATCACCACCGTTCACGCTGATTTTTTCGCTGAGTGATGCCGCATTTGTATACTCTTGTCCAGAAGAGACGAAACTGAGTGAGTAGACCTTTTTTTGGAATGGTGAAGGAGAAGGAAGAGTGGCTGATCGCTAGGAAGTTGCTCCTGAAGTTCTTAATGCTGGTTATTGTTTCAGTCATTAGGCTTGAAATTTGACGAATTTAATTTGTAATATGCGAAGCACTATTTTTATATAAATGTAAGTGATGCATCTATGTGAATTTATGTTATGTTTTTATGAACAATTTTTTCCAAAGCTTATTCCTTCTTAAATTGTCGAGAGATTTTATTTGCGTTCTTCTGCTGTAATCTGAATAAATGTTTGGTATGAGCGGTTTTACTCGGAGTTTAGCATTTATTTGTTATCGTTGTGTTGCCGCGTTTATAGGACACGAGAAGTCTGGTTGTCGCCGACTGAACAGGCGGACTGACCTGGACTGCTTCCTCGAACCAGAGGACAGGAGGAGCCATCTGAATATCTGAACCAATGCACATAACACCAAACAGATTTGAAAAGCGCAACCAGACAACCAGAGGAAAGGCGCAATATAATAGGGCAGAGAAGAACAGGTATCACTGGGGTCGATGTATGCAACATGAGTTGTTCATCACAACAATAATCGATAAATATAGAGCGACTTTAATTTTTTTTGTTTTTAAATCTTATTTTATTTATTTAAATAACATTTGACGTGTCTTGGACCTATAGACGTATGATGGCGACTAGATCGTGTCGGTGAGCTAGATCATTCGGCTTGGTTATGTGACGCATTTTTAAGTTCCATTTTTTTTCTGCTTGTAGCTTATTGAAGATTAGTATTCCATATCTTTTACTGAATGAAAGATTCTTAGAATATTCCCATCATTAAGGTAACTGGTGAATGGTGGGTGGTTTGATCAAAGTTCAGTTTGCCTAAATAAGCAACATGTGCGTCTCACTTGAGGATCAGGTCATTACGCTTGCCGTCTTATTGAAGTATGAACTCACGAAAAGGTACTGCATTTTGTCTACAATCTACAGGACTTCCACATTTGTGAGATTGATCCATTAGTCACATAACACTTAATTATCTTTTTTTGCGAAAAATCAAGAAATATTACATACTAATCGAAATGAAAGTACATGACCGAAAATAGTGCAATGGGCTAGGTCGTCTCAGTGGATATAATTTATGAACTTTGCAAGTTCTCTCAACTGGATCTTATAAATTATTTGACTGACTAAGGATCCATCTTTTATATATTCATACTTGTTATTTATTTTTTATTCGTTTATTTATTTGTTTATTTATCTGCTTATCTATTCATCTATTTATTTAATTTATTTATTTCAATGCTTCAGAATGTAAAAACAAATGTATGTGAACATGAACAACAGAAGTGAGCAAAAACATTCATAAAGCAACAACTCGGAAGAAGATACATTCAAGCGGATAACTTCGAGAAGATCTCTCAAAATCGCTGGCAAAAGTTTCCTGTCTTATAGACTCAAATAAGTAAATATCTCCTACTTAGAATTTTTTATCGATCCTTGACATATGTCATGTTGATAGGATTATTGAGGGCAATTTCATCTTGGCTTGCGAACTGTTGATCGTTGAACAATATTTTTTGATCCGATGCGACCATAACTCTATTCGCTAACTCTGCATTATCATCTTTTGCTAATGGTAAATTCTTACTTAATTCTTTCGCCGCAAGGTGATTTAATTGTAAGCCACTGAAAGGAATATGCATATCACTATCAAGTCCATGTTCATATCTGCTCGAAGGTCGGGATGGTATCGGCGATAGTCCTTAAGAAATAGATGATGGCCTTTTGTATAATTGCTATAATTGGCGATGCATCCAGAGATATAGAACCGGAAGTCTGCGAATTGAATAAATCGTGAAAAGTTAGAGCAGCAGTCGCTTGGCTTGGCACTGGTGAGATTCGAACGTTTTTCGATGCCAGAATGCCTATGTTATTTGGGACCGGTATATCCATGTTGCTGACTTGTGCCACAATCGGTAACAACATCTTGGTTTCGTGTGGAAGTGGAACGCCTCTACCTGCTGATGATTCTGCTTGCTTCTATAGTCTATTCTGCTTGCATACTTCCAAATGAGTCTGACGTCGGGAGATGTCGACTTCCGGTTGCCATTTGTGCTTTGGCATTGATGTTATCAATGAACTTGGCAGTATCGGTCCAAATTGACGGCTTCGAGATGAGATCAGCATCCTCGAATTCGTCATTCTGAGCCGATAGGCCTGGCCTACCCTTCTCTCCTGGCCAAACGTTGACTGCTATTGGTGGATCACATCGTTGAAGACCATTCGACCAGATGACTGCGTTACGATCCTGTTCGAGATATATTTCTGTATCGTTTTTACTCTTGCTGGATCTACAGATGACGGTTGCCTTGAAGGGTCTGATTTTATGGCTGCCTCGTGAGCAGAATTCTGACTATTCTCGATGTTATTTTGTGTGCCGTTAGATCGGAATACATATATGCCTGAGGATATTCCCCAATGCCTATCCGACAGACCAGGGCAATGAGCAGGGCTGCCAATACGACCGAATGTGGGAATTGCAAAATCGATTCAAGGAGCCATATAGTTCTAGTTTGTTGCATTCTTTTGCTCAGATAAACGCATCAGTGTGTTAAGGAAATGCACATTAGATGCATTTTCTAATCCTGCAAAGGAATTTGCCCTCATTTGATCAAATTCAGTAGAACTTTGGTTCTTTTTTTAACCCTATGAAAGCAATGCATTCTACAAGCAGCTTCAAACCACAAAAAAATTCTAAATCGGAATTCAGTAAATTCTGAATTCCGTCTTGCATAGTTATAGAAATCTTTAGAAATTGTTGAATCAAAAAGTTTTAGACAAGAAACTGAGATCAACAGCCCAGGGGGAGTATGAGAACACTCAATTCTTCCCTTAAATAAAATAACTTCAATAAATAGTATATCCTAAAAAGCGCATCGTTTTAAGTTAACAATTTTTTTCATCTTTATGCTATAAACCTTTTCATTAATTCAATCAATTTCATTAATTAATTTCATTAATTCAATAGTGATATATATATATATATATATATATATATATATATATATATATATATATATGTATGTATACAACTATTAACTGTTTTTTGCTTTCTGCTACGATAACCCTTTGTGGGATTGATTTTTTGGGGCGATCTTTTGCATATGAATTCCGGATGGGGTGGAATCGTGGTGAATAGTTTGTGAGGGCATATTGTCCGTAAGTTTTAGTTGTCCTAGGGTTGTAATCCGTATACCATTGGAGAGGTCTCGGCAGGCTGATGACAAATCAAAAGACCGTATATTACAATATGAAGCAGCGGCCGAGAACGAGAACCTCCTAAATTGCAAAAATCGAGGTTTGAGAAATTCTGGTCGGTCGATTCGGTTTTCAAGTTTTCTCTCAGAATATGGTAAAACCTACACATCGTTCGATAAAGCTTCTGAAGTTATATTGAAAGAACCAAGCGGTAACTCCGTAGGCCTAACCATTGCCGAGAAAAAAGTTCCGAAATATCAATCACAGTACATTTGTATGAAAATGCAACATTCGTGCACCTATAATTTTCTTTCTTTCCTATAAAACAGCAAACAGCACACACATCCGTGACCAGCTCATGAAGCTCTATCATTTCGTATCTGAATCATCAAAATCGGAGACAAAAGTCATTCAAAATTTCCCTTACGATCGAAAAAATACGATCTTTGGGAACTGTTTTTTCGGCTCCTATTTGACCTAAGGTTGTAATCCGTATACCATTAGAGAGGTCTCGGCAGGCTGATGACAAATCAAAGGACCGTATATTACAATATGAAACAGCGGCCGAGAACGAGAACCCGCAAAATTGCAAAAATCCAGATTTCCGAAATTCTGGCCGATCGATTCGGTTCTCAACTTTGCTCTAGAAATATAATAAGTTATATATCGTTCGATAGAGCTTTCAAAGGCGTGTTGAAAGAAGCAAACCATAACTCCATAGACTTAACCGTTGCCGAGAAAAAAATTCGCAAATATTAATTACAGTACATTTGAATAAAAATACAACATTCGTGCACCTATAATTTCTAACTTTTCATATAAAAAAGCAAAAAGTGCACGTACTCGTGATCAGCTCATCGAGATCTATCGTCTGATATCAAAAAAACCAAAATTGGGGACAAAAGGTATTTTTCCAAAATTTTCCTGTACTACCTACCCCCTTACGATTGAAAAAACGCGATTTTTCGGTTTTTTTTTTCGGCTCCTATTGTCCTCGAATATTAAGCCATACATCGTTCGAGAGGTCTCGGTAAGCTGATGAGAAATCAAAAGTCCGTTTGAACCTATACTAAACAGCGGCCGAGAAGCAGAACTTCCTAAATTGCGGAAATCGAGATTTCCGAAATTCTGGCCGATCGATTCGCTTTTCAACTTTTCTTTCGAAGTATAGTGAAATATATATCATTTGATAGAACTTTTAAAATTGTATTGAATAAAGCAAACCGTAACTCCATATGCCTAACCGTTGCCGAGAAAAAACTTCCGAAATATCAAGAACAGTATATTTGTATAGAAAGTGCAACGTTCCTGCACCTATGTTCCCTCATCATCACGAAAAACCGCGAATAATGCAAACATTTGTGATGAGCTTACCGAGCTCTATCGTTTGATACCAAAATCATCGAAATTCGAGACAAAAAATATTTTCTCAAATTTTCCCTGTACTACCCCCTCATGATTGAAAAATTGCGATTTTTGGGAATTTTTTTCTCGGCTCGTGTTTAACCTCGGGCGGTGGCCTATATATCGTTCGAGAGGTACCGCCGAGTAGACCACAAATCAAAACACCCTTTTCACCCATATCAAATATCGGCCGAGAACGAGAACCCCCAGGATTGCAGAAATCGAGATTTTAGAAATTCCGGCCGGTCGATTCGGTTTTCAACCTTTCTCTCGAAATATGCTAAACTATATATCATTTGATAGAGCTTTTAAAGTTGTATTGGAGGCAGCAAGCTGTAGCTCCATAGGTCGAACGATTGCCGTGAAAAATGTTTCAAAATATCAGTTACAATACATTCGCAGAGAATGTTCAACATTCGTGCATCTATAATTTCCTCATTTTAGCGGTAAACCATAGGCCAACAGACATATTTGTAATCATCTCATCGAGTGCTATCGTTTGATACAAAAATCATTGAAATCGGTGATGAGATCACTACAAGTGTGTGGATTGCATGCGGTTTCCCGTGAAAATGGGGCACGAATGTTGAACGTTCTATAGAAATGTAAAGCATTGGGGATTTCCGAAATTTTTCTCGGCAATAGTTCGGCCCATCGAGTTTCGGTTTGCTTCTTTCAATACAACTTTAAAACCTCTATCAGGTGATGTATAACGTGATTCATTTGGGAACAAAAGTTGAAAACCGAATCGACCGGCCAGAATTTCGGAAATCTGGATTTTTGTAATTTTGCGGGTTCTCGTTCTCGGCCGATATTTGACACATGCTCAAGCAGTCTTTTGATTTGTGTTCTACTCGGCGAGGCCTCTCGAACGATATACTGATTATAACCCCAGCTCAAATAGGAGCCGAGAAAATAGTTCCCAAAGATCGTATCTTTTCGATCGTAAGGGGGTAGTACAGGGAAAATTTGAAAAAATAGTTTTTATCCCTGATTTCGCTGAGTTTAGCATGAAACGATAGAACTCGATGAGCTGATCACGGATACGTGCACTATTTGCTGTTTTATTTGAAAATAGGAAAACTAGAGGTGCACGAATGCTGTAGTTCTATACAAATGTACTGTAATTGATATTTCGGAGTTTTTTCTCGGCAATCGTTAGGCCTATGGAGCTGCGGCTTGCTTCCCTCAACACAACTTTTAAAGCTCTATCAAACGACGTATAGATTATTATATTTCGAGAGGAAAGTTGAAAACCGAGTCGACCCGTCAAAATTTCTGAAATGTCGACTTTTGCAGTTTAGGGGGTTCTGGTTCTCAGCCGATATTTGATATAGGCAAAAACGGTCCCTCGACTTGTGATCTACTCGGCGAGACCTCTCGAACGATATACAGGTGACTGCCCCGAGCAAGCAAGAGCCGACAAAACAGTTCCCAAAGATCGTATTTTTTCGATCGTAAGGGGGTGTACAGGGAAATTTTGAAAAAATGACTTTTGTCTCCGATTTTGATGATTCAGGTACGAAATGATAGAGCTTCATGAGCTGGTCACGGATATGTGTGTTGTTTGCTGTTTTATAGGAAAGGAAGGAAATTAGAGGTGCACGAATGTTGTATTTTTATATAAATGTGCCTTATTTGATATTTCGGAATTTTTTCTCGGCAATAATTGCGGCTATGGAGGTAGCGTTTGTTTTTTTCTATACATCTTTGAAAGCCTCATCATATGATATAAGTCGTGACTCATTTGGGGACGAAAGTTTAAAACCGATTAGAGCGGCCAGAATTTCTGAAATCTCCATTTATGCGATCTTGGGAGTTTTCATTCTTGGCCGGCATTTCATATGAACTCAAACAGCCCGTTGATTTGTGATGTAAGGTGAATGGATATGATTCCCAGGACAAGTGCGAACCGAGAAAAAACTTCCCATAAACCGCATTTTTTTCTATCCTGAGGGGTTGTAAGGGAAAATTTGGAAAAATATTTTTTTGTCTCCAATTTCGATGATTTTCATATCAAACGATAGACAAGAGATAGAGTTATAACATTTTTTTCCGCCAACCAGATTGTAATGACTAAACAAGGAAGAGAAAGGTTACTTGACCTAAAAGAAAACTTACGTGACCCAAGAGAAGGTTATGTAACCTAAGAAAAAGCTTGCGTGATCTTAGAGAAAGCTTACCTGACGTAAGCATAAAGTTTCTACTGGTGGGGTCAGAAACATAGAAAATTACATTTTCTTTTCGCGTAGATATGAGAATTTCAACCATACAAAAAGTGTGCGAAATGTAATAAAATTAAAGCATTATAGTTATAAAGTAAGTAGTGAAAGTTATGATTATAAGCAAAGAGTAGAATTATCGATTAGATCCACAAATATTTCTGCCTTATATATGGAAATGACTCAAATGAAATACCTTTATTTCACAGTCAATAATGAACATCTTGGTTGAACATATTACTATATTCTTACTATTAGCAATATCAATAATGGCATCTTTCAAGGTTTGTATGCGTAAACTTTTTGATGTTTGAGTGAAATTATCAAAGATCGAACTCTTATGAAATACGAAAAACATTTTCGCAAAGATTTCCAGCAGTGATCAAGTAGAGGAATTCTTCGTATGTATATCTTTGTAAGCACGCTGAAATCTATTTATCCAATATTGCGTGGAATGCATTGAAAAGTGTAGTTTCTATTCTTTAAATACACCTATTCGGAGTCTTTAAATGACCAGATGAGACAGGTGCCGAGTTGAAAGAGGGGACGGAGAAAGGCGAATAGGGGGCAAAGGAAAGGATTTCTGGAATTGTACTTTGCATTAGGCTGTGAGAGTGAAAAATACAAATACAATAGAATGAATGAAAATCACAGTAAGTTACAACGTAAGAGCACATTAAAATATGGTTTAAAAGTTGATGAAAACATTGCAAAAAATAACAATAGAACGTTATGACCTAGACTATACCAACAAACTATATAGAATAGGACCTAATAAAAGCAATAACAATCTCATTTCAACAATTAAATACATAGAATTCGAAGAGACATTAGAATGATGGCACGAGTATCAACCAAGCAACGAGACCGAAATCGCAAGCAATTCAGATTAATTCACTCAAGAATTCGAAGGGGATAGGCGTTCTCTATCAATGCCGAAAAAAAAAGCGAAAGGTTAATCTGTATCAGTGCACAAGCACATTCACACAATCACCCCATGGCACAAACGCTACTGTGTGCTCAACCCTGAAGTGTTCAAGCACGAGTAAAGCTTGCCTTCAAGACATGTGCCTAGAGGTTGCAGATTAACTCTTCTGCGAAATGAATTCTATGCAATGATCTAATTAGAAAAAAATGGAGACTTTACGATATAAAAAGAAAAAGAAATATTCGAATCTATGAATGTGCAATGCTAACGATTCCTATGTGATCTGTGGTTTTCGGATATCGTGACAAGACAATAAAGCATATTGCGCAGAATTCTTGAAGATATTGACATAATCAAAAGGTACTCGTAAGTGGTTTCCTTAATAGCATTGAAATGTTATGTTATACTTCCTCCCCGCCCCATCCCCCTTCCCCCGCACCTTTCGAAAAAAGATTCATTTTGAGATGCGGTCAGAGGTGGCAAATCTTGCAACTGATAAGCGGGCAAATACAGCCTCCATTACTTGAAAGCCGACCTATTACATATCCACCACCACTATCTCGCCTCTGAGATATTTTCACTGATGCAACAAAGCATTTTTGCGGGGAAAATTTTGCAGACAAAGCTACCTAACAATCAGCACCATTAACGAAGAAGATAACTTGGAAAACAAACATTATTGACATAAAATGATATGAGCGCATTGCAATACTTGGCAAATATATAGAACGAATCGAATGAGATGCCACAAGATTTGTTCACGTGATGATTAGGAACGATTGAGGAAATTTCACCAGAAAGTAGTTTCACTGAGAAGGCGAAACGTCACTAAAATGGTAACTATTTCAAATTAGAATCTTTGAAGGGAAAAGGGAATTGAGAGTACCTTACTTATTCCCAATTCTTGCTTGAAAAAGTACTACATCATAACTTGAAAAGAATCATAAAATACCACAACATCGTTTCTGAAAAGGAACATAAACACTTTCACTTAGCTCTGGAATGAGATCAATCACATCATGACCTTCTTCGAACACTATAATATTTCCGTTTTGAATCGTTTTCGCAAGATCCAGTAGCATTTCGTCGATCACTGAAATACTGAATGCTCTTAAAAAATTGAAAGATGTTCAACAGAAATGAAGGTATGTATATATATATATATATATATATATATATATATATATATATATATATATATATATATATATATATATATATATATGCGCTGCTGCGCGTTGCTATTGATAGTGTAACAATATCGAAACATTGATAAATAACTCGCTGATGCACAAGGATACTTAAACTAGCAACTCATTGCCGACATATGCTCTGCTTCAACGACACACCGACATAGATTAAAAAGGAAAAGCAAGATAATACTGAAATAAATAAACCTACAGACGGGATCCAGTGCGGTTATTTCGTAGAATTTGGCGTTATGCATTAAGGCCTTCGTTGCGCCCTCCCCATATGCAACCTGTCTTCGGTCACCGAGATCGCCCTTGTTGCCAATCAGGAACAACAGCGGATCGGTCTGTCCTGAGCATCGCTCCAATTCTTCAATGTTTCTCTGTCATATTTTCATCCTTTATTATAAAACAATCCTGCGATAAGAGCTATGACTGTGGAAAAAAGATTTAGCCTTCTTATAAGAAAAAATTCTTGTGTGAAGAAAACCTATCACCCAAGAAATGTTTGTTGTGAAAAAGTTACTATTTTTAGCGATTCTATCTATTTTATTTTTAATTGTTATGGCAGACACGTTGCAGATGGTTCATTCTAAGGGATGGTCGAAAAGAGATTCATTTTAGATCATCCAGTCAAGGCCAAGGAGCCACTGGGTATCCGCAACATGGAAATGTCCTCTTCCTTTGTGTTCATGGATGTCGAAGTCGCATTCATAATAATCAGGAACATTGAGATCTTTTTATTGGCGAATTCGGCGTTAGGGCGATGGCAGCAACTCCGGACAACAGGTCGTGACTTTAACTTTGACGCTGAGTGCCGACTGCCTGCCGAGCAGCATTTGAATAGTGGGCCATTGATCTCGACTCTCCGGTATATGCGATTGATCTGTGTGACATCCGTCGCGGTATAGAGAGCGACGATGACACTGCTTGCACTTCTGCGGTTGAACTTTGAAATCTTTTCTCCAACTTAGCGAAGTTTTTAAAGAGATGTTTTTGTGGCCCACCGGATTCCATACATGGCACATCTCGTTGAGACAACCACAGCCTTTGGTCGAATGCCGCCCTCCTAAGGGGAAGTAAGATGAAGGCAGATCCCACGTGTAGTTCTTATTGACGGCGGCGGCATTGCTTCTGGGTGAAGGATTAGTGGTGAATTGCCAAGGAGCTCGAAATGTTGATTGGTATTCAAGAATTGCTAGATTTCGAGATTGAGCTTCTTCAATTGTCGTTTCTGGGTTGTCTTTCATCTTACGCACAGCACGAACGCGAATGTCAATATCTATAGCAATGTGGAAGCTACAGATCCACAATCGCGCCTCATTTCTTCGCAACTGAAGGCGTTGAATTTAATCATCTCAAGACATCGATTGACGATCATGTTATAGTTACGTTTTTTTCGAGTCTTTTATCAACGATCTACAAGAGTATTCATAGGTGACAGTCATAGAGTCCTTTCAAAAGCTCCGATAATCCCTTGCAACTATCCTTCTTAAAGAACTATATTTATCCCATTCACAATACAATTCAGAAGAAAACTGAAGGTATACCTCTGATCCAATTTTCGACGTCATCAAACGATTGGCGTGAAGTTATGTCATAGACAATAATGGCCGCTGTTGCGTTTCGCATGTACATCGGCACCTTCAACAGCCCTCTTAAACGATAATAGTCGGCGGAAAAAAACGACACAAAAAAGAACACCTAAACCCCTACGCCTTGTTCTGGAATAGATTTACTTTATATTACGTTATATATATATATATATATATATATATATATATATATATATATATATATATATATATATATATATATATATATATATATATATATATATACATATCAGATATGTCGCATAGAGTAGGTTACATATATTTAAATATAGATTAAACGCAAAATATGATGCTACACAATATCGTAGGACAATTAAAAAAGCCTAGACGTCCTTGAATTTTTTTTTTCCGGAGAAAAGGTGATTTATTTGGTTTGAAAGAATGAATGAGATCGTCACTGAAGGAAATGTTAGGTGCATTAAAATGTTCGCATTGAAACATCTGAAGTTGCAATTAAATGAACAAGCCGATCGATGAATAAAAGAAAATTTTGCGAAAAACATTCAGAACACAAAAGAAAATAGTAAAAAAACATAAATAAAAAAATCGATGCAAGTCTAGTGCTGAATGAAAAAAAAAAAACTTTTGAACGCAACAAAAATTAAACGTCACTTCCTTCGATAAGGGAGATTCTGTGAGAGAGGAGCTTGACGTGGCGAAAATTTATTTGTGGCGGTTAGGCAACAGCGTACCACCTCGCTATGCCTTCCCTCCCCCTTCCCCTACTTCGTTCCATTTCCATCCTCAATTGCTAATGGTAAGCAAAACTAATATGCAAGTAGAAGGTGGTACTGCAGTCGGGGATAAACTATGATAAGGGAACCAATTTCAGCGCTTCTAAGCATTTGTGTTAGGAACCTTAAATCAACAGACAAAATAAGCATTATTCCCAAATATTGTTTTCTTTTTACGATAAAGTTTGACGTTCTATAGCCGTTTTCCTATCTTCCATATTCGGCGGTTTTCGTAATTTTTTCCACGGAATGAAGTCGATGAATAATTTGAGCAATATGTAAATGGCGCTTAGTGGATTAGAGAAAAACGAATATGCATCACGCTTACCATACATCGAAATCGTTCTTGACCGGCCGTATCCCAAATCTGCATTTGTAGCGATTCACCATCTACATCTCTACAACAAAAGAACAGACGGTTACATAGTAAAGATTAGCGATAGAGAAAACCCTCATAGTAATAGATGGTAAAATTTAAAGAACGGGAAAGTTTAACTGATGAGTGATGGAAGTTGGCAATAAGAAAATAATGTTGCGAAGATAGTGCTATAGAAATTCTAATGAAAAGCGTATTTCATGAATATATGTTGAAATAGATTATTCTACTATGGTTGTCATTTGGTGGTTTAACGAGTATGCAAATGTAGCAACATGGCGATTACAAAATAAACGCTGAGAAGTACCATGAACAAGGAAACTCAATGATTTAGAAAAATCCTTCTATGCACCTTGAATAATAAAATTTTTTCTTTGAAAAAAAAAGCTTTCTATACAACACTGTTATTTACGCACATAATAGAAATGAAAATAATCTTACTATTACCGCTGATATGTGCACTTCTCATAGGTACTCATTGGGAGGCATCCAAGAAGACGATAACTCGCTCATAACGAGCTCGTAGTATACATCAAGTTTCTCATGATCTACGAAAATAAAAATCGAGGATCAAGAAGGAAGAGCTAAGGGAAGGATTATTCCTAAACAGTGAAGTTCGTTTTCCACAGCATTAAACAAATATGCAAAAAAAGCGATTTTGAATGGAACACTTTCCCTTCAAGTGTTAAAATATCAACATTTATAATTCACACTCTCCCTGGTGTATTTTCAAAATTTACAGCAATTAGTTGAAGATAGCTATATTATGATTTAAGAAATAAAGGAAACATGCCAAACTGTGGATACAATGAGCAATCAAATGAAACGGAAGTGATGAAAAATGACAATTAAAATTTTTCTTATAAAATTTTTAATTAAACGCACATATTGAGTACATTAAATAAATGAATAAAGTGTTGAATAAAGAAACTAACGCTTCACATGTGACGAATGATGCACCAATAGTTGCGTTGTGTGTGGTAAGTTCACCACCATATAGTTGACGATAGATAATACTTGTTTTACCAACACCTTAAATACAGTCTTTTGCTCGATGATTATAACTAAAGATAGTTTTTTTTTTCATGATACTTTATGTCAATAGTTTCATGATTAAAGATAGTTTATTATGGCTGCCAAATAAGCAAAATTAGGAAAACTGAAATGAACAGAAATGCAGGATAAATAATTCGTCCTTCGCAATGAAATAATAAAGGAAGACATAGGAAGCATTATCCCCATTTGGTATCTATGTATGTGACATATTGCTCGGGAATTAAGCATGTTATTTTCATCGCTAAAGGATTGGTAGATGGAAGTGAGTGCGTTCGATAATACATATGTGTTAGGCTATCAAGCTGGTCCTGTAATAACAGGAGAGACGAATAAGCGATACGTCTTATCGAGGTGTAAACAGCAATCTACCGTAGGTGATTTCTGTTTACAACAAAGACGATTTGATAAGATCCAACGATCGAAGCGAGCAAATGCAATAGAGGTCCCTTCAACATTCACATATGTCGACCCGTTTTGTTTACACACCCAACATCGTGAAGGGGATTCCCCCACTTGATAACACATCGCCGCATATCGCTGCAAATGTGCAATACGCACAAATTTATATGTCACAATCAATTCCCATTGCTTTTCATCAATAATCGCAACAGGAATCCGCGTTCACAAGTTGAATTTATAATGCACTATGAGAGAATTTTCGAATATTTTCATTAAAAAGGAAAACGAACGAAGAACAACATCCAATCGCTTCTTTACATTGTTAGCTGCTGGGTGGTCATCATCGAATAGTACCGTCATAGATTCACTCAGTTTCTTCTTTGACAGTTTTCGCGCTTTCCGCTTACTATGCCTTACGTATAAATCTTCTCCCTCACCTTCTCCACTTAATAAAGCTACCAATTCGGAGAGGTCCTTCAAAGTTCTCTTCAAATTTTCCTTTTCTGGGAGATTTTCGACTTTCTCCCGTATCCCTTATCCCTCTGCCTCTGCTCGTTCGACCACTCGGCGAATAACAAAAAAAGTCCATCGCAGTAACTCCATCAAAATAATGATAGCTCTATGCAAATACGCTTACTTATCGCGTGACCCCAATGAAGCTTTAAAGGAGAAGAATATTTGAAAAGAAACGATGTTACTCTTTGGCGTTCCGCTGAATTGTTTATTTTTTTGAAATCTTTCGCACAAACATAAAATAAACTAACCTCCTAATTCTCTCAATATCCCTTAAGCATCGTGCTCTTTATTTTATCACAAGAATTAAATCCGAAAGGAATTGAACTCCAATAGAGGTTTTAATTTCTCGCTCGTATGGCAGCTGTAGTTTTTAGGTATAAATGCTTTGCAGGTCGATGCAAAATGTAGCATTTCTTGAATTAATTGAATTTCTGGTAATTAGTTACATACTTGTTTGTTGTGTAAGATGTTTATGTAGAATAGACTTTAATCCGGATACAAATGCCGAAGGAAATACCTTCCAACATTATGAATATATTAGAAGCAAGAAGATGACAACGATGAGAATGACGAATGACAACGAGAAGAGCAGTATAAGAAACAAAGTTATGACAAGAGCATAACAAATTCCATCAATCACAGAAACTAATCTCAGGGATAGATACATGATGGAGGAAGTGGATTAGGTAAACAAACCAGAATTCCCAAGTGTAACGACCTTCGCTTTGGATGAGGGAATCGAGAGTGAAACGTCGTCTGCATGTTCACGCACTGCCGCTTTCACCCTTTCAGATGCATACAAAGACTTCCATGAGTGCTCCATTGTATCACTGCAGATTTCTTAAAAGAGTTGATAGTGGATCAAATAGAATCAAGTATTGGCGCCGATATATTCATCTGTATCCATCGAATCGTATCGATATATAATCAAACAACTCATATAATCAAACGCCAAATATCGTCCAATAAGATCCATTGGCAGCATCCATGATACCGTTAGGTTATGACTTGCATTCTATGTTCTTGCAAGTAAATACACCTGTAGAATATAAGGCCAGTTGTCTGGACCATTAACGATAAATTCATACAGATTAAAATTTGTTTCCTACAACTTGCTTTTTTAAGGAGGAACGATTATAGCCGTACGATGCAAGGAAGGTCCTATGAACACAGTAACCTAGTTCAACCTAGTTCGTTGGTTAGCCTCAATTATTTCTCCCGAAACGGGAAGAAAGACGACAACTAGTGTTTGGGATGGGAGATAGGGTTGCACGTTGTGTAGAGAAAATGAACGGTGGATTTTCTTAGTTGTTTGAATATTAATGAATGGGATAGTTGAATCAATATGAAATAAAAGATTTTCAAATTTTCAGAACGCTTTGAGAGAGAAAACATCAGAGACTACAAAGGAAGAAAAAAATGTGCAGAGAGAAATGCGAGCAAATGAGATTGCTTTGGTATCGAACCTCCGTAATGTTATTGTTGACTGCCGATTATCTAGAAGAGGTGGGCTTCTCTCAGGTTGGACTACTACCATTCCCGTACCTTCGCAGGATCTGAATAATCGGGAGGAACAAAAAAAAATAAGCACTCTAATCGTATGGTTTTTTCCTCCCTGTGAAATAAACCACGAAAGCAAAGCTATGAGAGAATTGCAACGAGCATCAGCGGTGCTGTGGACAATGCAATGAGCATAGACGAAACAGGTTCCGATAACGCTGAGGCATCACTGTAACGTGAGGGTCAAACCCACGAGGGTTTAGTGACGTATTGCAAATACGATCGTGCAATCAATCATCCCATCGCATCACAAAACAGTGATGCGCTTATAGACCATACAAAGCAAGACCGCCCAATACTGTATATTTTTAAACAGAAATTTCCACAAAACCTTAGCTATTTGAAAAAGTTCTTTGCCGAAAATCGTTTTTACGATCACACTTGAGAAGTACTGGAGAAATGTAACTTGCAAGTTTTGTGCTGTTCTTTGGCCAGTCAATTATATTAAGGTCGCTATCATAGCTGTTAAATTTCAACTGTGCAACTTTCAAGAATTGTGAGTTCAAGCAGCTGCCAACAAACAGACAGACAAACAAATAGACGCATGCGCAGGCAATACGCCACTATAGTACAAGACGTTCACAAAAGTGCTGTCCGTATGAATAGGATCGGCTCTACCAGTGGCGATGATGAATGTCATACAATTCCTGATTTGTGAAGAGCTAGATGCTCCAAGCATTTCATTCGCCTTGTTCGAATTTGAGCCAAGAAACAAACGCGTAATAACGCTGAAAGTACGTAAAGACAGAAGCGCCTAAATGTTGAACGTCGATTTTTATCAGTAAGCAATCCATCTTATCGTCTTTATTTGCGTTAACATCTTCGATTGGATCTGCATGGTGGGAAACGGGCCGGCAGATAATCAATCTATTGTTTGAATAAATCATGAAAGGATAGTGCTATGCACCCTCGCTTTATCGTTGAAAAAAAACCCCACCACCTTGGTCCTAGGAAATTATGCTTTAAAAATTTACATTTGAAATATTTTATAAATAGTAGAGTGAATATTTTTCACGAATACAAAACTATCACCGTAATGATGGTTTAGGTCCATCCAATTTTTCGAGATCTAAAGCTTTAAACTTTCGAAATTCCTGGTGGAGTGCCACAGTGAATTTATGGGAAAAAAATAGAAGTGCTAGAGAGGTGGATGCGATATACACTTTTATATTTCATTTCACTAGATCGATCAACTATTCAAATATGCAAATGCCGATAATTGAAAAAAATAATCGCCTGAAAATGAGCTTCCTCATGAAATTATTCGATTAGATAGTATAAATCTTGAGTCTATGAACTGCTTTTTTTTCTCAACAAATACGGCCGTCAACAAAAATTTCATTGCTTCCTCAAAAAGACAAACAGTAACGCATGCGGGAAACACATGAAATCAATGATATCTTGCAAGGAATTGATTGCCAAAAATTTCGAGAAATCGATTTATTAAAAAATATTAGAGCAGAAACAATAAATTTTGTTATGGAATGTAGAAAAATCAAAATCATCGGTGGCAACAATCTACGGTAATTGATAAGAAAACTTCGATGAACTCTGAGTTTTCATGTAGTCAACTCAGCACAGATCATGCAACAAAACTTTGCATTCACTCATTTTTTTTTAACGTGAAACGATTTCACTGTGGAAGAAATGAGCATCTTCGACTCAACGAAAATAGCGGGCAGGCGTGGTGGACGAAAATTTCAGTGCAGTAATCACTTGGTACCCCATTTGTTGTGAATCTACTTTGATCTTCCATGTTGAAAAATTATTTCAACTGAATAGGATATCAACTTAATTTTCAAAAACGCTTTCTTAATAAGCAGAAGAAATGTGAAGGAGGAATGAAGAAAGAGGGAAAATTTCTAACGCTTATAAGCGGAAATAAATCCTCTCAAAATGAGCGCATTTAAAAATATTTAAAACAATACCTACTACCAGATGTACTTTTATATTCCGCTCATTTGACCAACCGGTTTCGTAAATTATTAACAAAAAATGAAACATCTCGAAAAATAGTTTCAAATTTTGACTCAACAAATCATCCGCACACAATTTTTTATTAAAAAAATTTTTTTGCTGTTCAACGCACTGATAAATAAATTTGAGTGGGAATCTTTTTCCGCATTCAAATATTTATAACTCCTTTCAAGATCGGCCAATTAATGTGCGTTATGCTATAGAAAGCTATTTTCTGGTGTAAATAATACTGATCAAATTTTGCAACTTTTTTTACATGTTGCATAATAAACCTATAATACATCTTAATTTGCAGAGATGCATAATAGAAAAAATGGAAAGAGAAATGTGCCGATATTCATCGAATTTTACTGAAAGAGAAGTTAAAGATAAGAAAAAAGTAGTTAATAAGGGAAAAACAATATTTATGAATGCGTGGAAATAGTTGCCGATAACGGCCCACGTATATAAATGTTTATATCTAATGTGCATATTCGACTATTCAAACAACGTCAACGTCTATTGATGTAATTATCATTTACAATTATAAAGGCTAGGATAATGTTGTGTATATGTATGGAGCGTTCTTTTTAAGGATATTCTTAATGAATAATGAATGGATCCACATGGATAACTATGTCGTCCATTTCTAAATAATATCAACTAAATCGCTCTTATGAGTGTCTTTTTGAAGATGTTGAGCCTAATATCATCTATGCCACTAAATATTATATCAAAGCTAGTGGTTTAATTAAAACTATCGTTACGAATAACCCGCCATTGTAGTATATCTAGTTTTCAATGCGATAGTGATGCATCGGAAAATGATAGTATTTCAGTTGGATAGGACTATAATTTTTAAGTGTTTGAGGAACACTGTAAAGTGGATGAACAATAGAGTACAGTTCAATAATAGCTGATAGGAGATGGTCTTTGTGGTATCTGAAGAAACTTCTAGAATTAGCTCAAGCTAGACCTTCAGCACTTCATCTGCTGAAGTTATTAAATAATTCAAAATTTAGAAACAAATGTAATAATAATATCGTGATGAAACGCCCATATATCATCATAACTATTTACTGTGAATTTCTTATCGGTACGATTCATAAAAAAGCTAACAAACAATTGTCAATATTTCGAAAGAATTGCATTCAAAGTTTTTGCAATGAAATTTCCACCTTATGAGCCTTCATATTAAATTTTATGCGCTTTTTTAAATTTGAATAGTTTTATTTGCAAAATTCCAAAAATTAATTGAACAAAACAAATAAACAAATAGTAAAAGCAGCACATTTTAATGCGTGAAATTTCACAACAGTTCTATTTATGCCAATGAGTTGTAACGAAATCAATGATAACAACAAAATTAGTGATAACATCGGAGCGAATGCGATGGGAAATGCGGAAAAAGGGGCGGAAAATGATTCATAGCAATAACAGTAAACAGCAATGAAAGATTCTACTCTTCCACCTGTAATATTCTAGCAAAGTTGCAACAGTTTTATACATGATTGCACTAGCGCGTGATACTGCCTTATTTACCTGTGACCATGAATAAGCTGACCGACTGCAAATAAGAATGGCGCAGAATACACCCATTACCACGATAACAGCGATTTAAGATGCATAGGTAAAATTTTCCACGTAGCAAGTAAAAAATATCAATGAGAAATACGCCAAAATAGTACATAAGTGGGTAAATCAAAAACGAACCTAAAACTGCTTCAACAACGGGCGGAAACGAATAGAAAAGTTAATCGGGCACCTCACTCATTTATTGGTTCGCTAACCGCCTTTGGGATCTCAAACTCAACCACCAGAAACAAAAAAAAAAAAAAGAAAACGCTTTAGTGGGACACTACTACTCACACCTATGACATACAAGTGCAACGAAAGACATGTAATTGTGTATATAGAATATCAGGTATACTGATGTTTTTCACACTGCAATATATTCGATGATAGGAGTGAATATTTGACTAAATTGAGGTCATTTTGCACAATGAGCTCAACTCAAATGTAGTTATTGAACGTATTCAATCGATCGGGCTACAGAGGTTGCAGAAAATCAGCTTTCACTTCTCAACGTACAGATTAATCAAAGTGTATGCGATTAAAAGAAAAGTTCAACAACCTAAAGTTGGTTAATAAAGCTGAAAGTAAGGGAAAGAAGGGAAAATTAAAGTTATCGTATAGATGTGGGTTGCAATGTTGTTAAAGCCATCGTTCAAGTAGATGAGAGCGCACACTCGACGTCTAATGAATTATCTCTTCTGAATAATAGAGAAAAGAGCGCCCTGCAGCGCCCTAAACCCGTTTTCTTGTACTATATATATATATATATATATATATATATATATATATATATATATATATATATATATATATACGTAAATAGGTATGTTAATGCTTCTTTACAAATAAAAAGTATTTCACATTTCTCACAAATTTCACTTATGGTACTATTCTTACTTAGAGTAATGCACTAGGAGGTAGCAGGGCTGTAGCCAAGCCGTAGGACAGGAGGAACTCTTCCTGCCGAAGCGATGCAATTGATTAGTAGGTAATTAGCTAGAAATAATTAGTAAGTAGGAGTCTTTGTAATACAGCTCAAGCATCCCCTTATTACGATGAAATATTTCTAGCAAGATATGGCTTTCAACGTTTTTTTTTTTCATTTGAACGGTTCTACTTGCCTTTTTAAATGGTGAATACAATAAAAAAAAATTTCAAAGGTAAGAAGAGAACCGTAAAGTCCTAAACCAAGAGTGTAAATAATACTATAAATTAACATTAATGGCAAATTTAATATAAATATTAATTAATGGAATGGAAACAAAAACTTAGATTAGAAAAATTATACTAACAGATTATAGTGAAATGGAATTTAATATCGTTTTCTTCATTTGTCTTTCATTTAATTTGTAACGTTAAATTTAAAAGAGTTAATCGTTCTATGAAGAAAAATTTAAAAATAGTTGATCATACAATAAAGAAAATATCAATCCAAGCTGTTCGAAAAGCTTCAACCTTAGAACTTCTATTGAGCAAAGCGTTGAGAATTTCTGAAGTCTTGGATTTAGTGATTTCGCATTATAATGCGTCACTTATCATTTCTGTTCATTCTTCTACACTCATCCGCTTAATTCGGCGAACGTGAAAAAGTTTTAGATGGCTGATATATCTATGAGCAATACTCTCAGACGTTTGCGAGAGAATTTCTGTTTTTAGTGTTTAAGAAGCAATCCCATATGCCCTATAGAACTTTTTCTTTCAAAATTAAAAGACAATCTATAAGAAATATTTACTAATAGAAGGAAAAAAATCAAGCAAAAAAACGATCGATGTTTCTTTGTCTTAGGGACAGCTTGAAGGCATGTTCCTTGCTAGATGGTAAGCGTGGCGAAACGATGAAGAAAAAGAGAGGTGATAGGGAAGAGTACGTGAAAATTTTGTGCTCGGAAATCTCGATGGTGCGTTAAATCTGCCAAAAATTCAACGATGAGGAGTTTTAAAGATTTGCATTCCCCCACCGATGATTCGCCGATTGAATAGCAAGTCAGAAAAACTATAAAATTTTCGCAATAGAGAATAACTTTGCTTGATATTTTGTAGCAATAGACATTGATGACAGAAAGGATTCATCACATATCCTATCACTACTACTAACTAATAAGTCGAGTACAGTAACTCTATGCTAACTATATGTTACTGTAATCTTACTATTAGCTAACGCAACTATCTGGACTAATTATTAGTGTTTGATCCTGCCTACCAATGCTATCGGTAATAGTGAATGCTTATTATGAGCGCTGAGCACTACTCAAAGTCCCTAATATCAGTGCTATATGATCACACCTGATATTATTTAGAACCAAGAAGTGTTACCTAATGCTAGATTCGAATAATGTCATTGACAACATGACCGACCATTATTATGAATTTATCTAAGACTATGATACTACAAATTACTTTATTCTGCTGTACTATTTCTCTAGCATCTAATACTAGACATTCCACTGATACTATTATTACTGGAACTATCTGATTATTATTTGTGCTGTTTTTATTTAAATAATGCTACTGCTAGAAAAACTTTCTAAAACTATAAAATGAAAGCAAAGAACGAAATCTTTTGGGAGAGTATGATGAGATGCAATTGTGATGTGCATCTCTCAATGTGCTGATTGATGCACTGCGTTGTGCCTAATGCAATAGTGATCATCATCGGCTGTGCTGTTGTAAACGAGAAATTTTATTCAACATTTACGCTCATAGGGGGGTTTCCACTGGAAAGCGTCTGGTGTACAACCTTCTTATGTTACTCCCAGTTGTAAATCACGCACTCAATATCTGCAACGCCCTAATAGCTGGAGCATTTTACGGTCGAGGTCACTCTTGAGATACGGCACGTCTTGTGACCGACTGACCATCGACTTACCGCACCGCTTAATCAATAGCCTAGGCAACGCAATGTGCATCCCCACGGTGATAAGGTGATATGACGTCATGGTGATGGAACTTTCGAGACACACTTGGATAAATGCTTAGTGATAAAACAATAACCAAACATACTCCATTAGCGTAATTATTCATATATGCATATGTTGCATAAAATCGCATATATTCAATATAATTGGCTAGCCAAAATTAAAGTTTTGCATGTATGAATTCAAAACTATGAAACAGGAAAGAAAACGATACATTCCAACGGATTTGGGTAGAACATAATTATTTGATCAAAGCCAAGCCGGTTCCGATCAGGCTACGGGCTAAGCAGGATTGATTCGAGCCATTTCATGTCGTTAGCAATTATTTCGATCTGAACTCTCGTATGTTTAACGCAAGCACCCTATCAATTAAACGGGAAATAAGTTACGTTACCATGGACCTGACTAGAGAAGAAACCCAACTATGCAGGATTCGAAAGGCGGTCTCGCATAAAATGGTTTCTTAGCGTATCTATGGCGGTGATTTTGAAACCCTTGCAAATCGAGGAATTCAGACCTGTCTGACGATAGGTTTCTGGTGAGGTGATGGGTAGTTTCTTCATCAATTGCTATTACAAGAAGTGCATGGCGATTATATTGAATATTCAAACATATCATCGTGGAAACGAAAAAAATGTTTCAGTGAATATTTCATCTGGAAGGCTAAGCGATAAGACTATAAGCCTAAACGAATTGATACACAAAAAAGAGGAACATAAAGCGGAATATGTGAAGCAACGTTAATAATAAATATATCAAACGAAATTAACGACAATGTGCACTGACTATCACATCTCGCCATATGACGTTGAATCGTAATGAATGTTGAATGCAGTGCGGTTTGTCAATGACAAGCAATGCGGGCAGCAGGGGTCACATGAATCCCGCAGCTACGCTAGCGGGGTCACTTCAATAGATGACCACATGACGATCAATAATCACACTTCTGCTTCAGCACTGGCATAGAAGTTATGCAGCTAGGCCTATGATCAAATAAAAGAAACAAGGCAAATCACCATTGTACATGCTAATTGTTATCTCCTCATAAAACTATATGATCATGCCAATGATCACATCGAAATTTCTGTAGTTTGCATGTTCTCTGTTTCGACGTGTCGTCGCGCTAATTAAGTGATCATCACTGAAGACCGATTTTAGAATATTTTTACTTGAAGGGTGTTTGTTTGTTGAGCATATCATGTGTGAAGTTAAGAATCGCCTCTAGGTCACAACCGCTAGCTGTAACACATTCGCGAACGGCTAAACGTTTTGATAATCTGAGCCTAAATCGATGAATCGAATCCCTGGAGCTGAAGGGCGGCTCTAACCGAATTTGTGAACTTTTATGGCGCGTAAGCTGCCCCAGCAGGCATCTTTTCAATGAGGAATGTGCTGTCGAAGGTCACATTAGAAACAAAGGGCGAGCAATTCGAAATCCCCGGCGCTTCAGATCGAAATTGGAACCGATCGGCGATTGAGCCGTCGCGCAATCAGCATTACTCCAAGGTACACGTTATGCAGTGCTTCAAGTGGTAAAGATTTTGAGTCTAAAATGTTCTAAAACTAGTCTACTATATGGGGTTTGGGAAGATCCAAGCACCACTGCCCTTATATCGCTGACCCTTCTTGGTATATCAATCATAGGCCTAGCTGCATAACTTCTATGCAAGTGCTAGAGCAGAAGTGCGATTATTGATCGTCATGTGGTCATCTATTAAAGTGACCCCGCTAGCATAGCTGCGGGATTCGTGTGACCCCTGCTGCCCACATTGCTTGTCATTGAGAAACCGCACTGCATTCAATGTTCATTACGATTCAACGTGATATGGTGGATATGGAACAATCAGTGCATATTGTCGTTAATTTCGTTTGATATATTTATTATTAACGTTGTTTCACATATTCCGCTTTATGTTCCCCTTTTTTGTGTATCAATTCGTTTAGGCTTGTAGTCTTATCGCTTAGCCTTTCAGATGAAATATTCACTGAAACATTTTTTCTGTTTCCAGCGAGGATAATATCTTTGAATATTCCATGTAATCGCAAATGGAGCCCTGGGTTTAAGTATTCGTTACATACTATAGTCGATATTCTCTTATCTTTTAAAAACATCTAGACGATGATCATGACAATGCAAAGAGACGATCAATACGGTCCCCATATGACAGATGAGAGGATAAGAAGCTCCTCGTTTATAACAAATAAAACAGATAGGAAACAGGCTCTCTTCCCTCTCCCCTGCTACAACGAAAAAAAATATAACAATCTTCAGTAATTGCGAGCACTTCACATGATTCAGGTACAATGCGTTAATTGCTTATTCGATTCTTCGAATGCGATAAGAAATATTCCGATTCCATGCGGCTTACGCTAAAACACCGAAATCAGCTTTGTGTTCCTCCTACGCCTTCCAATCCCATGATATTATTGTAGAAATGAATTCCTTATGATTGAAAGCAACCTTGTGGGCTATACTTCTAATGTACGTTTTCCTCAAAAGCAAAATGTTTTGTGATTTGACTGAAAGCTTTTCTTTTATGAATCAACTGGATGTTCAGATCTAGGAATCCAACCAACCATAGAAATTGCAGCTGGCACAACTGCACTGCTTTATTGACAACGTTATCTAACTCATATTTCTGAACAAAATCTATGTTTTCGTTTGGCCACTAAAAACTATTCGTCCAACAGTACTCATGTTGCAAATGGCTATCGTTTGAATGATTCGATTTATTGTTCTTAAATTAAATCGCTGAGCATTTAATTCAACAGTTATGCAAATTATGCGAACCAATGGAATGTATTTGACTTCTTTGTCGAACATGAAACTATATTTGCTCTATTGACTGATGATTCATACCAATCAACACCAATCAATGATTCATACCACTTTATATATATATAAAGTGGTATGAATCATTGATTGGTATAGAACATTCAGTGGATTCTCTCTATACGCATTTTACTTTCTGCAACACAACAGTTCATGTTATACCGTTGTAAAAATTTCGTTAGTAATTGTAACGAATGACTCGGTCCAATGAAGGCGTTAAACTGTGCAAAGTGACCCATTAGATCGGTTTCAAGCTGATAATCTGCAAACTACAATCGGCATAACATCTTCATTTTGTCTATTTTTAATTAGCAACATTCTTTTGGGCGCAAGCTTAGCTCTACGCAAATCTATCGATGCCACTTTAGATTAGCCACCATCCACCATTCATCGGTGGAATCAATCGCCGAATCGAAAATTGACCGATCTCAGCTGTCTGGTGACAATCTACCTACTAATGTGAAAACGCAGTATAGTTGGATAAAGCATACAAAGAACGCTCATCAGCAGTGACGTTGTGCCATTACAGCAACCGCCCGATGTGGAGTTTTGGGCAGACTTCAGGGCAATGATTAGCTCATTTGTTTTGAATTGCCGATACGATTGCTTCGATGAAGAAAAAATTTATTGTTGTTTTGAGGGTTTATTTGCTGGCTTGCATGCGGATTAGTAGTTCAGTCGAAGATTACTGCCCCTTATTTAGAATATACAACGAGCGATGGCATGTAGGCATTGCCTGAGATAATATTTCATCACTAATTAACTCAATCGCCTCGTGCAGATCACGTCGTTCCCTGCAGCAAACATGTTTATATAGTAAATTCCCCAAAAGCTTCGGTAGCAGTGGGCTCAGCGGACTTCCAAAATGTGCTGATAGGAAGGCTAAACTGTTCCGCAAGAGGATTGCTATCTTCGGGACGAGCATCATATGAATAATCACGTGATATATTCGCAGTTTATATATATATATATATATATATATATATATATATATATATATATATATATATATATATATATATATATATATATATATATATATATATATATGTTTATATAGCTTCGCTAGGAATACTCTGCACATTTTGAACAATATGCCGATGCTTTGTAAGGTGCGTCTGTCCATCTGTATGTCTGTCTGTCCACTTGCACTTGCATCAAGTCGGGACTCGAGTTGCGAGCTTTGCTAGGAATACTCTGCATCATATAGTAACGGATACCATGATGTAACAATCCATAGTATGACCTTAATGTAAATGCGCATATTTCGCCAATTTTTTGGTACACTTCTATAATTAGTAGTAAAGATTTGTATTTCCATCACTGGAGTAAAGTTTGAGCAAATTTCACTTTCCATAGTATCACAAGCTGTACTTTCTTTTTGACTCATCAACTCCAGAGCCCCACACTCTCAATATTCGTCGTGAATGTTTTCTAGCAAGTTTTTGGAGAAGTATAAAAAATTACTTAGCGATGAAATTTGGAACTATTCACGTTTCATGCAAATTTCTGAAAGTTGTATGGAAAATTTACTTTAAAAAAGCATTTTGTACAAATCAAGTGAAAAAATATCTCAATTAAGGTCCAGCCGGTCTCATCAAGTTATGTGGATATTCTCCTTTCGTCTTTGGACTGTAGAGAAGATTGGAGCGATGAGGTATCGGATCGTGTGGGCCAGGTGTTGGCACATGCCCAGCACAGTACACCTGAAAGTAGCATCTGATCATATATGATGTGCTTCACGCACTTATTTGTGATCGTCTCAGTAATAACCCCTCTCCCTTCACGGGTGGATAACAAAACATTAGAAATATACGACCGGAAGCTATTTGTCCATCAGTTTTAAAAGGTGTCAAGACAGCGATCAGCGATATCATTACTCAACCAACGCTTATCAATATCACACTTCAACTTGAGACGAGTTTCATTGCGCAGAACGACACAGGAACTTGTCTAACAGGCGCAAGTGTTTACCACCTCCTGCCCCCAACCGAAGGGGGAGGGGACTGATCTCAGCTATAAAGAAAGTGATCGAGAAGCGTCTTTTGCTTTGATCGGTATGCACCTCATAAGTGAACAATGAATGATCTAGGTAGTTGTAAGTTGAAGTAGCTGTTTGAAACTGGGTAAACCTCTGCATATCTTGCGGGGTCAACTCATCTATTAGGAAGAGTGCTCTCAAGAGTCAACCCATGATGAACAAGATTGCAGCATTCTGTAACCCTCTTCAATGACGGAGGCAGCCAATGCAATCGTAGTCTGAAACCTCTGAGCCAATCGGCAGAGAGTGGAGTGACTCAAAGAGGTTTTTTTCAGGTGCTCCTAGCGATCTCTATCACAATAAAACCATTCCAAAGTAGAAGATGAATTTACAACTTTCTCTGGTCCTGTATCAACAATGCAATATTGACCAAATACCTCAAGATCTTGGTTATCGTTGCGATTGTTATGATAGGTTTTCAGTGATAATCGTGTTCCACATATCCAACATTTGAAGCAACCCTATAATTGATCATATCATCTCTTCTATAATATTCTTTCATCACCATTACTAAGAATTTCTAATAACATAAATAAGCTATAATGGAGGTGAAAGTTTTTCATGATAGAGAGATATTATTATATTAGATGATTTATTTAACTCAGTCAGATGAATTGATATCTTATCTTAAGCATCGGCTGATCATTCGAAGCCAATAAAAGGTAATTCAATTGTCGGCCATCTTGGAGAATTCATGAAAATTGTTCGTCACTGATAATAAATAGTCTATGAAATCATTATTTTGTTTACTTCAGAACTTCAAAAAACTATAATATTAACAATAAGGATTTTTTTGTGAACCTTTATCATTGCGACATTTTTTGATCGGTTCTATCTGCTTCCAGAAATGGCCACTTGACCATTGTCCACTACAGGAAGTTTCATATAAGTGCCTTTATTTAGGAAAGTCTAAATGAATAAGGATATGATAATGTGATAAGTGAATCGATTAGGAAATTGCTAGCCAAATAACGACTAGCCATTGGCTAATAAGAAATAATTGATGATGTGAATATGCATTTCGTTCAATATGCTCAATTTCACATATCTAACGATTGACATATGCACAAACAAACTTTATGAAACAGAACGCCGTCCTTGAGAGGTCCAACTTTATCGTTGAAATATGTAGGACGTTTACATCGGAAACACGGTTCCTTCATCCTCTAAAACAATCACAATTGAATGATATCAGAGATTTGAAATAACGCAGTAGCGAGCATATTCACATATAATTATTAGCATAAATATTTGCATACGGGTAAATTTGTGTATAATAAGGCAAGGTAGTCCGTTATGAATACCGCTCGAAAACTCCTTTCTTATGAAGGTGTCATAGAACGCATTATTATTGGTTTACTGCGATAAGCGTGATTGTTGACGAACTTGAAGTATTGACGTTATCGTTAACCGAACGTTGATAAATATGTGAGCATGCTTTACATCTGTGCGCACAGGCGTAGAGTTATATTGGGGAAGGAAAAAAGGAGGGAGGAGATGGGGACGAAGAGGTAATTCGCCTTCACCTCTTACCTGAGGTATTAGACAACGTAAGATCACATTCTCGACGTGTATGCATCAATTTCGCAAGAACGTTTTCGCTACAACCCGCCTATGTTGTAGGTTATACCACTCATAATATAGCCGTACTTGTATATTATAAAGCGATGTGAGGTGGAAAAAAAATGCTGAAGCACTATTAACTTTAAGAAGTGAGTCACTAAAATATTTGCGTTGTTGATAGCCAGCCGTCTAGTTTACTTGCGACAATTGACAACTTTCAAAGGAACGCATTCCACAGCTGAGTTGATGTTTAAACTCTAAAAGTTTGGCTTCATTGGATGTAACTGTTAGAATTAAGCAAGCTGAGGTATTCCGGAACATATATCTGATCTGACTCTGTGAAAAAAAAAACTGCATCGAACGCTAAAATTATTCATTTCGAAAATAGAAGACACCTAAAACGAACGGAAATAATGCATGAATATAGGAAATCAGATCAAGGAGCAACAACTAAGAACACCTGAAGAGAAGAGAAACTCAAAGAAGATCGTTTCCTCCACCCCTACGATAGGTTTGCAATGTTATGCAATTATAATTTAAACGACAAGTGAAAATGAACAAGTGGATTTCGATGTTAGAAAATGATTTCACTGTAATCTGTAATCGCCGTCTTTAAGTAGACAACTCGCAACATCATCACTGAAAATTTAACGACGCAATGTTCGACCGCTTTATTTAAACGGTCTCAGTCAATTGTAGTGCTCTATTATCGAACCCAGTTAGACATGTAGACTGCAGTAACCCTCAACTCGTGAAAAGAGACACTCTGTAAATATTGTGCGCATTTTAGCAATGTCTATGACAATGACTCCAACCTGGAGCCGAAACATCCCATTTGTTGATGCATATAACTTTTAGTGCTATTGATCCTTGTTGTAGCAAGTGTGGATATCAAACCAATAAAGCAGAAATCATGTGCCAAATATGCAAGATCAATCTACATCCGCTTCAATATCGCTTCTGACTGCCTTATTGAGCAGAATATATGGAACTGAGCTAAGTAATGCATAGGTGGGCATGAATGGGCAAAAATTAATCCAAAGGCGCCATGCCCCTCGATATAAGACCCCGCAACCCCATCATATAAGCCGACTACTTCATATGAGCTGATATAACAAATGCCATTTTAATGGAAATTTCTTCACCTCGAGGCGAACTTGTGCTTGAAGCAGCAGCTGATGAAAATATCTCTACGAAAATTCGACTCCTACCTTCTAATCTAAAGGTTATAATATCGTATCACACAATTTATGCAAAGAGATGTATATTAATTGCGCCCAACTATGAGAAGAGATATTAATGATGTATATAGAATAATAAATTTTATAATGTATAAAATAAATCCCTATTGGATGAAGTGGATGGTAAAAGATTACAACGGATCTATACCAAACATAGTGAACAGTAGATTACCAAAGTAATTAGGAATACATCACCTATGTATGAAGCAATGAACAAACTGCGAGTCATATCCATCTAAATGAGTACAGTAACTGTTCAGGTCGTTCAGGTGGATGAGATGAGGATGAGGTAGTTAGGTTGCAACTAAACAAGCTAAAGAGAAAGCAAAGGAGACAGAGGTCCGCACCCTCAAGAAGCTTGCTGGAAAAATGTTGCTGAAAGGTCGAGATTATGCATAGAGTGTGACAGTTAGTGAGGTACCGAACAACGAACCGGCTCTATCTGCTCTGCGTTGTTCGAGCACCACCAAATACTAAGCAAATAAAAGCTGTGTGCTCTTAGTGTCGACGAAAAAATTGCGAATGTGTCACAGCATTCTTGATTTAATTCTTGTGCTCTTTTTCTTTTTCTTTCTTTCTTTCTCTCTCTCCCTCTCTCTCCCTCTCTTTTAAGCGCTCTACAGAATTCACTAACTCATCACATCGTTTTGCGATATATATTGCACAAATGGAACAATGTTAGCTTGATGGCGTTTGACGATGACAGGTGAATAGAGATTTGTCAATGAGGCAAAACCAGCCGGCTTCAAATGGAAGTCAACTCTAACACAAGAAAAAGCAGCGATTACAATGGCTTAAACCGCCGCAAGAGGATCGAAAACGAATTGAAAGACCGCTAACAACTGAAGTACGCAAAGTAACGATATTGGTGTTCACCCAAAATCGGCCTGTATATGCATTTAAATATATATATATATATATTCTCTGATATATCATCGAAGTAATTTCTAGTCGATACACACAAACATGAAATATATATATATATATATATATATATATATATATATATATATATATATATATATATATATATATATATATATATATATATATATATATAAAAAATGGTGCAAAAAATCAATTAAGCCATTTCTTCAATAATGCTAGCAATGATCACAGATTTTTCTCTTTCATGGGACAACTATGTCCACTAAATTTTCAATAACTGAACAAAAATTTTCAAAAAAAGAACAAAAGATAACTGAAAAAATTTCGATGGGGTGATCGTCACCTCATAGAAATTCGACAATCATGCCACGGATGACTTTCTGACATCTTATTTACATAAAAAAACAAAAAAAAATTATTTCATGCTAACATATGGAGAGAAATTTTTTAATACCTATTGACTACGCGTATTAGTCTTACTCGTTAACGATAAGCAATAAACATTAACCATGTCTATCGAAGAAGAGAAACAATACTACTAGTTTAGATGCTTGACATCCCCCTGTCTGATGCTGTGCCTATGGATAGTGTGCGTGTGTACTCGCAGCTGCGAACAGCGAGCAAAGAAAGCAAACAATAAGGCCTGAGATTTTTTTTATTCGTTTTAAATCTCGCTGATATGCAACATACATATGTGGAAATCCAACAGAATAAAGCACAAGAATTACATGAATATACAAGAGGAATATATAGAAGGAAGCCATATTTATAGGCAATCAATGTAGATCATTGTGTCGAGAATATAAAAGACGATGTTCAGCGATTTTGCACTTGAGCTGCGGTCATAAGTGCTAAAGCATCGCGACTTGTACTCGCCAATACACGTTCGATATCGTTTTGCGTTAGAAAACCATCACAATCGGCATCAAGCAGCTAAATTTTTATTATTTATCTTTAATTCTCATACTCACATGCCACAGATTAAAGATATATGTCCGACGGATGAAGCATTTACATACTCCCAAACGTTTAAATATTCAAAGTTATAAGAGCAGAGATTGGAAATTTTAGAAGCTACCTTCATTCCTCCACTATTTACTTCCGGTAAATTATAGGGTCGTAGTGGAAGTCAAAAAAGTGGTAATGATGAAAGGATGGTATCAGAAATAATAGCAAATACGGCAAAATTAAAGTGGAAAAGAAAACCTTGAATTGTTCTGCAGCATATTTCCTCAACGATGGTGTACAAGTAGGTTGTGGATTGGAATGCGATGTGGTTGACGAGATTTGCATTTGACCGAAAACTCCTTCTCGTGACGTGCTTGGAGATGTAATAGCGTTCAAGTTAAATACACATTCAACATATTTCGTGAATGCGGACACATTGACCAAACCCTATAATTTGCATATAAAAAGAAAAAATTTACTACAATCGCAGATGTCCGATTATACTTCCCCCCCCCTCCTCGTATCTTGTAATTTTTCGTTTGCCTCCAATGTTTTACTTTTGCCGGGAAGGGAGAGGCCTAAAATACCCGAAATTACAATTTATTTGGCTTAAATCATGTAAAAGCCCATCTCTAAAACAAATCTTCCTTACGATCACTATATGAGTCCAACTATCTACTACGTTAAAGTATAAAACCATCCATATTCATCAATATTATTTCATTTGTTCGTTCTATCAGTGGATGGATCTTCGCGTTTCAAATATTCAACTTGTATAAGACGCATACTTAGTTGAATATAGATATTGATGCGTTGTGTTATTTGTCGATAAATCCTATCGCAGAACAAACTTCTTTATTCAACGTTTTAGAGAGAGGCAATTTTGGGTATGATCTCAGGAGATGATAAAAAAATGTTTATCAACATTTAGCGTTGACTGCCAATAGCCATTCCACGATCGTTTTTAATTAGAAACGTGGCTGGAAAATTCATATGGCTAAACTGTTTGTCGTTATTTTTTATTTTTTATTTTTTGCTCTTTTATTAGAAGAATTCAAAAAAAAATGAATCGTTTATTTTGTTTTCAAATTGGTCAATATTAATTTTTCAACTGTGGTACAAATTTATAGGGAAAATTCGAAAGTAAGAATTGATTGATAATTACAAAAAAAAAAATATTCGATGTACCCTTTCGTCTGGTTTCATCATTTTAAAGATAAATTGAGCAGCATTTGACGATTGAACGCTCGTAGATGCCGAATCGGAGGCGATTTCATCTGAGCATATTAGATCATGAAGACAGAGCACTAAATCCTGAAATATATTTCAACTCTCATATATTGAGTCTCCAGAGGTCGCTTCAAGGGAATGTTCTCTACTAGTGCAAAGTGAAGGATATTGCAACTAGGCATTTTTTACGATATGAAACGAGTGTTCAAACTACATTAAACAGTCCTATAATATGCGACCAATACGCACATAGCCTACGGCATCAAGACAAGGGCACTTTATTCAGAAAGAAGCGGTTGGGAATGTAAGTTGAAAAAAAGGACATAGATGTCTTCAAAAAAGAGGATTTCATTATTGTCAGGATTTCCATCCCAAAAGATGCCGCGATATCTATAAGAAAAATTCTGAGGATTCTGAGGAACGAGCAGAATTTCCCATGGAACTTTACCACAAATAAAATGACAAAAATCTAAGAATAGATGAGTGCAAGCTCTAAAGTGTAGGCAAAGTGAGCGAAAAGCTAAGGTTGCGGTATATACGCATCCTTCCAGTGATGGCAAAAATAAAACCTGCAGAAAAAGAAGCAGCATGCACTCTGCAGTATTTATGATGCAGGTAATTATTCAGCATCCCGCCAGGAATATAGTCCCGCTGCGGGTTTCTGTGGGCTCGTTCAGTTACATTTGCCGATGCATGAAAGGAAAGAAGCCACCACCTAGAGCTCAGGTCTCGGGTTAAGCCGGGATTTGTTTCATTTACGTTCCGAACATTATTGGGAACGATGTTTCCAGCATATACCGGAAAAGATAACTCACTTCAAAGGTAATTGATCTTTGCGAGCGATCACCGGCTATCGTTTCAAAAATTCGATCGGCAAATCCATAATCGGATGCATTCGGAAAAATAAGGCGAAATATTTGACGCCATTGTGATAAATTCATTCGCCCATTTGAGCATCGCTGCAATAAATGCACATTAATCTTCATAAACGAGAACAATAGTCTCTTCAAATCATTCTGCCAACTAGTCGACGTCCATGACATCAAACTACAAAGCATCCAATCCACTCGTAAAAGCCCTCCAGACAGTCGACGACTCCATACGATGGTCCATAAGTCCCTTATTCCGGTTTGGCAGTGCATAAGGATATGAAGGATATGATTATTCCTCTGACTGTACAAGACGCAAGAGCTATATGCATTGGTCTGAGACTGAGGTTGACTGACTGTCAAGTCAGAAAGAATAAAGCAGTATAAAAAGCAGCGAAATCCTTTACAAGCCCTCGAATAGGCAATTGTGAATTCTTGAAAAACGCTAGGCTCCTCGAAGCTCTTCAAAGAATCCTCATCCAAAGCTTTGTCCCATGAAGACACGGTCGAAAAGCACAATTTATCTTTTTTTTTGAATCGCCGATCGCTCGCTTGTATGGATGTAGATGTGAGATAACAACTGCGCAAGCCAAAAGAACATGCAAAAGTATAATGGCACTGATGTTTAATCTGCGGTGCAACATTGCGGTTTTGCCGTTTAATTACTGCGAGCACTGTCCCATCTCTAGATTATAGACAGAAACTATTGTTAATTCAATCCAAAGGAAGTTCCGCACTCACAATATCTACCACGAAGGCAGCCATATGTTATTGGCGATCAAGAAATCGAAGTAATTTTCTCTGTTAGCGGCACAATTTAGTATTCTGTTCAAAGCATTGATCCACCCAAACGAATCATACGGCTGATTCTGTTGCCAAGTTAAAACTAGGCATGTTAATATTTTCGAAGATCAAAATTCTGCATCGTCTTGTTGCTTTCGATTCTTAATCAGATGATCGAACGATCATGTCACACAAAACTCAGTCTAACTTATCTCATCTGAACAATCTAATCCAATATCTTCCGAGAAAGTCATTTCTTCAAAGATATCACAACTTTTCCTCACGACGAAAAGCTTCTGATATATAGTGAATCACTGCTATAAGAAATGATCAAAAAAATCCATAACACTATGCCTCTCAAAACAGTGTAATATAGAAGTAGACATACTTGCTTGAAATTTCTATAGAGGAACATAATCCATTCTTTTTGAAATCCAGTTTGTGATCTTAGTTGTTCCAATGAGGGTGGTTGTGTATTGAAGGGGTTCGATAATAGATCCTCAACATCGATATCCACATCTTTAAACAACATTGGAGTTGTTCTTGATTAAATGTTCACCTTTATTGCTAACTGCTCCACCTCTACCGTTTAATAGCATCTATATCGCTATCGACTTCCGAATTTTACATCATTTCTCATAAATACTTTCTGTTCCGAGCTATACAGGTAAATTAGCATATTAATATCCATCTTCACCTTTTTTCGGTAGTTCGAGGAGATGCTAATGCTATACCACAATAACATCCAATTATACCTTTGTCTAAAAGGCACATCGACTATTCAAGACGATGCAAATCGCCGCATGTTGCAGTTGGGACAAAATAAAGTTTCTGGAATAGGAGACGATCGTAAAAATTCATACGAGTTCTCTGTGCATGCTTAGTGAAACAATTTCTTTCTTCTATTGTCCATTATCTGCTTTATTATATCTACACAACAAAAACTTTATGGAAGGAAAACATTAACCTCTGGATGTTCGTGCAAGTCATAAATGCAATGGCAGTGGCGAGCCTCAAGAAACGAAAGAAGAAAATCCCACCTAGGCAGGCTTTCAAGAAACTGAGAGCCCGTAACATGGATTTTTCAACAAAAAAAATAACTTGTATTCTCTGAATTCTATATTGTTCTATAAAGAAATCAAATCCCATTCTTCAAATCACAATGCGCTTATCGAAAAATATTGAAACGACGGCGTCGAGAAAATGAGACACAAATGCGTGAAAATTTTTCTCGGAAACATTGCGACCGTTTCATTGTAGGGATACTTACCTTCATCATAGAAACATAGCCAATATTGAAATCCCCTGCATGCCCAGTACAATGAGCGCAAAAAACGATTTGAAATACCCCATTTTGGTGTGTGACCGAATTGCCTGCAAATACGACATCGCACTTACTCGTTCATCAACAACATCCCAAGAAAGTAGCCAGAAAACTTTAGTCATCTTTTGAAGCGAGCCCATCGATTACATGAGTGTATCAGGAAAGCGCAACACGGCGAAACATTTATCGGTCATAGATCAACGCAAATCGTCAATGGACTCGGCAAAAATGGTCTTTTTAAGGGAAAAGATAGCCAACGGTAGGTTTAGGGCAGTTAGTGCGATGAAACGGGAGTACACGACGGTATATTTTAGATTGCAGACATGAACGCTAAGGGAAAGGTTCTGTGAAGTGTGGCACTTATTAAAACGTGGCACAGTAACTGCGAAAGGGAAGTTGTCAGACAGGAAGAAATTACGAGACCTCAACCACTTCATGAGCCAGCTCTGTCCGATCCAGTCTTGCTTTCTTATGTATGGCGAAGCTGGGAACCAAGGCTGAGCTTTTCCGGTATAGTACCAGGTTATCATCGGAACGTAAGAACCTTTTCTTGCGAAACTCGTCCTTTGAACGCCAGAACGTTTCTTTGAGAATGTTCATTTTTGGATAGCATAGCTTTTACATCCTTTTTTACAATTCCATAATCTTAAAAGCCACTTTCCGAAGGAAGATACTCAATTTTTGCATTCGAATTATAGTGCCATCGGAAGTTCTTTTAATGAAAGATGCAGGAGTTAAATTTATAGAGTCTTCTTGAACTTCCGATTCGTCATCAACGTCCGAAAACATATCTTTTATGAAAAAAAGTTTATATAGTCATTTTCGAAGATGATCTTCGAAAGCCTCGGCGAATGCCGAAGGTGTCGGGGATTCAATCGACGATCGTGGCACAAACGGAACGCCGAGTGAATGAAGAGCTAGAAGATCACTTGATTTAATTTTGCCTACCTCAGTGGATTTTTCTAGCCGAAAAAAAATTTTTAAATAACTTTGATATCATCGTTAGATAGCAATAGATCATAAAAGATTCAGTCAAGGAAAGGCAATTCGATCTAATATCTCGACATAAAGTGTATTGAGCTATGATCGAATTCCATCGTACATGCTCTTCTAGTCGTTAGGCCTAATCGCTTTGTATGGCGTGAATGTTCGCAAATGGAGGTTTGAAAGCATCACGAAACAAATGAAATTTCCTTTAACAAAAATAAAATATTCGAAAAGAAGTAAAGTTAAATCTGCACGCAATAAAAAAAGCTATGCTGAGGCGCAACTATAGACGAAGTAGAATAGAACATATGATCAAAAGAATTGGGAAAACTAAAAAAAAAAAACAAAATCATTAAATGACCTACATTCAAGAAATATTTGTCATCACCTTTCAAGATTACGATGTCTTTCGGAGGGTGTTTTCTTTATTTTGCCTTTTCTTCGAAACGACCTTAATCTCACGACGGAGAACATCGACTTCCTACGTGTGTTCGTTGATTCACTGCAAACATTGCCTTATGATACACATTCATTATCACACATGTCTTCGTTGAAGATGCCAATATCATTTCAAGAAGGGAATTGAACTTTACGAATATCATTGAGATGCGTTTAATAAATCGTCTATGTTCTAACCATAGCGATGAAAAATAGTGGGAAAATTATGGATGCATTTAAAGTTGTATGAAAATAAAATAGAGTTGGCTCAAGTGGTAGTGAAACGAGTATTTGACTAATTGATTGTCATAGTAGTAGATAATTTTATCCAGGAAAAGAGGAAGGTTTATGGACCTTCTTTTGGGTTAGACGATCGAATCGCGCTAACAACGGCAATGAAGTAAAATTTAATGGAATTATTCCTACATGCCTTCAGATGCGGGAGATGGCTTTAAAGCCCTAAACATGAGTCTGCTCTCTGTCACAGTGCTGCTGAATTGCTATGAATTCTGCGCATTTTTTTAGGGGTTTGCGCCCAATAGCCATGGCCTTCCTTCAGTGGTTGCGGTTGAAGTATCGAAAGAACATTCAAACACTGCCTATTGTCTAATTCAAATGTCCCTTCAAGCATGAGTTTTGAATACCGAGGGTAATGAGTGATCGTAAAACAGATATTGCCACAACAGATGTTGCGACGTGCGGTTTTCTGCTAAGCATTAACATTTAAAACTTGTGAGCTTCACGAAACACTAAGAACATTTCCATTGCTGAGGACAACGATTGCTAAAATCATCGTGGGTTGCGAATTTAGAAGCTTCTCATCACTACTATAAAGCTGGCATCCAATTGGTTCAATAATTGAAATCACAGATGTGCGTTCGCCTCTGAGTTGATTAAACACATGTGACCCTCGAAATCGATGATTACGCTAAAGAGCACCAGATTGTTTTTATTTTCTCTCTATCAGCCCTCCTTCTCGAAACGGAACGATTTTGATGAATAATTCTATTTTTCTGCGAGAGAATCACAGATACGGCACTCATCGCGAAGGTGAGATGATCGAAAATCTTCAGGTTGGCGAATGCATGTGGCGTACAAAAATATATGAAGCTAAACGTCTGGTAGGTAAGTGATCGTCAGGCTGGAACGAAATCGGCTGAGGCTTTTAAGCTGTTGCATTTAATTTGAATGCTTGAGCGATGTGTTTTAGACATTAGAGATCACATCATTAACGCAATGAGTTTATTTCAGAGTTTATGCCCACGTCAATTGTTAAAAAAGCGAATGCTTTTATATCTATTCAATAAATTGAACGCTATCTTCTATAGGTTGGATAGCAATTCTTTTATTCTCCAATGACGGCAATTATCGATGCTGCCGCACAACTTATTTTAGTTGGTTTATTGAATTATTAATAAAATTTTCAGTATGGTTGCATTCAAATGAGTTTATCATTTCCACAATGATGAACGCTTTTATGATATTAGGAAGTTAAAAATTTAATCTCTTTTAATCTCTTTTATGAGTGCGAATGCTTTAAATTTGGTCATTCATTGAAAAATATAACGAAATGAATGAAAAATTTAGAGATCTTTTTTTTTCCACAGAAAGAACAGAAATAATCGGAGCTAAGCAAGTTGTTTGTTTATTTATTTATTTTCAAAGGATTTTTTTTTATTTTTTCAAAGAATTAAAGAAGAAAATAAAGAATGTTAAGTGCTTGAAGCTTTTCAAATTGATTTATGATTGGTTGTTCTAAAAAGAACGCATAGCACGTAGACTTGATAAAAGTTGATACGGCTAGTGTTAGTTTAGTGGAATAAAAATGTAAATTAAAAACGTTTTTGACAAATCACCATTGGTCAAATTCTTTGAACTCTACTTTTCGTATTTTTTCATGCATCTTTCTTATCATTCCCAATCTAAACTCTTTCGTTTTTTTCTCTAAATTTTCGTACGAATATTTCTTTGATTCATTGTGCACTATCCTTCAACCCTTTTTTCTCAGTAAAATTTCTTACCCGTCTTGGAAAAAACCTATGCATAGAGTACTTATGAAATGGAACAAATTTGGGTTGTTTTGGTGAATACTAAGTGAATTTATGCTGATAAAAAGAAAACATTGTGATTTTTTTAAAGCTTTTGCTGAGCTAAATTTCCGAGCAGATGGTGAGTAGCTTCTAAACAGCCAGCCGATCGATTTCGTCGGAAATACGCTCATTTAACAATTGTAAATAGGGAACTTCTAATGAATTCAAAGGAACTAATCCGTTATGTGATATCGTGATGGCAAGAGATTAAGCACTCTTAGCGCGATCAAAATTAATCATATTTGATTAAATTAATAGTCTAAATGCTTTATCATTTCTAACTAATTCTTCGAATATTTCTCCTCTTATAAAGATAACAACTCCAGAGTATAAAGTTAATTATTCAAGCATACTTAGTATAGGTTTATTGCACGTATTTTTATTTTTATTCTTTATTTGAGTATATTTATTTATTCATATAGAACAATTTTTTATAAGCATTGAATACCCTCATATGTGAATATATTTTTGCTCGAAGATGCAATTCTAAATTGTTTATTAATATATTGGAAGAAAATGCTGAAAGCATCTCATTACTTTTCTTAATTGTATTGCACTAAAGCGATATTTCACACTATTCTTCGATCCATCACTTCATCGTTTCATATGGCTCTTAATGTATGGAACCATTTGTCGTTCCTCATATATCACAGATTCCTCGTATTTTTTTCAACACTTGATTCATCCAGTCATCTACGCCTGCCTAATTCTTTTGATCATCGATCAATTTTGTTTGATCTTATAGCCTATACAGCACTTGCAAAAGTGCTTCTCAACCAAATCAAATTTGAAATTCAACCTTAATTGTATCACTAACAGAATATTATCTAATATTTTCATGTGGTATAAATGTTGTTATTTCATCCGAACTACAATAATAATCAAACTTTGTAAGTAACTGCAGTGCTATATTTCTATTTTATTTGTTATGTACCATTTTTGAAATCTCATTTCATGAGGACGATGAGTGCAATAAAAGCACGAGCACATATTTCAATAAATCTACGACTTAAAAATTTGGAGCTGAGCAAAGGGAATGGGGAAAGGGAAGAGGGGAGGACAAATGAGCTTACTTCAGCAGACACAAGAAAGAGGAATTACACAAGTAAGAGGTGAGGGTAATTCTCGAAAATTCAGTTTTTGCTCGGTGCTGGAATATTCAAACAATTTCCCATCGATCGAAACAGTCGTGATTAAAACATTTCTGTTTTTGCTCAATTCTCACCTTTTTTTTTATAATAGCACTCCTTTGATTTATGGTATTTCTTATATTATCCTGAGGGATTTTGCAAACAGATGTGATCCTCGTTGATGAATATTTTTGAAAATTAAAAATTTTGCTTTTACGAAACAGATCATCCACAAATCGAATGGTGAGAATTTTTGTAGAATCTTCCGGGTTCCCCACCCTTCATATGCCGAAGAAGTTCGGACTCTGTGTAAGTCTCACGATTACCACGTTTCTTATGACCTCTGATTTCCAAACAAGTATATTCTGTCGGGTAATCTTCGTTTGTCGAGTTATTCAAAACGAAAATAGCTCATGATATCCTTCACTAGATGTCCAATAGAGTTCAAATTCGTATTTAACAGCTCTCTCTTAGATCTATATGCAACCGTATATTTGATTTTTTTTACTGCGGATACTGTCTGATTCATTAAAAACATATTTGCATTCATATTCATTAGTTCATTTATATGCGTTTTATGATATATTTCTCAGTTTTTTCACTCAAACGATGCAGAAAAGGAGACTTGTGCTATCGCCGGTCAACGGAAAGCAGAAGGGTATTGGACAGAAGAGATGACTGTCGTGATGTAAGCTCCAAAAGCCTTATCACTGCAACTTCAGTGTGTGCGATCCAAGAAAAAACATTCCTCTTGCAAGTTCTGAATATTCAGGAAGAAGCAGAACGATTCCCTCATGCTAGGATTGGTTTGATAGCCAAACGTTAACATTAAATATTTCGAAGTGAGTGCATATTTCATCCCGATGCGGCTTCAGTGGAGATGGAAACAAATGAGTGCATATTTGTGCAAAGAGAGCAATTTAAACGATACGGAAACAGATGGTAGCTATGTTGATTGATCTTTAACGATCGACTAGAACGATCGATGAGGTTTGCATCCTTAAATTGATTAACGTTCTCAGACTAACTTCAAAATATTCTCGTCAAATTTGCACTCGTCAATAATAAGCTCAAAACATGCAAACACTTTCGAACTCTACCACCAAAATTGCTCTAATGAATCATTTACCTACTTAAATTCATTTACATACTTAAATTATGTAATATGTTCCATTAAAATAAATTTACACAGCAATATAGCCAACGAAAAAGCTCGACACGCATTTGAAGATAGTGCAAGCTTATTGAAACGTTTTGTGCAAATTGCTGAAGCAGCTGATGTTTTTGAATGTCTTTTATACGCCTTGTAGGCATTCGATTACAAAATATTTTATTTTTAGAATGTATATATGCGTAAATTTATGTGTGTTTATTTTTGTTTAAAGACAACGGCCAATGTGATGAGTGAAAATTAAAAATCTCGTATTGTGCTACTTCGTAAAGCGCGGTTTCCAACGTTTTTTTCCCCATTTTATCATTCCACTTTCTTAAATCAACGATTTCACGTAGATATTTTTTTCTGCAAGATTCAGCACGTAGACGTTTATAAACAAAAGCGAGCGATAAGTTGCCCGAAGCTTTCTTGTGCTATCGATCTTTGATCTTATGAGCAAATTGCGAGCATTCTTAATCAAATCCATTCGTTTGGCGCTAATTAGTATCAATGAACTTACAATTCGAACAAATAATTTTTAATAAAAGCTTATTCCATATATAGAGGATTAACAAAAAATCTAGGCGAAGAATCTATTGGCCATTCATAAAATCGGCTAATTCAATGAGAAGAATAGCCAAAATGCATTTTGTCAATGTTTTCACCACTTTATTCCACTTGTTGGCCAGTATATCTTTAAGTGTCATAACACTCATATAGAATATGGTTAGTAGTTAGGATAATTGCGATAATACATTCGCAATAGATTCAATAGCTTTGGGTGGTCTATGAGTTGATAGACATTAACAAACACGTGCATATATGATGCAAATATATATATATATATATATATATATATATATATATATATATATATATATATATATATATATATATATGCATAATGTACCCCAAACAGTTATACCTATCGATCAGTAGTATTCCCGAAAGAAATAAAGAGAGAAGGAGAGAGAGATAGAGAGGGGAGGAGAGTTAAAGGTTTCTTCCTCTTTGTTTCACGAAATACTCAATAAATTGAAATTATTTGGTGGAGGCTAATTTCTAACTTCTTTCGTTGACGATGTCTTCGAAATCTTCAGCCCTTAATGCTTCAAAATTTATCTTCAACTGAAAAAAAAGTAACTTCGTTTCAACGAGAAATCTGAAGCAATCGCTTGGATATTTACAAGAAAAAATTAAAATTAAATAAAAAATTATCGCTTCCTTCATTAGAAGGTTCCTATCTATCATGAGATTCGCAATGAAGATCTCATATTCGCGTTGCACTCTACCATCAAAGATCTCACGACCGTTGATTCACAGCGATACAAATATATAATTTCGTCGTTCACATCAAAAAGTCACTTACGGCAATAATTCAATCACTTATCCACCAAAATTACAACTTTCAACGAGTAATGCACCATTGAATTCACCTCGAAATGAACCAATTCAGAATATCGTAATTAAATGACCATTTTGTTGATCATCAGAAAGAAATTTACTTCAAAAAGTATTCGTGTGAACCGTCAAATAACGTCATGATCAACGGTCATCGATTTGCACAAACAGAAGACAAAAAATTTCGAAGAAAAGATCGATGCGAAAAGGGCAAAGAAAGGTTCACAGAAAGACTGTTTTTTGAGTTGATTGTTTGATTATTCTTCGTTGCAGTTAAATTTAAACAAAATTCATACCTTCCCATATCCTGAAGGTAGCTATAGATCCACAAGAATGTATATCTGCAATAATTCAGCTTCGAAACTTGCACAATTTGATGGTGATTCCATTGAGTCATTTTGAAAGAGAATATATTGTTGTAAGGTAAATAACTCACGTTGGACGCAATAATCCACGCCGTGCATTTCCTCACGGGCAAACCGCATCTGCGATGTCGAGCTTATTTTCGCTGATCGTTTTCTCAATTTCCCATTGATCATTGTTGTTATTATAACAAACTGAGTTTCTTGCGCGTTCCTTATAGCTTCACAAAGATCTACGATCTCCCGCTCACAATTTCTTCAAAATCACCATGTACCATTCGATTGAGCACCCCTTATGGGTGACGTGTCCTTAAGCTTGGGTAGTCGACCTCTCATTTCACAGTGCTCATTCATAGAAGGAAATGTTCGTTATAATTTGCAGATATGTTAATTGGTTCATTAGCACAGAAAATTTGTGGATTTGAAAATAGTTTTGCTAACGAATGTTTTATATTTTCGTGGAATAACCTTGTCAGCTACTGTTTTTGCAGGACGTTTCCCTCCTGCAAGAAGAGTACTTTCAAACAACGAGTATGAATAAATTCATTGGGAAATAATTTTTTCGTTGAGTATTTATATTGTTGCGTTTTTTTTTATTTCTTTGAAAACCGCTTTTAATCCAAAAAAGAAAATAGTTTTAGACAAGACAACCTTTCTAAAGCATCGTTTTTGAAATGTAAGCACTGCTAGTAAAACACTATTTTCAGGCGAAGATTGGAAAATGAGTGCTTAGGGTTTGTGGGTCCGCAAAGATATGATCTATAGTGGGCAGCTATCAGTGATGCACCCGCTTATCTAATAAGCTCGATTCGTTAGCAATGCTCTTCCGCTTAACGGGGAAAAAATTTCAAAATTTTATGAAAAGCCCATCTCATCGTACTGTCAAATGATGCATTTAATCATTCAAACCTACATGCATGCATGGTGTGGAAGGAAGAGTTTTCAATGAAACTATTCCATAGAAAATATAAATTACCATATTTCAGAAGGGTAAATTTTCTTCTCAATATTCTTATCATTATTTTTTACTTTTATTTTCATAGTTCGCTATCAGTTGTTCATATCATAACTTTTTTAGTTGTTTCTTCTCGGTGATAAGGTAAAATATTCGTTCATATCGCATGTTATATGGTCACGCTACTTTGTTCTAAGCTGCATTAATTCTGTCTACAAAGAATATGCTTTCTTCTGCTAGACACGTTTCTCGAATCTGTTCTTGAGTACTATATTTTGATGATGGAGATTCAAGGTGAATAAGGTCGAGTGGCATTAAACCACAAAAAAAGGATAGTGCAAGCACTTAGTAGCAGTAAAATCGTTGTGATACGATTGAGCTTAAAGAATTAGCGTTTCGTTGAGATGGCTTTCACTTTGGAAATGGACTTTATGCGTGAATAGGGAACGATCGTAGGCATTTAGCCGTTACATTGGCCATATTGATGAGAGCATTCATTGAAGAAATCCTTGTCACAATTGTTCGTTTTCTACTTATACTATGAGCTGAATATGAAGGTGATTGAAAAACAAGCATTTATCCGAACTATTCGAAATTCAACGTTGAGAATAATTTTTGCATATTTATCATCGATCATTATGGTTGTTATCATTCACATTTATCATCGATTATTATTTTTATTATGGTTGTTATCATCGATTATTATCACGTATTTATCATCGATTATTACGTTTATTTTTGCGTATTATTATGGCTGTTATCATTCACATTAGGGTTATTATTTGCGTATTTATTGTTATTATAAATTTATAATTTTCTTTTCATCTTTCGATATATTTCCGCATAGAGAGTAAATATTTTAGGATAATACTTCATAATTAATTAAGTATTATCATTGTAGGCTTAGAGCATTTAAGATGAACGCCTATTTTTTTTTCTAACGAACTGAACAAATTTCCGTTTATTATATTTATGAATTTTAAAAATATTTTAAAACACAATAAAAATATTAGATTTTATTAATTTAGATAAATAAACACCGAAAACTTTTTTACGTTAGATATGATATATTAGAATAAATGAGCGTAGAGAAATACGCTTATGCATTCCATCGAATTGTTCAAACAATTTCATTATTTATCACTAAAATTAATGAATACAATAAGAAATAAGATGTTTTATATATTAATTGATCCAAGCGCAAATTTAAGCCTTCCCACAAAATATTTGTGATTTCTGATTACTTAAGCATATTTTCGGTGCCATCAAAGATCTATAATTTGTTTCAAAGTTGATGAATCAGCGGGAAACATGGTGGATGAGACCATATCGCATTTATACCAAGCAATATTCATAAGTTATCCATGTGGTTTTTGCGTCAAAAACGCTGGAAACATAGATAGACGCATAGAGAGATAAGCAAATTTGCAAAAGTGCATACAAATGAAATAAAGGCTTCAATAAAGCCTTAAGAAAGAAATATTGAACGGCATAAATGAAATCGAAAACAATAATATGCTCGTTGAGAAGATCTAAAGATGAAGACGATTATACGGCTTATAAGAAGCCTTAGCATGATCAGTGGATTTCGCACGCGATGAGGGAGAAAATTTTCATTTATGATTGTTTCATTCAGTTATTAATTGAAAAAAGAATAGCCGCAGGTGGTGAAGGAAATCGTTTGAGATATTTCAGATTTTCCTATGCGCATATTTTTGTGTTCTAGAAAAAAATAGTGTGACTATTATAAGAGGTTTATGTAAGGACGCAAATGGTGAAAACTGAAAATGAAATACAATTGATCGATGATTTATTATATTGATATATTATTTGCATATTCCTTTATTTGAAACAGGAAAAAAAACAAAATTCTGGTTAAAAATAATTTAGAAAGATCTATACATAAAAAAATAAGCAGACGATTTTCTCCGTTATAAGATTAGAGTTCTTATTGTGAAATATTGTTGATAGTTGGCGTGAAGAGTAATGGAATTTTTTTTGGTGAAAGATTTTATCTTATAATAGAAGAAATTCCAAATGCCTCAATAAGAAGATTTGAAGAATATTTCTTGTAAAGTTTAGAATGTTGAAATATTACAAACTAGCATTTGCAAAGATTTGTAATCGTCATTTGCAAAATACAATAACAAAACTAAATTAATGTGGACGAGAATAAATAATGCGAATGAGGCATTGCAAATTCGTTTATATATGTTTGAAGTAAAATTCGTTTACATTGCAAGAAAAAATGCGTTTTCAAGACAAGATCAACCTTTTATGTATGAATGAACTCATATTTGTGAGAGTAATGAAAGGACATACCTGGAACCCATTGCATCTATTATGCGTTGCACCAATATCGAGATGGTTGGTTATATGCTGAATTCGTAACAATTCGTAGTATGCTTGTAAGAATATCGGTAGAATTATTGAATTATCGCACAACTATACCGAAATGAATTTAACTGAGAAATATTTAATTAAATAGCGTAAAGTTAGTACTACGGCGAGTATGGATGACGATTGTATGAACGAATGAATGAGGTGCACGCTAGTGGTCATCGTTGTGGTGGGGATTGAGCGCCGATGTGCGAGGCATAAGAGAGTCAGTCAGGCGGCTAGCAACGGCGCCAGGCATAGGGGCCTCTAGGATGAGCAACTTTTGCACGGCATTCAGTCATTTCAACCTGCAAATAACACTAATTCACCAGCCCCCCCCCCTCCTTTCGAACCCGTTCCCTTCTCCACCGTAATAATATTACTTGTCCTTATGTGCGTGATACGGAGTTAATCATGACCTCAGGCAAAATACGTTCAGATAACATTGCATTGTTACCTCCAGGGCATATCGTCGCTAGCCATTTTAATAAAGCGTTCCACTTGTTGACTATGTGCGGAGCATACATCTCATTGCCGCATAAATGCCAGGCATGGGTCTCAGCTTGCATCCTCATGAACGCAGCTGTCCATCGCACACATTAGCGATTGCCCCGAACAATTTCACAGCTCATTATTTCTGATTTTTAGAAATCAACTCGCTCATCGATTATGAAATAAGTTCGAGTTTGTGCTTATTCAAGATGTAGATCCTTTTATAAATTTTTCTCAAATTAGAAAAAAAACGTGTTTCAAGTTCCAAGATTAAGCATCGCCGTTCAGCTGTGAATTCGCTAAAGCATGGAAAGTAATTTTGAATCAAAAAGTTTGCTGTACTTTTTTCAAGTTATTCAAAAAATTTGATTCATTTTATCGATGTTGAAATCAACTAGGACAAAATTGGCTGGATGAAATATTTGATCAGTGTTCCTTATAGTTTTGTTTATGATGCAAATCATGCTTATTTAAACAAATAATATGGGATGCCCATAGTGTATGTTTGAATAAGAATTATTATAGATAATAAAAACTAGCCCATAAATATGTTTATTACATATCATCTAGCCTGCACGACCATCTGATACATTCACGTATTTATTCAAAGTTCGAAGCATATTCAAGGGAAAAAGGCTGCATTCGAAATGATTCGTTGAATTTTAATGTTGTTGTGGAATAAAGATTTTCTCAACGATGATCAAATAAAATATTCAGTAAACGTTGTGGATTCATTAAGATGTACCTTTTGAATTGTTTATTTTTTTATAATACTAGCTGCTATATTGTTTCAAATAGCAAGACATCTCGAAAAAAGAGGTGGCCGAACTAGTTTCTCGGTGTTAACAGTGATCGTCGAAATAAGCATGCGTTAGTCATCATTTGCTTCAACCGAATATCGTCCACTTCGATCCGCCAAAACCGTTATATTCACCAAAAACACTCAACGTTACATATTATTGCAACTACAAACGTATGCCACATTTTATTGCATCTAATATCATCGTATTAACAATGAGTGATGAAGGGGTTTTACTTCTTGTGGTTAATTTGTGTTAGACGGCATTTCTGCCTTTCATCTTTTAGAGAATTTTCTCAATAATCTTTCTAATTTTCATTTAAAGATAACCTTTGTGCATAGATCATCTAGTTATCTGCAGCATCCATGAGCTATAGTATGACCTTCAACCTCCCAATGCTTTATGTGGATATTCTTTGCAATACCTCTTCGTTGTGCCATATGAAAATCAACATAAAATGGCTATATTATGATGCGGCGGAAAGTTCGATCAGTTCGATCATTCATTGTTTCGGCTGAGATGACATTTGGAACAGCGCATTAGATAGGATAAGAAGTGATTTAAGTATTTGATGTATGATCGCCTTTAATTATTGACGAATAATCTATAAAAACAATGATTGAAAATTTATTGAGAAAGGAAAATAATTCAAAATTTTGTATAATCCTTTTAACTATTATATATAATCAACGAATTTGGGCATAGATAACTATGTTTCTCTCCAATTATGCTCATCTTATTTGAAAGCTATGGCAGTGTTCTTTCAAATTCTTTTTGTGTTAACGTTCATCTTTAAATAGATCATCCTTTAAAATAAGAGCTTAAATAAGTGGAATTAGCGCAACTTTAGCCTAGATAATTTCTTTTCTCTTCTCTAAAAGACTCATATTTTCATTAAATTTTTCAAATTTATATAGCTAAATACTATAACAAATCCGGTAATCACACTTAAATGCCTTAACTTTATAGTTGAATCGTTGCATAAGTATAATAACGCCACATAACAAATCGCCGAATAATTATATGATTAAGCCAATAGCGCCTCATATAATGCTGAGAAATTGCACAGTTATATAACGGCTTACTTAGAAGTGTTCACATCTTCTTATACTTAGCAAATATAGAAGTTACCTAAATGAACATTCCAGGTGTGCCCGAAAAATACCTCGAATAAGGGTAGCAAAAAAATATACAAATAATTAAATATTTCTGAAAAAAAAAACGCATAGAATTTCGCAATTTCAACTTATAGTCTAAACAATCATCATCCATAGTTCTCCCAATATTCCCCTGGTTCTAATTCTCTTCCACAGAAATGAAGGGATCATCCTGGCCCCCAACCTTTTTCTCTCCCTAGGTGAATAAGGAAAGAAAAAATAGTCCGAAGAAACAGTCTGAATAATTTTATCATATATCTTTCTGCGGATCGTCCATATGGTGCTTAGTCGATTTCCCGACGTTCCACCCCAGGGAACGATTATCGCTCATCGGCCAACCACCTCAGCTCGAACTTTGATTCCTTGAGGCACGAACTTATGTGAGTACATCACTTTTTTGAAGTGCATTTGAATTGCAATCAACTGAAAACGATTAATATAAACATTTAGAGAGAAAATAGATGCCATTTTTTGAGAAGTAATTTCTACACTGTATATTTAAGCTACATCATCAGCAAAGATCTAAGGAGGAGGATTTCATTTCGAAGGTTGTAGTCTCCAAATATAGGTGACACAGAAGGTATTTTGAGGATGAAACGGATAAATGCATCTAAACAGGCTAGGATAATGATCAATAAAATTTTTTTCAATCAGATATGAATTTTTAATTTTCACGTCAACCCAATAAAGATAAATTTTCAAATTTTTTAATGCAAATAATTTGAAAGATTTATTTCAGGAAAAATTGCGAATTTTCGAGAGATGATTGCACCCTATTTAAAAAGAAAATAAAGGTCTCAACGTGATCAATTGAAGGGCAGAGATGACCGCGCTCCTTTTCCTAACCCTTCGCCTCCATTCTTAATAAATATATGATGGTTTATAAACGAAGCAAAAGCGACAATTCATTGCACATAATCTGCACCCAAAACAACAAAGATGGTAAGCGTTAGGGGGCAAAAGCTTCGCAAAAATTTTATTCACCGACACGCAAAAGAATCCAAGCTAAATATTAAGCTTCTGACGTTCCGACATGACCTAAAGAAGTTAGCGCCTTAAGAACAAAAAAAAAAAAAAGAAAACGTACCACGAAGGATGGCCTCACTTTAGATGATTTTCTTGATTCAAAATGACCGATTTGTATGTTATAAACAGAATGATATAAATTCAGAAACATTTAAATAAACCTATACAATTGTTTACCTCTAAACAATCGAATAACTTATTTACATAAATCTAAATGTGAGAACTCGTTTTATCAGTTCTGATTGACTCAAAAATTTGCATATGCTAATTTAAAAATAAGCCTATCATGAAACACTAACATGAAACTAATTGAGCTATAAATAAAAATATAAATTTCTAAAAACGTGAAACTTGCTATGACGGAATCAGATAGTGAGATATATTAAGTTTTACTATTAATTCTCTTTTTGACGATGAAGGACAAATGCAATACGCATAAGCATAATGCCACAGAAAGACGCTTTTCTTTTTGCAAAAGCTCGTTAAAAAAAGCGTTGCAACCGAATTAAATTATTTCCCTTCCACAAACCTTTTTTACGTACAAATCTTCCGATATAAGCGCCACGTCGAAGTGACTGTAGCCATTCACCATATCCTCTTAAACAACCTCTTTTATTCCTAGTAACACAAAAAAATAGATGGTTCATCAAAAAACCCCCATAAAACACGCTAAGGTTTTTTGCTGCAAAATACCAACAAACTTACCCAGCGGAAGATAAAAAAGAGCTAAAAATACCGACAAACTTACCCAGCGGAAGATAAAAAAAGAGCTAAAACTCCGAAAAACTTTCCCACCGATAAATTAAAGACAGCTGCAAAATACCAACAAACTTTCCCACCGGAAAATTAAAGACAGCTGCAAAATACCAACAAACTTTCCCAGCGGAAGATCTCAAAAAGAGCTAAAAATACCGGCAAACTTTTTCACTGCAAAATGAAAATGAACTATGAATGGCTGAATATCAAAGGAATAGGAAACCTATATATTCCACGATTCCAGCGCTTATAGCAATTAAAAAATCAACCTTACAGTAATCGTGAACGAATGAAACAAACGTGTTAAATAAATAATCGTGATCGAATGAAACAAAAATGTTAATACTAATAAGCCATTTCACATATGCAATCGTAATATGAAATAAAACGCTAAGCGCACCGAAGCAGATATACGTATTCTTCTCAATACATATGGGATTTAATTCCGTTGATCGCAAGCAAAGAAATTCGAATAATTTCTAGAAATCTATATGGCCATCATATAAGAGTTTCCTAATAACAACCATAATAAAATCACCAATAACATTCTTGCATAGTTATTTTACCTTTATGTATTTCTTTATGATAGATTTATTTTATTCTTCACTTTCAATCAATCATTCTTCATAATAAATAACACAACGAAACGAGAATTTTCGACAGTGATCAACTCATCATAACGCATCTTACTAATTACAAGAATACAAGTAAGTAGAACAATAAAATTGCAAAGTTAGAGGTCGATATTGCATCGGATTTAAACTAGAAAAATGCGGATGCAAGTTGAATAAAAAATAAAGGCAAAAAAAATGTGATTCACGATCAGAGATCATTCCCATACTCTATGATCTCCACTTTTTTGTAGAAAACACAAGAAATGCCCCACGTGAAGTCGCCCTGTTCGGGCATCGAAAGCAATAAACTATCAAGTAAAAAAGGCTCTACATTAAATTCGATCATATTTTCTATTGTAAGCAAGCTTCACTCATCATCATACACGAATCGAACACATTCAATCCTGATCGGGTCCAGGATTGGCATCCGGAAATTGTGAAGGATTGACATCCGGAAATTGTGAAGGATTGACATCCGGAAATTTTAACACATTCGGGATCGACATCCGGAAATTATGAAGGAAGACATCCGGAAATTTTAACACAGCCGAGTTCGACATCCGGAAATTGTGAAGGATTGACATCCGGAAATTGTGAACGACAAAAAGAGGAAATGAATTATTGCGTTGGAGTTAGTTGATTATCAGCATCGTTGATAATTCTACAAAAGAATGGAATTAAAGACAAGCCAAATAAGAAAATGATACACGATCAAACAATTCAGAAACTTTAAAAAAAAAAGTTAGCATAACAATCAAATTAGTTGAAAAAATTTGCATAATTAGCAAATAACAATGAAAGAGAGAGAAAAAGTAATTCGAGATTCAGAATGTAACAGCCTAGATTCTTAAACAACAACTTGTATACTGAAATGGAATACTGAATATACGAAACTTGGAAACTCAAATATTGAATCATAGCGGAAGATTACAAAAAAAAAGGAGATTATGAGTGCACAATAATAACGATCATCGGAAAGCTGCCAATATATACAGACCTTTTCCATATGATCAACTCTATTTATGCGTCATTGTTTTGAAATGAATTATTTTTATAAATCCAGAATTTCATGTCTATAAATAAAAAATTTTTTGTATAAACTCTTCTTTTTTTTAACGACAGTGAAATAACTCAGAAAGAAAAAACTATAAAAAGGAACAATAATAGATGACTGAAATTTACGAACTCACAGGGATGAAAACAACGAGTGGAAAATTATGAACGAAAAATTCAAGCAAGAAAGGCTTATTTCACAAAAAAAAAAGAACGAAAAATTGGAAAGAACTTCGTTGATCAATTCACTTTTCTTCCTCAATAAAACAAAACAAAGCAACAACAACAACAACAACAAAAACATCAAAAAATTTCAAAAAGTTTTTTCGTTTATACGCAACATCAGAGTTTTTTGCAGTTATTTTTTTTCTTGCCTTAGCAAAATAGTTGAAAACTCTTGAAATTCCTAAAAAAAATTAAAAAATTTTTGAAATTCATGAAATGAAGGAAAAAAACCTCTCAAAAAGTAATTCACTACTCAGAAAAAAAATTTTGTTTTTAATTTCCGAATATTTCTTTCGTTCGAATTTATATGTATTTCCCCTCAAAAACAGCAATAAAAACATCACCGCTTGTATAAGAAGCTATCATGACGAAATATTACCTTAAAAATTTCAGATCTTTCATTTCGCATCCATCATCTAGCCGCCATGAAAGAATTTAGTTAAAAATAAAAATCGGACAAGTCAATTGAAGATATACTTCTATTTTACATATAATCAACCCATAAAAATCTATGAAATATGCAAATTTCTCAAAAATATTTTCCATATGGGGAAGAAATAAAGATACACTATAATTGACACTATCGATCTTCTACCCTCAAATGAGACCAATAATATTTCTTACTATAATTCATGTTTTATTTGCAGTGTAATTTATTTCTATATTTAATTCGCAAACCTATTTGTACACCAAAATATTATAGTATGTGGATATGGTAATACGGTAGATCATGAATACGGTAATACGGTAACGAAAATATAAATGCATGTAATACGGGTAACAAAAACACAAATATAGGTAACACAGGTCAAACATTTGTATTCAATGAGCAATTTTATATGAAATTAAAGACTCTAAACAAGAATGGCTTACGAAGTTTTCGAAATGAATTATACTAACTGAACTCGTAAATAAAAGAATACCTTCATTAGCAGCACAAAGAGCATGATATATTATGAATAAGCAGAGAGGAGTGAAAGACGCCACCCATATATCCCGAAAATATTACAGTAGGATTTTTTTAGAAGCCCCTTTAGTTATACTCGTAAATTTTTTCCACCACAATAAGTTCGATGCATTTTCTGTTGAATTCTCTGTCAATTCCCTTGAAATGAATGCAATTTTCTTCGATATGCTAATACTATTTCCCATAATATAGGTGTCAGTTATGGCGTTTTAAAGTATGAGTCATCTTCTAATATTTCCTTATTTTTAGCCTCCTTCTCCCTCATTTCCATATTTCTCGCAAAACGCTTAAGTACAGATTCGATAAGCAAAAAGAAAAAACAAAAGAACAAAAAGAAAGTGATAATTTCAGAGATCACATCCAGAGATCAATTCTTGATCAATTAATCAATAAAGCACTTAATATTGATCATTGCAGTATACCTAATCGTCTAGGCAACAAGAAAAACTTCAGGAAAATATGCGTAACTTTTCAAAAAAACATCATATACAAAATGACAATTAACTACGAACTTTTCTAAGCGAAATTCCCAACAAATCGACACGCTCAATACTAATTGTGATGTGGAGCAAAAAATTCCCGACTGGCAGACTCTAAAGGAGACGAATTGTGAGAGCAGGTGAAGGGCAGGTGAACACACAGCAATCACGATACTCGGATCAGAAATAACCTCGGTAGTAATTCCCTTCTGAAAGTCCTCTCTATGGTATTAAAATATACCCAATCTTTAATGCAACACTAATAGACTTCCCTATGGTATCGAAATATACCCATTCTTTAACGCAACAAAGGATCCAAATAATCCACATCACACATCAACCAACGAGACAACGAATCAAATTATATTGGAAAAAAAACCCATAAAATAAAGCGGATACAAAGTGCAATAGATAAACAAATCGATGTGATGAGTGCTTACAAAATTGGTGATCGGCCATTTTCATCGAATAACCATGCAAATATATTCGTATTGAGTAGTAAAGTTGTTATACACACAGCGAATAACGTCAAAATCAACTTCATTGCACTGAAACAAAACCAAAACCAATGCATGCATCCATAGAAAGCAAAAGCGAAAACATTAACAACACTTAGCAAGCGATGAAAAAAGGAAACAAACTTAAGGCATACGGTGCCATGCTTAACCCCCCCCCCTATTTATTACTAATTACCCATCAAAACATCAAAGAACGGAAAAAAAAAGTCGCAAAATGCGAGAAAGAGGCACATTATTAGGTCTCCAAATAATTATGGTGGAAAGTAGGAGATAAATGGTAATGCAAATCTCTTCCGTTTCGAAACTATTTTATAGTTATTTAACGGAGATTTAAAAATTTAATAAACTGGAACTGTGAATGTGACGAACATTCGTTTCCATTCCAAATTTGATGGGTAGGTAATTTTTTGGGAAAATTATAAAAATAAAATAATTTTACCAATACATATACTTATTTATTTATTTATTTATTTTCAATAACACATCCTCGCACAATTTGCAGAGAACGATGGCACCCTGATTGCGAACTACGAACGCAGCTGAACTCCTACCCAACACTGTGTACACACCACTATCGTACTCTGTACTCAACAAGTGAATGCTAACGCCCGTTCATTGAAACTGAGAAACTGTAGAATAAAGTGGTAATTTGTTTTCCATCATTCAATTCAGAACGTCAAATCATGCCCCAAGCAAACTTTCAACTTAACTGAAGGAGGGGAAGTGCACTCGCTGGAGGGGTCATTTGTACTGTACTAATCAAAGATTATTGAGAACGATGACCCATGCAGCAATTGCATTTCCCCTTCAAGTGAAATTTTGTATGGGGACATTATTTGATACTCTCAGTTGAATGATGGGAAAATTCCATCTTTCTAAAACAAGTTTTCAAGTTTCTCTGATGGGTGTTACTATTCGTTTACAGGGTGCAGAGTACGGTAACGATGAGTACGCTACGGTAACGATGAGTACGCAATGTGGAGTAGGAACTCAGCTCTGTTCGCGATTCGCAGTCAAGATGGTATCGTTCTCTGTAAGAGTGCTCAGATCGCTTCGCATATTCTTCAACTATCCACAGGTATGGTCAGGTAAGGTCATCTACTTAATGTAAAATTGCGCCTTTTTCTAAGGTCTCCAAAAGATTTCAACCACTAAAATATTGTCGCCAATAAAAAAAAAGAAGGATTTATTGCATTAATTACGACGTTTAGGCAGATGATAACGGGCAATTTATACATTTACATCCCCAATACATTTTTTTTTTAAACGGCAAACGGTTTCTTTCCTCTTCTTTAAGGGATTTCCTCTGCCTCTCCCCTCTCTATAGAAAGATTTATATTGGCACAACGAAATGGTTAAAAATTCAACAATAATAGAAAGCAAATAAAATAGCAAGCACAAAGAAAAAAAGCCACAAAACAACAAAAAAAAAGGAAACAGAAAAAAAAACAGAAAAAAAATGTTTGCCATCGATCACAAATACAACAAATCGGTACCATCCCACCTTCCCTTCTTCAATTTTTCAAATTCCTCTTTTCTCTCCTTGAAAAAATTAAAGTCGAAGTTTTAAAAAAAAATTCGGACTGAAAATTCTTGTCTAAAATTTTTGATATTCTCCTCATCGATGCCAATATCCCAATATTTCACTATTTCAATTCCTATTATAATAATTAACGACGATCTAATTTCCACTACGCCTACTGGAATAGGAATATTTCTCTTCAGCGAATCTTTAAGCGTCCTATATTTTATTCCATTTCCAAATATTTATATTTAATTAGCGATAAAAAATGATCAAACAATAACAACTTGCAAGCATTAACCAACACATATGTAAACATAATGAATATCTTCTTGCATAAGCAATAACATATTTGTTTTGAATTTCCAAATTTCTTCACAATAAGTGACTTCAACGTTTAAGTCCAAAAGACAAAGGTCCCATCATCACTTCGAAACTCAGCCAAGAAGAAAAACCTCAATCAGGCTTAATTATAAAAAAGTTCTCAACAATCCAATCACGATGCCTAATTGGTAATCGTTCAGATTTTATTAAACTTCGATGTATCTCATATTTAAAAAAAAAAGGAAAAAACAAACGAATTTATTTCAACAATTCGAGTTTTATCTCATTTCCCTTAGAAAATATTAAAGTATTGAAATTTATTAGCAATACTAGAGATGATATACAAAAAAATTCGAAAGCCGATTCATTAGAACCCCAAAAAAAAAAAAAAAAAATAGCTGAAAAATTTAGTAAAAGATATGACTATAAACAAGAAAATGTTATGATAGCTGAAAAATTCACCGCACCAAACGAGTAAAAAGTAATACATTCAATCATTCACTTCAACCCCTCTCTCTTCATAACTTCGGTACTCCCCTATCGAACTCTGTCTATTATGTCTCACTCCATCCCCCTCCTCCCCTATTCTCTTTCAGAGATGAAAGTTTTTAAAAAAGGCAAAAAGAATAAACCACTGTCACATAATAACTGACCACTAGAAATATGAAAAGATAACAATAAAAACATAAATAAAACGAATTTACAAAATATAATTTTAAAGGAAGTCAGAAATAATCGAAATTTAAGCCATGCCATTTAACATGAAGACTGAAATGTAGTTTTACCGAACGCCTCTTAGCACTATGCGTTTGCTTTCCCAATCAAACAGAGGTGAAAGAATCGCAGAAGAAAACAAATAAGGAAAATGATGTAATCTTATTTCCTCACATCAATCAAAGGCGTATCGCGAACTTCCTGAGGTACAAACAATACAATAGCCCCGTGGCTTCAGGTAAATCTAAGGTTCCAAGCATAGCATTAACCTAGCTGCTAAATCACAACTCGACTCCATAGCATATCTCAAAGCATTAACTCATAATCCTTTAGATATACAACATTGCTAATTGATTATAGCTTTTCAACTGGAATAAATATTTAAAAGAAAATAAAACATAGATGCCGTTGATGTCTTCACGAAATGAATGAACGTAAATCTGTTCCTTCCGTTATTCAATAATTTCAATAAATATATTAAAGTGATATTAATGAATATCACTATTAAATCACTAGCAATGAATTTCAAAATTACAATCAATAATAATATCAATGCAATAATCAAGTAGGCAGCGAACGCACTTCTTAACCATTCGGCTTATAAGACCTTAACGAAATCTACGATATCAAATAAAATCTGTGGAAAACGACAAAAATATAACTTTAAAAAATTAAGCAGGTGCAATATCTGTTAAACTTATCTTCAAGCCATATAGATGATGACGATTAAATTAACGGAAGAGGGGGGAAAAATAGACTAGCCTAGTAAGCCTATTATTGAAGAAGCACTTGAATATTACAACTAAGCGCAGAAACAACTCATTGCCAAAACATTCCAAAAAAAAAACCAAAAACAGAAATAATCCCTTCATTCTTTTTTCGCTCATCATCAGTACAAAACGTTAGATACGACTAAGTGATGCAGATCGAAAATCTAAACTGCACAGATCGTATAGAGGATGAACCGTCGGTAATAAATGATGCGTAAATAAATGCATATATATATTGCAATAAGTGAATTTACTTAGCATCAATGAAGGATGAAAATAAAAAGAAATAAAATACTTCGTACGCGTCCACGACAATTGAAAAAAAACCGCACAGTATAACGCTTGCCAACCAATTGCGTATATACGCACAAAAGTATCGAACTCGACTTAGTTATATAACCCTCTTCCCTCCCTCCCTCCCCCACCCTTACCGCACTTTACCTTCCATAGGTGTTACCACTCGGGTACACATGTCTTCTGCATTATACAAGGGAATTATGCAAAATTGTGAAAAAATTGTTTAAGCGCCAACTAAAGCAAGATCGTCGATCACAAGCCTGACAGCAATGAAATGCGATTTTTATCAACAATGAGAAAACCTTTCAAAGCAACGAATATGAAAGCCCACCTTGAAATATTCAAAGTTCCGCATTGACGCTGTCTTGTAAGAAAGCTTCTCTCAGGTGTTGATATTCCATCCTTTGGCGACGATGTATCACCGCCAGCCCATCCGGCTTGCTGATGTAGTTGCATCATCTGAATTCACGTTTATTACTCACCAGCGCATACTTATTGCGCAATCCCCATAGAACTAATTAGATTGCCAATAGCTGAGACACAAAGGTTCGCCAACACATCCATTTTCATCCCGAATGGCACTCTTATCAATGAGTGACGAACAAGTTTAAGGTGCCATACAGTTTGGCTCTAAAATTCCCCTTTACAAGTGCTTGCATATGTGCATAAAAACGAGCTTTTCGCTAAATATTTGCTTAAGTGGTCAACCGTCTAGGAAGACGCAGACTCAAGCAATGAAATTTAGCTTTATGTAAGACAGTTAAGAAATAAGTCACCTAATAGGTCAAGTGCCAAAAGCATATACTGAGCCAGTCTCAGCCGTTCTTAGCTAGAGGTAATAAAAAAATTTGAGCCATCTCAATCAGCAAACGTCGTCAGATCAAGCAGCTCTGATGATGGAGAGGAGAAAGGGAAGAGGGCAAAGGGCATAAGGAAGACACTCAACTATATAAATAATTCTTTGAAATGAACAAAAATTTTTACCATATGATATACATGTGTGGTAATCAATTGTTGTTCTTGTTCTTGTAAAGCTTGACTCTGTTCCATATTTTGTTTCATTGTTTCGATCTTAAATTACTATCATTGTTATTCCTTTATGGATTTGGCTCTGAATATATTCAAGAAGAAATAACATTAACGAATAGGAAGTATCCACTAGAAGCGATGAAAGACATATAAATATATGCACAGCTATGCCATGAGGTTCCCTTAGAGCCAATAAAAACGTGCAGATGAATAAGGAAAACTGCTGATGGCCTGATTATTAAGGATGCGACACTTTTCTCGGTATACGTTTTCCAACGGAAGCTTCTAAATTTTTGTGAATTTTCACATGTCATTTAAAAGCAAAGTGGCATAAAAATTTTCATTTCATAGCATCGTCAACGTCTAACAATTCTCACACTATTGTTTTTTTTTCATTCCTCAGTTAAGATTGAGGCGCACAGAGATAGGCATATACAGCTTTCTGTTTGTGCGTCCTGCGATAGACACTTATAGATACATACGTATAACAGTCTTATCGTACCTTTCCGAGCAATAAAAATTAACACATTCTGAAGCAATATG
>JAZARR010000187.1:3502500-3505000 GCA_037389465.1 Baylisascaris procyonis
TAGATTAAATAGATTAAATAAATTAAATAAATTAAATAAATTAAATAAATTAAATAAATTAAATAAATTAAATAAATTAAATAAATTAAATAAATTAAATAAATTAAATAAATTAAATAAATTAAATAAATTAAATAAATTAAATAAATTAAATAAATTAAATAAATTAAATAAATTAAATAAATTAAATAAATTAAATAAATTAAATAAATTAAATAAATTAAATAAATTAAATAAATTAAATAAATTAAATAAATTAAATAAATTAAATAAATTAAATAAATTAAATAAATTAAATAAATTAAATAAATTAAATAAATTAAATTAAATAAATTAAATAAATTAAATTAAATAAATTAAATTAAATAAATTAAATAAATTAAATAAATTAAATAAATTAAATAAATTAAATAAATTAAATAAATTAAATAAATGAATTAAATAAATTAAATAAATTAAATTAAATAAATTAAATAAATTAAATAAATTAAATAAATTAAATAAATTAAATAAATTAAATTAAATAAATTAAATAAATTAAATAAATTAAATAAATTAAATAAATTAAATAAATTAATTAAATAAATTAAATTAAATAAATTAAATAAATTAAATAAATTAAATAAAATAAATTAAATAAATTAAATTAAATAAATTAAAAAAATTAAATTAAATAAATTAAATAAATTAAATAAATTAAATAAATTAAATAAATTAAATAAATTAAATAAATTAAATAAATTAAATTAAATAAATTAAATTAAATAAATTAAATAAATTAAATAAATTAAATAAATTAAATAAATTAAATAAATTAAATAAATTAAATAGATTAAATAAATTAAATAAATTAAATAAATTAAATAAATTAAATAAATTAAATAAATTAAATAAATTAAATAAATTAAATAAATTAAATAAATTAAATAAATTAAATAAATTAAATAAATTAAATAAATTAAATAAATTAAATAAATTAAATAAATTAAATAAATTAAATAAATTAAATAAATTAAATAAATTAAATAAACTAAATAAATTAAATAAATTAAATAAATTAAATAAATTAAATAAATTAAATAAATTAAATAAACTAAATAAATTAAATAAATTAAATAAATTAAATAAATTAAATAAATTAAATAAATTAAATAAATTAAATAAATTAAATAAATTAAATAAATTAAATAAATTAAATAAATTAAATAAATTAAATAAATTAAATAAATTAAATAAATTAAATAAATTAAATAAATTAAATAAACTAAATAAATTAAATAAATTAAATAAATTAAATAAATTAAATAAATTAAATAAATTAAATAAATTAAATAAATAAATTAAATTAAATAAATTAAATAAATTAAATTAAATAAATTAAATAAATTAAATTAATTAAATTAAATAAATTAAATAAATAAATTAATTAAATAAATTAATTAAATAAATTAAATAAATTAAATAAATTAATTAAATAAAATAAATTAAATAAATTAAATTAAATAAATTAAATAAATTAAATTAAATAAATTAAATAAATTAAATAAATTAAATAAATTAAATTAAATAAATTAAATTAAATAAATTAAATTAAATAAATTAAATAAATTAAATAAATTAAATAAATTAAATGAATTAAATAAATTAAATAAATTAAATAAACTAAATAAATAAATTAAATAAATTAAATAAATTAAATAAATTAAATAAATTAAATAAATTAAATAAATTAAATAAATTAAATAAATTAATTAAATTAATTAAATTAATTAAATTAATTAAATTAATTAAATTAATTAAATTAATTAAATTAATTAAATTAATTAAATTAATTAAATTAATTAAATTAATTAAATTAATTAAATTAATTAAATTAATTAAATTAATTAAATTAATTAAATTAATTAAATTAATTAAATTAATTAAATTAATTAAATTAATTAAATTAATTAAATTAATTAAATTAATTAAATTAATTAAATTAATTAAATTAATTAAATTAATTAAATTAATTAAATTAATTAAATTAATTAAATTAATTAAATAAATTAAATAAATTAAATAAATTAAATAAATTAAATAAATTAAATAAATTAAATAAATTAAATAAATTAAATAAATTAAATAAATTAAATAAATTAAATAAATTAAATAAATTAAATAAATTAAATAAATTAAATAAATTAAATAAATTAAATAAATTAAATAAATTAAATAAATTAAATAAATTAAATAAATTAAATAAATTAAATAAATTAAATAAATTAAATAAATTAATTAAATTAATTAAATTAATTAAATTAATTAAATTAATTAAATTAATTAAATTAATTAAATTGATTAAATTAATTAAATTAATTAAATTAATTAAATTAATTAAATTAATTAAATCAATTAAATTAATTAAATTAATTAAATTAATTAAATTAATTAAATTAATTAAATTAATTAAATTAATTAAATTAATTAAATTAATTAAATTAATTAAATTAATTAAATT
>JAZARR010000187.1:3510000-3560873 GCA_037389465.1 Baylisascaris procyonis
TCTGTTATAGTTGGTTATCTCGGTGTGTAAATATTTTGTTATCTATTAGTTTGAATAACGAATAACATACTGTAAAGTGGCTGGTGCACCGGCTATTTCTATAGTTTCATCGTGAAGTGAAGATTCTGAACGTGTCATTGGCATCTTTTCTGAAAATTTCATTCAAATATTCGAACAATTTTTTGAAAATTAAATTCAATCAGAGAAAATTTTCTATTTCATTACATTTTTTACAAACTTCGCCAATAATTCCCAATAATCTATAAAAGTGCAATTTTGTAGAGAAAATTCAGAGCCCATACTAATAATATGCTCTTTACTCCATTTGCTAACCGATAAAACCTAAGCACAAAGATGAATGAAAGCCCGTGAAAACCCCTATCACAGCTCATTGATAAAGCGCATGCCCCGCAAGCAAAAGATCGCAGACTTAATCCCTATCTGCACATAAAGCCTTTATCGGTCATACAACAATGGTTGCTATCCTATTCAAGTCAGATTATAAAATTTAACATTATACGTAAATCTCAGAAAATTTCCGCATAAAATGACTCATTTGCATTTCTTTTTCTCTCCTATTCAGCATTAAACATTTCAATTTTACTTTGAAATTCCCTGATTACCTTAGTTTACCTTTTACTTTGATTTACTATGTGAACTAAAAAAAAAGAAGATCTTTTAGTTGTATGCATAAGCAAGTTTTACATTGAAATAACAACGCACGCGTCAAATTTCAAATATTGAAAGATTCAATCTCGCTTAATGACCTATATTGTACAGATAATTTTCCGCAGCCCCCCCCTGGGTTTTTAGGCAAATTTCTACGGTAGAGGTTTGAAATGAATCAAACCAACCGTTTTTCGACATAAGTGCTTCCCTTAATTTCTTCTGCTCCTGCCTCAGATGTTCCAATTCCTTTTCGGCCTCTTCAGCACGTTCTTTCATTCGTTTCAATTCAAAATCAGCCTGAAATGCAGCATGCTACCGTAATGCGAAACGCCACCGTAATGCGAAATGCTACCGTAAATGTAACTGCGAGATCAGAACATTTTGAAATGCTCCCGCTTATTGAATATCTTAAAGTTCATCGAGTAGAAGCGATGAGAGCCAATTTCGTGGCGGTATCAGGAAAGCATCTTTCAAAACGTAACCCCCCCTTCGACCCATAACCTTGCCTCACACCTCGCACCATCTTTTCCCTTCATAAATACCACAATATCCTTGCAATGCACCTCTGCATAACGCATGCCACCCGAAAATTAACCGAAGTGAGTACACTTCTTTTTCATTACTTATCTCATAGGTATAGGCAAATCCTCGTCAATCTGCAGAACATCCATCCCACTGGAAATTTGTGTCTCACATCGAAATTCAGCTTTGATAATGCAGTTAATCAAAAATAGTAAAAGTAGGAAACCCCTCTTTTGCCGATTACATCCTTTTTCTCAAAAAAGTCAGGTAATATCACCAGCACCATCAGCTTATTTATTCATCGCGATTAAAATACAAATACCTCTGAATTTATGCATGCATCGAAGCTCATTTCTCATTTGATGTTAAATAAAACGTTAAACATTTGAATTTTTTAAAGATATTCGAAGAAGTTTATCGACACATTAGCCTTTCCATTCGAAAAAAAAATGGTAAAAAAATTATAGCGATATTTTTAAAAAATTTCACTTCAATCAACCAGTTTTTGAATGTAAAGGAGTAATCACGATTTCTAATTCATATCCACTTCAGTTATGGATTCTTGTCGCTATTTAATGCAATATGGTATATCCCTCAACAGATCCATGTTTATGATATATTCAGCCGTCAACCCCCATCTATATAATGCAAAATATATAGGAAAACATCCACCCTTATTTCTTTAAAAAACGTCTCGATTTGCCTTCATTTTATACTACTTACCTCAGCAATGTGGAAAAAAAAAGCATAAATTCTTCTTAGTGCACACCACAAGAGATTCATAACATCAACTACACCACTTTTACCGTGAAAGTAGGCCATGTACAACTTTCGCAGACTATAAGATGAAACTCTCAGACAAGCAGACAGACATAGACATAGCGCCGCTAAAATGCACCATGCGAACGCATTTTTTTTTTTTAAATTGCATAGAAATAACAATACAATAAGAGAGAACAACCTTATCAGCCCTTCTAACTTCGGCACGAAGTTTATTGCTGAGATCGTTGTTGCTAATCCTCAATACATCCATTTGAGTTTTAATAGCCTCATTTTTTAGTTGCTCATCTTCCAATGCGATAACACTTTGCATATAGAATGCAATCTTATCATTCAATACTTTCATTTCCGCTTCTTGTGATTTATGCTCCCCTGAAATTAAAAAACAAATGAGTACATATTCAAATATACGCAAATTATCGAATATATGCAAATTTGAAAAATATTTAACATTTTGGGCTTTTTATATAAATTCAAATGCTACTTTCTAATCTTTTACTCGAAATAAATTCGAAAGCCTGAACCTTAAAAATGGTTTGTCATCTGCATAAACCTACCGCAAAGTCCCACGGTCCTAGAAGCAAGTTCTTGAGCAGGAGACATCTAATTATGATGAATCCCGAATAGCAGAAGCTTGATATTTTTAAGTAAAAGTTTAGATAAAATTATATGCCCCACAGCTTTAAAATTCATTGCTTTATACTAAAGTAAGTCGTGAAGTAAGGCAATAGAGTCTACAACTTCGCGACCGTATTTGTAAAAAAAAGAAATTGTGGAATCTAGAGTGTTCTTCTAAGTATTAATTAATTAATTAATTAATTAACAAATAAATAAATAAATAAAGAGACAAAGAAAAGGGTAAACTAAAAAAAAATCAGATGCAACACTTTCCAAAAGATTCATTATTTTTTTTTTGTACACCATGCTTTCACGTACTGAACACAATCTATAAGCGCATTTATTTTATCTCAATTCGAGAGGAACCTCTGGTAGAAGCTTTCTAAAAAATTTAAACAACATCTTTATTCACAATGGTTAAGCACCAAATAAGAACAACTGCAAGAGATGAAAGCACTCACTAAGCTTTGCTTTATATGTTTCGATCTGTGCACTCATCTTTTCGAATTCATGTGAACGGAGTCGATATTCTTCCAGCTCGTCCTTCATATGCCTGAACTCCTCTTCGAATGGTATTATACCATCTATCTATAAATAACTCGAACGATTATTGGACAACTGACTGATCAACTAATTGTGATGTTATTCCTCCGAAACGAGTAATTAAATCGAAAGATGCTATTTCCACCCGTCGGAATATACGCACTTTTTGATTATAACTACTGTTATAACTACTGAAGAGTAGTCTTTTCTTATCCTCTCTTTTTCCAAAGTTTATGAAGAAGAATGAAAAACAGACCATGTACTTTTGCTCTCGAATGGAAATTTTCAATGCATTTTTTTTTTAAAGAAAACCAAAACTGCCAAATTGACTTGGCTTGATTTTATATAATCTTTTTAAAAAAATAAAATGCCACTTATTTTAAAAGTCTCAGAATTATTCAAAAATTTTCCTCCAATCTAAAATGAAAATAACCACTATTAAAATAATACAGTAGAAATCATCAGTAAAAATTTAAAAATTACTGCTCAAGTTCGCGTAAAAATTTCAAACTTTTCTTTGTTCCCTTTTCATTTTCAATTATAATTCTCTGTTAGAAAAAAAAAATATATGAGAAAAGAATTTTTAAGCAAACCTTCGCCTTGAGTTCAGCGTTTTCTTCAATTGATCGCTCGTATGACTCTTTCAGATGATCCCGTTCCGCTTCGATCCTTAAGAATTTTTTTTTTTCATTTAATATTACTAGTATCACCAATGCTATTACGTAGAATGGATGGAGCCGCTAATAATCGAGATACTGATAATAATCGATACTGATAATACTGATAATACTGATAATATACTGATAATACTGATAATCAGAATACTGATAATCGAGATACTGATAATACTGATACTGATAATACTGATACTGATAATCGATAATGGCTCCCTAAAATATGAGAGAATGTCCAGAAATCAAAATTACACTGCTGCACTTTTTTGTGCTCGAACGCCGACCGCAGCTTCACTCAACAATCGTCGAAAAAACTGCTTCAGAATGAGTTAAATAAATTAAAATTTTAAAAATAAAATTTCAACTCACTTGAATAATGTTTCTTGTGCCGTATCTCTAGAGAGTTGTGCTAGACGAAGTTGTTTCTTAAGTGTTTCCATCTCAGTGCTATTGCCTAATAGACTATCGATGCGTTGCTTTAATGTTTCATTCTCTGTCGACAATTGTTCTATCTCTTCTCGTAACTCTTTCACCTGTAATGATTTCAATCGTTGATAATCACAATATCCTTCTTAGCAGAAAAGAGAGAGAGAGAGGGGGACAGACAGACAGAGACAGAGGGAGAGAGAGCCTATGGGAATAAAATTTGCTAGGAACACCTACACAACGAGCAATTTTAATTAAACAGGAACTCAAAAATGCAATAAAACACGTCACCAACCATTATATTGCATAAGCTTCAAAGACTGGCGATCTCAAACGATCGCCATGTTCATAGACAACATCCTCCATCAACCAAACATCATCCCCTCTCTATCCCATTTCTTCAAAAAAAAATTCTAATCTATTTACATATGAGTTCGATAATCAATTATAAAAGAGACTTACCTCGTTTATAAAGCGATCACGTTCTGCATGTAGGCTACTGATATCGGCATTCAAAGCTGCTAGCTCCTCAGTTGATTTCATTGACTCTGTCTATAAATTATAAATCAATTAAACAATATAGATTAATTTTGCTTTATGATTCCTATAAAGATCTAAACGACGATTATTTTAAACTGGGGAATGTTTTTTCTTATCAGTTAGAACCATACGATATATAAATGCACCAATATCCTTAATGTCTGTGAGCATTTAAAATCAACCGTTGCCTTTGTGCCCTTCAGCAAACATACTCTCACGACGTTCCTCCCAAACATGTATGTGTCTGTCTGCCTGTCTGGCAGGTTTCAACTCACAAAAACTTGAAGCTTGCGGTTATGAAAACGTGATATGCATAACTTCCGCTATAGGTAATCCCTTCTCCTAAAGCTTATTAACTATAAAAGCAACGAGGATAATATACGGCGAGTACAACTTATATCATTAGACGGTCCCAGGAAAAAACCAATTTTTTCGCAATCGATTCCCCATAAATGAGTATCTTCTAAACTGTTAAATTAACGCGATAGCTAATCTGTTAATTTAATATGATGCAAAAATACATTTTTGGTTGAAAATTTCTATGGTAAGCCAGCTGGTTTCCTGTGACGAAAGAATTACATGGCACTTCCCCATTTTTTGGGTATCTACTTAATCAGCTAACCTACTGGATTGAAATTTAATTCAGATATTTTCGTCAAAAAAGCATACGATATTCAATTATAAAGCACATTTTCCTAATTGAATTCAACCAATTAAACCTACTTTACCACCTTTTAAAACCTGAAATAAACCTAAAACTTACATTCACTGATGTTTGTTCGGCACTCTGCTCAAGTATGACGCCATGAGTCGGTGGGACATTACTCAGTTTTTGTACGACCTCCATCGCGCATAACTGCACCGATTCTGGTTGATTCAATAATGCTGGTACAAAAACTGCAAAACGTAATTCTAAATAAGGTAAAATGCATATCAGATACCATATAATCTTCACATAACCCCCTCCCCCATCTTTTAATGACATGGCTTCAAAGATTCTTGAAAGATTTATACCTTATATACGTTCTATTTGATCTTGGTTTCACTAGAAAATCTGCTTAATTCTCAGCCTTAAGCGTTTACAAGTAAATGCTCCAGAAATGACCATTTAAAACGTTTAGCACCAGTCATACACCTTTTGTGTATCATTCGCCTTTCAAATCTTGGTACTTTTCAAAGGATTTAAGGAAAAGATTTCATCGAATCGATTATGTCTACGGATGGAATAGATTATTCTAGATGATATGATAATACATTTCAAAAACGTTTGAAACGAGAGAAAAAAAAAAGAGAGAAAAAATAGAAAAAAAATAATAATTGATGAGTCACCTTTATTGCTCTTCGAAAGAAGTGCTGCACCAAGTACTAGTTGAAGTAAACGGCTCAACACTTCCTCTCCATTTTCATCTGCTAAAACGAATGCTCATCTTTTAATCGCAATTACAATCAAACACAAATAAAAACTATTATTAAGTTAAATCATAACGTTGTAACACATCTGTCAACAAACGAAATGAAAGGGCATAGATTAGGATGGGGAAAGGAAAACATTACAAAAAGAGAAGATAAGAGATATGAGGAAATGACGTGGAGGGGAGTGGACCCATTCCTCTCCCATTTACTCTTTTTCTTAAGTAAACTGATAGACTTAAGGACCAAATATATAAGCTTATAACAGTTATCGAATCCACCCCCCTCGCGATCTTCTTCGGCTCCACTGTGACTCGAATATAGTTAAATATAGTTAAAAACATATCCGTTAATAACCTCCATCCTCTTGCCAGAAGCTTTTTTGGATGGATGCTTTTTTTGGAAGCTTAAAAAATAAAAGTTAGTGAAAATTTTATTGCAAGAAAAGCTTCCAACCCACTCACACTTTTATTCCTAGCTTTCCAAGCTTGTGCCTACTTAAGAGAGTTCCGTAGTAGTTTCTTCTGGAAAATAAATAAATAAATAAATAAATAAGTAAATAAATAAATAAGTAAATAAATAAATAAATAAATAAATAAATAAATAAAAATAAAAAGTAAAAAATAACAAAAGTTTTCACATAGAAAAACAAAACAAACCAATGCGTGAAGCATCGACAATCCATTCGGGTCCCAAATCTTTCGATAATCTTTCCTTGTAGAACTCGGATACACGACGAAATATTTTACGCAGATTATTGGCCTTCACTCTCCAATTGGCCGTCTCATCGTATGCTTGTACCTTCTCCAACCATCCCTCATGAAAGAACACTGCATCACTGAAATAATTTTATAATGAACCCTTTGGACTGCATGAATAACCAACCCTTGGGTGTATATGAATTATGTTCTGGTACCATATGAATAACTAACAGTATCGTGCAATGAATAAAAACCCCTATGATTGTAGCTCTCCTGGAGAAAATTTCCTTCCAGCATGAAAACGGTTTATATAATGCGTTCTAGTAATACATTCAGAACGATGCTTTAGATGTTGACTTTCAGGATTTTAGTATTAACTATTGTAAAACGGCAACTACCCTCCGATAAGATCACTGATGCCAAAATATGCGCCTTCCATCTATTCGGAGGTTACAAAGTCATCTAAACTCTCTTCTACTCCCTCCTCCCTTCTCTCTCACCATTAATAGAGGTCTAGTTAAAGTGGAAAAACCTTTTGCGTAAAAGCGATCGCTATATCACGAAGCCTAAATGAGGGGATCTCTTTCAACGCCCCATTCGGCAAGATCCCATTATTTATAAAGGCCAAAAATTCCTCTATAAGCCCTAATTACGGCAACTGCTTTCACGTAAAGCTTGACTCCTGCTCATTTCAATACGTGATAATAACCAGTCATATAAAGGCGTATTCAACATTGCTCTCACATATAAGAAAACATGGTATATATAAGAAGAGTACTAACATTTGATGAAGAGCTTCAGCAATACAACGTCCAACATAGAGAGTCTCTCGATTCACTGGTGTTTCCACTGGTAAAGCACTCAACTAAAACAGAGAATCGGAATTTTGACGTGCAAATCCAGAGATGGACCTCTGTCACAAAAGAAACAAGTAGAAATTTCAACCTTTTATGCTTGAATAGCACAGATGGATGGTAAGTAGCGATATAACTCGATGTGAATCAATTAAATTATCTATGCAAACTGTAGGCCAAGAACAAAAGTCTGGCGTGCTGAAGTGAAGTGATGTTAAGCTTTATAACTAAAAAAAAAAAAAATATATATATATATATATATATATATATATATATATATATAGTCTTATAAAAAAGTTACTAAACATTTAAAAGTATTGCAACTGCGCTAAATATTGTATGCAGCTAACGTCATCTAAACCATCTAGTAATCCCTTCCCCTCCCCCACCTCGCAAAACTCCCCACTATGTTTCATTAAAATACCCTCAAACGAAACTTCCTTGTGACCTGATCTGGACAAACATTCCGGGAGCGTTTTTAACAGTGAGTATTCAGAAATTATAAAATATATTGTAAGGAAAACATCAGGTATTGAAATTCTTTTAGTTATGAACATATTACTACATCTTTTACTTTAGTTTACATAGATACCTAAAGAGAGACCATATTTTAATATCACTCAATTAATTAATCATAAAAAAATATGGGAAAAACAAAAATGAACAAAGTGGAAGTGTCAAAGAAGAAATGAAATAAAAACCAACCCAAACAATAAGATCGTCGAGATATTTTTCTTCGTCCATTTTTTACAGAATTCCCTTTATTCGTTAAAAAAAATTCAATAGAAATGAGCTGATCTTCGATTAGCAATACACCTGTAAATTCAATAATAGAATAGTAAATGAATATGAATCGATATGTTGACAACAAATATGAAAAGAAAAACACAAAATTAATTTTCGTATGACGGAAATTTTCCATAAAATTAGAGTGAAAAATAAAAAAAATAAAGATTCTGATAAAGGAAATCAACATTGAAAATGATAAATGCCTTTGTGAGATGAAAGGAGAAAAAATGGAAAAGGGAAATAAGGAATGGGATAAAAGAAAGAAAAGAGAAACCTAACAATACTTCTTGACAAGGTTACCCTTATTGAAATAATACCAAAAATGCGAATATGATTGCTTTGAGAATAAAAATATTCGAGATGAAAAGTTTAAGTGACATAATGCAACGACTAGAAAAATAATATTTTCCACTATGCTGACATTCCAATCTATGTTATATTTAGCAATTAGAAGGAATGAATTTAAGTGAATTAATTAACGCACATCGATGATTATTTTAGATTATTTATTATTATAAAGAATCAACTAGTTATCGACGTATAACTAGAGAGCCAATAATATTCACCGTTGATTAGGGAAAGGTCTAGCAAGTTTTTTTTTCGAACCTCAATCAAGGAATATGAATTTACTTCGCTTCAATCCTTGAGAAATAACCAACAACCACTAAAAATTTGACTCATATCTAAAGTGAAAGTTCTGAGAAAATCTTCCTATATATATTTATATATGAATATATATATGAATATATATACGTATATATACATATATATATATATATATATATATATATAGATTCCAAAAGAATCAACTAGTTATCAACATTTGATACCGTAATACTGAAGTTAAATGCTTCGTTTTGGAATGAGGACCATTGCACTTTGGTTTCACCCGTACTTTAGGGACATATGTACTTCAAGGACACCTGTACTCTCGGGACGCATGTGCTTTAGAGAAATTTGTACTCTAAGCGGACTTTAAGGTTGCATAATGTTTTGCATTCAATGCTCAAAAAATTCAAAGATGCTAGAAAATAATTGATCAATTGCAATCTTTGCTTATCATAGTCTCATTGAAGGATTTATGCTTATCATCATCTTATCACCTCTAAACTTCCTCGCATTTTATAAAAACATTTTTCGGCGTTATTCAAATTTTTTAGCACTTGAATTTCATAGACCATAGATTAATGACATATATTTGCTTTATTAGAAGATTTTTTAAAATAAAGATAAAAAATATTCACCGTATTATATAGATAGGAGTAAAGAATATAACAAATGATCAGTCTAACATAGTATAGTGTTATTATAACACATTTTTGTGTTATTTAATGTTCGTATTGTGGTTTAGAACTATATAGAGTTATATTAAAGCTCCAAAGAAAATTAGTACATTGATCGTTGTGAAAAAGACATGAATCTTTAGCAAATTTCCCTACTATGGACCCACAACCTTTAATATTTCATTTGAATAAGGTTTTTCTTTGAAAATTCAAGCATAGAATCTTCTCATGCGCTTCTGCAAATTGTGGGCAACGTTATTTCTACAGGTAAATGCCAGGCATCTAGGGTAACATTGCAGTTCTATATATGTGCATAAGGATGTTTGTCTGCAGACACTGTGTTGACGTCATGCCTATAGTGTGCCAGACATTCTGGCGATATCAGTGAGTACAAATGCATGTCTGTGGGTGTTGGTGCGTATCTGTGAGTGGGCACGTGATCGCATTATCTTTGATACCATTGCCAATATTTTTGTCTCATACATTTTAATCTTCCTTATTGTCACCGATTGGCTAAAAGAAAAATTATTCGAAAAGAAAATCAATTTTTCCTTCTAATCTTATATTATAAATGGCATCATAGCTTTCAGCTGCTACTTCCTAAATCCGTTTTTTTTCTTGTATATCCATTGTAATCTCATCAGAAAAATTCCTATATTACTTGTATCGATCGGTCTTTCGGCTGTTTAAAAAAAAAATAAATTCCCCTTATCAAAATTTTTAGCAATAGAAAAGCAAATCCCCAATCAGGCGGATAATTATCCCTCTCAATTTTGGCCACATCATTGGGTCACGATCCGTGGTCGAAAGTTGGATTGATATTCAATTTTAGCTCTTCGAACATTTTGTCCCTTCATCGTTTCATTTAAATATTATTATTGGCATTATTATTATTTCATTAAAGTGGAAACAAATTCCAATCATTGATTGCATGAGAACATTTCCATGCGATTGCGACAATCGGCACACAGGAAACGTTTATATCAATGAGCAGAAATTGCAAAAAAAAATGGAAATCGGCAACCATCCTAGAAGGGATTCGATTCTGCGAGTAGAAGAACAAATAAATAAGAGGCTGCAAGATCGTTTTTTTTTAAGTAAACTAATAAGGAGCTTATGATGAGACATCGTTTTCTTTCACGTAAATCGAATTGATTGGTGCAAGAATTTGGTCTCACATTTTTTTTTTCATTTTTACTCCATTTCTTTTTTTTTTTAAAGTTTAAAAGTTGACTCAACTTTTGTCAACATATGCAATATTTGCTCCTTCTTTTTGTCGTTGTTAAGTTTTCCAATATAAGAGCACTCAATAGTATCGAAAAGTGAAATTATAATATTTAGTGTAGATGCATCAGTCTAAAAAAAAATATTACTATTTTATAAATATCTATGAACATTCGGCGGCCGATTTTAGCATTAAGAGCTTTTTTGAATGCCGTTAATAATTGTCACATATTTCTTGAGGCATTTATAACTCTCTCATTCTAATTTCTTAATTCCTTGATGAAATTATCGCTTCTTATGGAAATTTTCTCAACCCTCATCGTTTCTCTCCGATTTTCTGAAGAACAAACCTATTCACTATCGTACTTTGCCAATCGTTTAATCAACTCTACAAAAACGTTTCTAATCAGCCATATTTGTCGCCAGATTTATTTCCGGATCGAGTCAAAACTGTTCATGAATTCCATAATATGAAAACTGAAAATTTGCACTTCCGGAATCCTTCCGGAATCTATGCCTTACAAATTCCATAAAGCATTTTCCTTGTTCTGCTTGTGTGCTACCGCTCTTCATAACCTCTACATTTCCTTGCATAGGTGCAAATCTTGAAGAGTATTATTCCATATTGTTTTTACTGGTGACAACGATGTGCATTTGTGTGTCATCTGTCATCAACGCCGATCTACGAGCATGTTGCAATACTACGGCGAAGACATATTCTACGCTCAGTGAGCGATGAAAACTCGGATATCCTCATTTCCCTTCCCTCTTTCCTCCACATGTTAGTGGATGTAATTGCCGATACAAAAAAAAAATTTTTCAGCGCTTCAAAAATCGTCAGAGTTGTCTTCGTGAATGTTTAGTGGTTCAAAGAAATAAAATACGCAACGGAAAATGTATCATCTCGTTATGCATATCAATAGATGAAATTTTGTTGAAAAGGATGCTATAATACATTGAAATAAGGATGTTTCATTACTATTGGTATGAATCAAAATAGATCAACTGAAGCATTACGAATATGTGTCATAAGCAGTGGATTTTACAGTAGTTGACAACTTGGCTATATGAAATATACAATAAACAATAATGACAATAAAGAAGTAGCCGTATATGTTTCCTTGGCACAATCCTTGGTGAGATTATTTGTCAAAGATAAGATTAAAGGTTGTTGATGAACAATCGTTCGTGAATAAATATGCCTCTGGTTGTGCGTGTTGACCTTTTTCGATGCGCTGATAAAATCTTAGATATTACAAAAATTTAGCTAACATTACAAAAATATTTAGCTAACGGTGATTCGACTGTATGGTACCCATCAACCATATCATTGGCATAGGTTCGATACTCGGCCTGTGTGCCGTTGTTGCATCTGTCTTGGTTTCTTAGCAGTAGGAAAATTGATCGAGAATAAGATCGATAACGCAGTTTTCTCAACCAAATCGCCGAAGCTTAGCGCTCCGTGAGCGAGATTTTTTTTGATCCTCAGATGCTTCCGTTCTGTCAACGTTTCATTTACGTCTAATCGTCATCATCTCCATTTCGTGAGAGTTAAATGAATGTTCAGCTTATGATTTCATGAGAATATTCCCATATAAATGTGGATTAAAATTATGAACATCTAAAATCATTGATATAGAACCGATAATAAAACATTTACCTCTTTCCCCTCTCAAAGTCGCCATTCTTCTCCATTTATGCCTAATATAATTGAAATATATAGATAAGCAAGTTGCAAATAAATCAAATAATACAACATTTTTATAGTTAATTTGGACTCCACAACGAAATACGTTTGCGTTTAACTATTCGAATATTATTTAGGAATTTCTAGCTATTAAATAAATTTTTAGTATTATCTAAAATCTATTTCTAAATGAGATGATTAAATTAAATTGCATATAAGAGATTATTGTATAACTGATAAATATTCATCAGATAATTGTAACTGTTGAATTAATATTCAAATATCGTTTCATAAACGTTTTTCTCTAGCTATAACTATTAAAGCGATGATTGAGTTTCTTTATTCGTAAATGACATAGGAAGAAAATCATTCTTCTACTGATGAATAAAGAAAAGCCAAGTAAGAGTCAGCTTCCCTTGGGTCGTCTAGCTTTCTAGGTTTCCTGCAAGATCTGCAACTTCTGTCGAACGGTGGTAGAGGTTAATTGCAAGACAACACAGGTATAAGGGGGTCAACAGTTTATCGTATTTATATAATAAGGTGACAAACAAGAAGGGACATAAGGATAGTATGAATCACCGGCACGATCTTCACAACCACTGATCACCTCTCGCTCCTCAACGGCTACCCATAGGCTCATTCGGCCTTTAGACGAGTCTAAAAACTGAAATAAATACATGAGCACATCAATCCCTTTTATACGCTCGTGATTTTGCTTGCGCTAGTCTCACGTTACATGCTGAGGAGTCGTTTAATTTGCCTATATGCTCTTGAACTTCTTTGACTTACTTTGCTTGGCGCACTTCCCCCGCTTAATCTATAGCTGACTGATCTACCTTACAGCTAAAAAGCTAAGAATATTTGAGTGTATTCTTAGTGACTCAAACTTAGGCGTAATTACAAGAGAATTGAGAAAACTGGATTCGATTGAGTGCACAAAAGAGTAAATCAAGAAGAAGGTGACGTCATGAGATAGTATACTTCATTGATTTTCATAAAATTTGTGCACTTCTCCGTTAGCCAATAAAATTAAGCTCTTTGTTTATTCATCGTATACTATTTTAGGTAATGAATTTTTACATATGAGCTAATAAAAGTATTCAATAGATGAGCTTATCAAGTGTTTTTCATTTGTAAGAAATGGATTTTCTTTTTCTTTTCTGGATTATTGAATTTGTAATATTTATTTGAGATAGGCAAATGAGTTTGGATGCGATTTCGTTGACTATTGCCAGCTCACGAATTACAGCCGCAATTATCGCTTTAATTGGGAATGGTATCGCTGTTTTTGTTATTCTAAAATTTCGTGCACTTCGCAGCAATTCGTCATCATTACTGATCGCACAACTTGGATTTTCGGATCTTCTTTTAGGTTTCACATTTTCGTATATTTTCTTATACGTTATCATTTTCTTTCAAAATTCAGAAACGATGATTGAAATTCGCTGATAAGAAATAAATTGAATTGATAATTTAAAAATTTTATCGATCGATAATTGAACGACTTGGAGATGTTATTTGCCCATAAAGATAATGCTAAACATAATCTTATAACATTTTTATAACATTTTTCGTATAACTTATAACATTATAACATATAACACTTATAACAATCATTGGTCATTTCTAAGGTGTCCTCCCTCTGAAATTCTCTTTTTTTTTGTATTGAGCTTAAAATTATTCCTTAATGAATAAATATCATCGACTCTATCTGATAATATGACGTTATTTGTGATCTAGAACGATATGAAACCTACTGGGCAGTTATTTCACTCACCAATATTCATTTCAGTTCAGCTAGTTGGCTGGTAATTCCGCAGCCGCTGATTTCCGGTGGAATCGGGTACTTTCAGGCATGAAAAGAGTTGTTTCCCAAAATTTAACACTCATAGCACTGCATTAATTTTGATGAGATGAATTTTTGCTCGATTTTATAGTGTATCAAAATCGACAACTCTTCTAAAGATAATCACACATTAATCTACGCAACTATCTTAGAGATGACAGTCAACTATCTTAGAGGTAATAGTCATATTCTTATATTATATAAATAAAACTATTATTATAAAGGTATTGGTTTATTTGTTCGATCGCTGCAAACATTTATCGCATTAGCGACAAATACGATTCTATTCCCTAAATGGCAATGCCTTCTCTATGGTTGCATCGATGTTTTGGCAATGCATTCAATTCAAACGACGACACTTTTTATTGCACTCGATCGTTTCACTGTTCTTGTTTTCCCACTTACATATCGTCGACTGGTGAGTTACACCTTTATTTGAAACATTTACAATATTTGATACGAATATTTTTTGTATTTTTATGAAGAAATTTACTTTATTTAGAAATGAAAATATAATATTAAAAGTGATGTGATCTTCGAATAATCGACTCTTGAAGGATTGGTCCTTCTCAACACTGAGCTAAGACTAGATAGCGATAAAGGACTCTCAGAGAGGGGCAGTCCGGAGTGTATCCAACACCCTTCTGAAGATTTTTGCCGGTGAATTTTCGAGCACTCCACGATGCGACAGTAGTTGGATAACGGAAATAGCAAACATTAATTAAGCACAAAAGCTCCACTATTTATATACTTTTCAACGTTTTGCTCTACTTGAGTATTGAATATAGTTATCGATCAAAATATATCACAATATTCAATTTGGGAGCGAAACCATAGTAACTGTTTTATGATCAACAAAAGTGTTAGACGATGATGAGCGTACTTTTTGGTTGCAATTGGCATTAATCACTTCTCAACACCTCTCGACGATACACTTGTTTCTTGTGTTCTCGTCTCTATGATTTCACTTTATTTTTCTTGCATATATTTTTCTATTTTTCTCACATTCTATAATGCGAAAATAATTACTATTAAGGGTTGCGTGAAATTTGTAAAAATAATTTGTTATTTTAGTATCGCGAATAAATGTATATTGTAAGTACTAGAAATTTTGAATGATTTTTGTAATTTTATATTATCCATTTAGAATGGTAATCGTTCACTCTCAACTTGGCGTTTTTTAATTTGTATCGTATATTCAATATGTGCATCAGCCGGTCAATTCATCCACTTTCCACCAGATGGAACGGTCACTGTTTGCTCATCTGGTTAGTGTGTATGAATTTTTTTTTTTTTGAAAATCTCAACAAAAGCTTGAAATAAAACGTTGTATGTGTTGTGCTATCGATGAAGACCGACCGATAAACGTGAACACCTCTGAAAATTCGTTACATTGTTTGAGTAGAAATCAAGCGGTTTAGTTGGACATCTTAGTTGCATAGAATTAGCAGGCCAACCGGTAAATATAGAAAATGCTTTTGAACATTGAGCTCAAACATCTCGCAACATTCTCCTCAATATTTGACAAATTCGTTCATTTATTTACTGAAGTTATGAATGATCTATACAATGCACATTTTCGGCCAACACCTACTGAATCGCCTCTGTAAAGCGGATTGTGTTGACATCATGTCTGTGCGCACGTATGTGTCTGTCTGTCTGTTGGAGCCTTCCCAATGGGAAATCGTTAATCCATCAATGCTCTTCATTATCGTACTTTATCCATACTTTCGGACATTATCAAAAATCTTTGCCATTAGCATGAAAGCAAAAGATCGGAATTTTCTCAAGAAATCTCTACCAAAGGAATGGGGATATATATACCCGAAGAGCGAAATCTTTGAATCATAATGTAACACTTAATTTCTTCTAAGCATAGGTACCATTTCAAAAACAATTCACATCGTAATGTGGGAAATATTTTATTATTTTATTGGCAAATATTCATAAATGTTTCATTTTCACCGATCTTTAAAATAAATTCATCTCAGTCATTACAGGCTCAAGTTGGACAGACGCATATCGAATATATTTTGCAATTTTTGCGGCATCAATATCAACACCCACATTTGGTGATTAAATTTTTAAATTTAAAAAAAAAATTTTTTTTTAGTGTGAAATATTTGTAGTAATGCCAAATATATACGAAAATTATCAACTTATCAAATTCATGCACTTTTTTAAATTCACTAAAAAGTGAATAATACTAAATTTAAAAAATTGATACATAAAAAATTCATTTCCCTAAGATTCGTTGCTATTAATATGCTATAGGGCGATTTAGCATTACTGATTATTCTTTGGCATTGGGGAAATTACGCTAAATCATAATCCTTGAGTTGCACTTGAATTAAAATATATATATGCAAATTTATATTTGTAATGATTCGTTCATGTTTGCGTATGCAAATAAGATGTGCTTATCGGTATGCGTATGTGTTTGTCTTTGCGTTTATTTATCTGCCTGTCCATCTAGTCTTCAACTAGTGAACTATTCAAGCTGGATGGAGTCTTAAAAATTTCATGAATATGATGTATGCGTAACCGGAAACGTGGTGAAATTCCACTTTCAATTCTCTAACGTCAAATTGGAACAACTCTTATTTTTTTAAATTATTTATGATTTTATAAATTAAAATTTATTTAGCAATAGGTGGTCTATTATTATAAATAATAATTATAAGTATAATAAATATCAATTTTAAGGAATAACATTATTGACAACAACAATCTATTGGCGAAAGGCAATAAATTCAGAAATACGAAATGAAAATAGTGTTATCTTAACGATGGCAGCAATTCTACTCTCCTATACAATTTTTTGGTATTTTCCAACGATACTCTATCTTAGTGGTGTTATCGTTCATACACGACAAGTAATTTTTGGTTGTTTAACTTCATTTCTATCGTTTGGAAGTGGAATTTTTGCATCATTAAATCCATTTTTATTCTTATGGAAACATAAAGAATTTCGTGCAAATTCTTTCAAACTTTTTCGCTCACAAAAAAATTCCGTTGAAAATTATATTACAATAAAAGTTGCTACTGCAACAAATTGTAGAATTTAGAAATTGAATAATATAATTTTTTGAATCAAATTAAATTTTCTCAAAAAATTAAAAATATTTGAAAAAGAGGAAAATTTTTTGAATGAATCTTTCATCTCGACATATATAGTTTTCTTTTTATACGATAGTTCATCTTTGTGGAAAATTATATTTCACTTATAATCGAGCACTCTCTAAGCATGGGAGTATGAAGCCTTCAGATAGCGTAACCAACATTTCATGATTAAGGCAATGCAATTTGGAAACCCACTCATAACAAGTCGCACTCTTATGAGTGATTACCGTATAAATGGTTACCTGCTACCGTACAATTACCATATAAATCCTACTATTATTTTTTGTTTCCTTTACCAAAGAAATATACTGTAAAATTTTTACTCTAATTGTACCTATAGAATTGCTATAAATTAATATAAACGTTTATAAAAAATATCGATTATTTTCTCCATTTGTTTCGATATGATTTCTAATTTTTAAATTATTATTATTCACTTCTCTTAATTCCATAAATTTTCATTGGAATTAATAAAATTATTGTACATTAATTATTTTCATAGTTTTCTCTTATTTCCGATATATAAATATTTCGATTTGTTTGTCTATGCATCCGTACCATATCTTCTTGCTTGTCACATTCAAGAATCATTTTAAATGCTTTTCACATTTTTAAAGGAAGAAAATGCGATAATCTTCGTAAAAAAGTGCAAAAATTAGCGTTTATAACGCAAAAAGTGCAATGTATATATATATATATATATATATATATATATATATATATATATATATATATATATGAATCTCGTCTATGATCGCATTAGTTTATTATCTCATAAGGCGTATACTGACAATTCTATAAATAAGAACCATTAATTAGGAATGAAACGTATAAGAAGAAATTCCATCATTTAACTCATCGATTTTCATCATTCCATAATGACTGATTTTTAACAATTATTTAAGGCTAATTTACCAAATTATTACTTCATTACTATCAATTGATAATAAGTTAATTTATCAACTTATATCAATTATCACAATTTATCAACTCATATCAATTATCACTTGATAATGATAAAGTCAACATGAAGATTTTGCTCTTTTAAGCAATGAAACATATAGTGAATTGGTATGATAGATATGCAGAATTCTAAAAAAAGTAGAATTAATCTTCAGGCCGAAATATTTTTACTTATGAATCTAATTCCCATATATTGCAAGAAAATAAACAGTAATATATGAATACAACCTAATAAAAAAATTTTTTTTTCACTTGTAAAGAGTTCATTCTACCCACTAACTATTCTTTTATTTAACTTTATTATTTCCTCTAATCTACTCAATTATTCCTTCAACTCTTACTTTGCCATCCTATATACCTTCATTAACTATTCATTCAACTAATTTAGCAATTACGCATAAATATTCAAATCGGTGATACAGCGCTGATAGAATAATGGTAAAAACCTTTAATTTGCATACGAAATGAAATTGCGAAAAACGCATCTCCATACACAATGATCGATGACGATGACCAGTTCGCAGATAGCTGACCAGCAGCTATAGTTTATTGTTGTCTGCAAAAATTTGGAGCCATCGGCGGTCTCGGTGCTCCAGGCGGAGGTATGCCAAGAGGTCTCAAAATTGGTGCATCTTTAGGAAGTTGCTCCTGAAATATTGAAACGATCAAAGAAATTTCACTTTTTTCTTCTATATAAGCAATAAATTGATAATATAATCAATGACTGTCTACTTGTGACATATATGCAATGGCCTATATCATCTCTTATCTTTATATCTTATATCACTTCCGGTATAAATTTTCCTGCCGCCTTAATTTTTCTTAGCATTCTCGATGAATATTTGATAATAGACGGCCAAAAGACATAAATGATTGAAAGATGCTTGAAATAATTGTCCCACAAAGAATTTTGTTGCTATAGGTTTTTATTGAGTAAAATTATTTTCAATAGTATTTGTTTTGAAGTTGTTGAATGAACAAGTGTAAAACAAGGAATTACGCATGAGATTTACGTCTAGAATTTATTATTACGTCTAGGGATTTATTAATCAACAATATCCTGATCTCATTCACAAATATCTCATAAAGGTGGGACCAGAACGTTGAAGCAATGCTTTTGGGAATAAAACATTAAAGTGGGTTTTATGGATTCTGCAATCCACAAATATTGGTAAGTACCATGATAGCCTGAAATACATCCAGGAAAAAAAAAGAAATGAACAAACCTAAAATGCAATGAAATACTTTTTAAAAATTCTAAGCAATAAAAAAAAAATTCATTACCAATGATTGCTTTTTGTTGAATTCAGCGAGATTTTTATTGAAATTCTCCAATTCGACATTATCATCAGGTGTAAGATCACGAACGTATGCACCATTTTTATACAATTTATTGCCCTTTAAAATACGAAATTTAAATATTTCTCATATCAAATATTAAAAAAAAAATAATATAAATAACAAAAAAAAGTAATGAATTTGAGGCTTTTCAATTATACAATGAAATAGATATAATCATAAAGTTAGTGATTTTTGTATGTAGATTTAATTTTTTTCATGAATTGATCGGAATATTTACCATTTATTTATTATTGAAAGTGATATATAAGGGCAGTCGGCTGGAAACAAGTTAAGAATAAAATTGAAAAAATTACTATAAATCATACCAATACAATACATCCGGCGAAATTGTATAGTTTGATATCGTTTCCACCACAGAATGAAGGAGGTTTGGTGCAATCAGTGGAGAAATCATGAGCCTGAAAAAAAAATTTCTATCCTCAATAAAATTTTCTGCAAACAGCACACTTTTATTGAAATATCTGTGCTATAACATATGTGTTATGAAAGTAATGATTAAATTATATAACACAATTGCTTGTTACATTTTATTTTCATCAGTTGTTAGGGCTTTGCCATCAGCATGCAAGCAGATAAGAGCTTTGGAAACATTTATCAAAAAAGATCAACGCTGACTTGTTTGCAGCAGTTGTCAAGTTTTTTATTAATGAAATTTGAGCTGTTTAGCTATTTGCTCAAAGTGGACCATTTTATACGAATATTTTTTGTTAGATATTTAGTCATGGGCAGCTGGGTGTCACCTGACGAGTGTCACAAATAGTGAGACATTGCCTTGGCAACATCACATCTTTTCCGAGTCCTCATCTTTTTCCCACAATATTGATATAAACAGCCCATATTTATCAAAATATGTATTTCACCTAAGAGAACAAATTACTAGACAGAAGGTAAGAAGTATGAGGTAATCACACAGAAATCAATAAAGAAAAAAAATGCCATTTTATGTATCCTCTGAAAGAGAAGAAATTTGTTGATTGAAATTGTAAGCAATTTTAAGCAGCCTAAATATACACGTTGCATAAAAGTATGCATAAAAGTATACATATTCAATAAATATGGGCTGTTTGTATCAATATTGTGGGAAAAAGACGACGACCCGCAAAAGATGTGATGTTGCTGAGGCAATGTTTCACCATTTGTGACAGTCGGCAGGTGACACCCAGCTGCCCATAACTAAATTGATATCAAAAGAATATTCGTATAAAATGGTCTGTTTAGAGCAAATTAGCTGGACAGCTCAAATTTCATTTACAAAAAACTTGACAACTGTTGCAAGCAAGTTAGCGTTGATCATACAAGTAAACATATGTATAAGTATATAATGAAGTGAATTTCTCTCAACAATTAAAGCCATAAGTGATCACTAAAATAACCTTTTCGCATTCCTCAACGCGAGCTTCAAATGCTTCGGCTTCTTTCATTTCATCATTTTCGAGTTTTCTCCACGGTAGATTTGCCAAAAAGATTTGAGAGTTCTGAAAAGATCTGTATTGTTGCATCAAAAACCTATTAAAAAACAATAGGTTATAGGCATCTATAAAGTTTTATTCGTTCATTGATGAATGTGATTACAGAAACTATATTATTTTATAAATTATATGTGGTTATAAATGTGGTTATAAATCGATGTATTATATAAATCCATGCCAACAACTATGTGGTTCGATGAATGGATGTGTACGCGAAAATTACCACTTGCTCGCCTAGATCATTCAAGCCGATCATTCCCATTTTTGACGTATAGAAAAAAAATTGTGAATATTTTTGGTAGCTGTGAAAACTTTTAAAAATAAAGTATCACCTTTATTCTGCATGATAGAGGGCCACTCGATATTCCATAAAGAAATATTCCACTAACAGAATCGGCAAACCATAATGCAACAATTGATAGTCTATAAATCGGATAGCGATGATTGATTAAGCATGTAAAATTCAAATAACACTTTTTAAAGCTTTTACTTTCACTATGAGTAATGGCTGCAATCATAGCTTTCCCGTATAAAATTTCTTTTCGTCGATAAACGAATAGTGAAGAAAATTTCGCTTAACAGTGGGAATCGAATTTGCATATTTTCAATACAAAGCACTAAATAAATGACCTTATAAATGATCAATGCCAGTTGTAAAATAGTCTAGGGGAATTGCTTTTGATATGAAAATGAATGACATAAGTTCGAAGTTCAGATTCGGTTTTTGGCAATTTTTTCTCACTTGATGTTCTTTCCATGACCAGCCCTCTTATCTCTCATCCTTCTTCTTAAATGAGCTGCAAATAATCTTGAAAGTCAGATTTAAAAAAAAAAAAAACTGGTCAAAAATCTGTATTCTAAAGTCAAAACGTCTCTAATCTATGAAACAAGAAATTATATTTATAGATATATAAATCAGTAAGAATTAAATACTTGCTTTAAAAGCAAATGTAATTTCTAGTAATTCAGTTTAAAAAAAATCTTTCTAAAGCATTATTGAGAAAATTATGCGCTAGATGGATAACAGAAAAAAAAAAATTTAAACGATCATAAAACTTGCAACTTATATAAATGATGTAATTTAATGATGAAACATCATTTGAGTGGATTAAAAAAATAGAAACTCGACAATCTAAATCTACAAAAAAATAGCATCAAGTGGAAAAAAATCTAGGATTATGGGGGAAATAAACTAACACTGCTCTTTTTTTCTTCGACTACTCTCACGATTTGCTTTAGCAAACGCTAGTAAATATTCGTGTATGAATCAGAAACTAGTTTTATGCGTTTGATTAATTAACACAACAACTTTAAGATTTGAATGGGACATATAATTCGAGAGGTACACAAGCTGTCAGCAATTTGACCACGCAATTCGTAAAGTATACCGGCTGTCAACAATTTAACCACACAGTTCGTAAAGTATACCGGCTGTCAGTAATTTAACCACACGATCGTTTAAGCCTCTTCAAATTTTTGTGGAATTTGCTTTAAAATTGGAAAATCAAAATGAATAAAAACTAACAATAGGAGGCTTCTCATTATCGTGAAAGATTTTCTTACTTTGCTTTGCTGTAGAATACAAATGAAGATTCTGCAAATACAATAAATGAAAAATTATTTATAGGCAAATAGTGAGCGAATTTCGGGAATTTCTGAAATTTTTCGAACAAATTTCATGTGTTCTATATCATATTCGCTTCAGTAATGAGTATTATTCATCAAGCGTATTGCATATTGCATTATTGAAGAATTATATTGCAAATGATTGAAATATTAAATATTTATTTATCTTTTATTGAATATATTCATTTAAAAAAAAAGGTTGAATCTACGAGCATATGTAAATCTATTCGAATAGAAATCATTCTAAATAGAGAAAAAAAACGATCGAAAATAAATATTAAGAATAGCCTAATACGATAATTAAATAGGAAATCATGTTGTGAAAAAAAGGGAAAAAATTTTCGGAAAGGAAATTTAATACATATTAGATTGTTTTCCTCATTCAATCTACGCATCCATCAAAAGCTTCACAAATCCAATAAAATCTAAGCATCATTGGTCAAATTTAGTTCTTTTTTTCCATATAGAACAGAAGAAAGCTCCAACTTTCAAGCATAAAAGCTAAAGCCTTACATAGTCTTAGCTCGAACTTAATGATCATAGGTTATCCTGAAGCCGATGTTTCTTTAAAAACATCTCAATCACCGAATTTAATTACGAAGAAAATATCGTCGTGATATTTGGCTAGTTGCTAAATATTATTTCAAAAAAAAAACTCGCTAATCTTCAGAAGAAAAAAATTTGAGAACACAAATGTTTGGGCATAAAAATTTCTCTGAAATGAATTCCATTAAAATTTCTCTAATGTGTTGAGCCATTATGTTAACAACTAACTAAATATGCATAATAAATAGAACGTTGAGTGATAATTAACGCATAAATTTATTTAATAAAAATGGAAAATTTTTTGAAGAAAGAAAAAAATTCCCTATGGGTTACCTCAACATTTTGCATAGTGAATATATTAATGGATGCAAAATGTGCAAATTTCATCGAAAAACACTAAATGGATGGAAAATGTATAGTGAGATTTTCAAGCGATAATTCCAACATAAACAAAGATATATAGGTTATTATGCGAAACATGAGGCAGAAAAGCATTTTTGAGAACTTCAAATGATTTGCTTTCAAATTTTTTTCAATATTTTCATAAAGAAATTCCAGAAAAAATGTGAGCAAAATCTAGCTGAGAATCTAGCAAATTGAAATTGCATTGAGTCATTATTTTCGGTTACTTCTTAACGATGAAATAAATTCATAACGGAATATATACATTAAAGATGAAATAGAAAATTTAAGGTTATAAAAAAAACATTAAATACTGAACAACTATTGTGTAGCCAATATTAGAGAAGCGACTCTCATAGCACCTAAGCGTATGAAATACTGAACGAGAGACTCAGAAAATTTATATATATATATATATATATATATATATATATATATATATATATATATATATATATATATATATATATACGAAAATTCACTAAAAATATGCAAAATATTATACAACAGGTTGACACAGTGCACAAATAGTACGACATAGATGCGTCTCTTGCGATTGGGACTTTCATTTCAACGGAGAGATAAATGAATAAAGTAAGTGCACAAGCAAGAGCATCTATCTAACTACAGTTGTGGTATGATAGGCAACTGTTCGTATAGTCTTCTTAGATTGCTAGCAGATGATCAAACTGAGCTGATTTGAGATCGATTTCCCAACGGCGATCAAAAGCTCGTTGCAATTTTCATATGCATAAAGAATTATTTTTGCGATAATAACACACGATAATGGATTGCAATAGGTATTTAGTAGATCATCAATGACATAGCCTAAAAATACATTCGTAATGGCTATATTGTTGACATCAGAAGACGAATGAAGCAATGTGAACATATTCGGTTAAGAGTACCACTCTCTATTTAAACATATTCAATAAGAATTTCAAAGTTTTTCATCATAAAGAATGGAGAAAAATTTTTTTTTCAAATTTATAAAATATTTAATTTAAATTTTTGAAATTATTTCTAATGCTTTAGAAGATAAAAATAATTTTCAAATGAAAAAAAAACATTTACAAATGAAACAAAAAAACAAACTTGTAAGAAATTATGAGATTTAAAAAAAAAACATTATGTTGCAAAAATTAGATTAATTTAAGCATCTTTTTGCGTGAATTATTAAATGACATAAATTTAGGTGAAGAAAGAATCACGCTTAAAAAATTTAGAAAAAATTATACGATGAGAAAGCGATAAATAAGCCAAAACCTATGCGGCTCTTCCTCCTCCTTTAGCCATTTGTCGCCAATTTCTCTTCTCATATCAATGATCACCACTGAAGGATTATTAGCCATTGAAAAGCTCATGAAACGTTCAAATAATCTAATATAATTGCTGACGGTGGTCATAGATGTATGAGGTTCTTGTGTGTATTGATCTATCCGTTTATTTGCATATTTAACTAGCGTTCAAGCGGTCGGTCGCACATATTTGTATATTTCACCAGAATTCGTTCGGTTGGTCACTCATAAGTTGTCAAATTTACTAGATACAATAAATTTATTTATTTATTTGTGCATAAAATACGGGGTATTTATTGAAGCCTCCTTTGTTAGATGCCTCCATTATGGACTCAAATGTATTTTGTATACTTATGAAGGTGGTTGGTTATTTTCAGCAAGCATAAACACCAATATATTCCCGTAGCCACGCATAAGAACTACGGTGAAAGGAAACGATATCACAAGAGAGATCAGCATAACTGACTATTTTCCATAATCTACTTCCCTTTACTGTCAGAGTCTCTCGATGGTTTTCTAGTTTAATCTCCTAGTCATAGCCATCTAGTAATCTCGATAGAAGAGGGGAGGCAGAGATGAGTTATGGACCGATGAATTCATCAACTAATCTCTGAATAGATTCCCTAAATTCATCGAGTTTTTGATGAATTTCTTGAATCAGATTCCTGCAACATATTGATATGATTTTAAATGCGCCGAACGAACGCCTCATTGAGGTATGAATAAATTCCCGTGGGAACTCATCGGTATAATCGAGAATTCATCGATTGAACTTCCCATTAATGTTTCATCAATCACTGCATTTTTCTTTAAATTTTCATTTTCTTATTTTCATCTGCTATATATTTTAAAATTTACATTAAGTTTATCTTTTCCGCATCTAGAACTAGTTATAATGTTGCGAAAACGCTGCTTGACCGTAAATGCACCTTACTTGGCTATAAAAAATTGTTCCAGCGCGTTTTATTTGTGCAAGTTGTTCGCTACCTTCCCAATGTTCAAGGCAATTTGTGCAACCTCTAAAGCTCGAATATTAAGGTAACGAAATCCGACCGGAAATCAATTTACACTCAGTTAAGTCCATGAAGCCAAATATTTCCTCAACTATATCAGAGGCGAAAGCGCATCCTTAATTCAACCTATCATAAAACTATCAATACTTAAGATAATTTTCAGGCGAAATCACCCAATTTTAGTATCGACGAGTTCGCGGCATACGTTGAAGTTGATAGCCGTCGATATTTTCTATGCTCAGGATTGGTCCCCTTATAAATTCCTGATGAAAGTACTAAACAAATTTTTTCAACCATTTAATACTAAAGCATGCAATATTTTCGTTTAGATAGTCGGCAAGAGTAGCGAAGGAGTGCTGTTTCGAACAGCAATCATGCAATTAATTTCGATTCATTTTAAATAACAACAAAAGTTGCTGTTCAATGACAAAAAAAAACAAATGAAGGCTAAACTTGCTCCTGCTGACTTTAATTCATCATAAACTTTGACTAAAATTTTACAAAATTTGTAAGAATTCGCAAAAAAATCGCGAAACTCATGCGTCGAATTTTTATGCACGCTAAAAATTACCACGAAGACACGAAAATACACAAGTATCAATAAACTTTTTTATTAATAAACAATGGCTTAATAATAGCACGCGATTTGACATATTCAATCATAGTCGACTTTCCCATAACTATCGATTAAAAAAAAAAGTTAAAATATATCACTGCAAAGGAAAAACAACTAGCTTTTAGTTAAATTGATGGGCAAATGAGTACTACTAGAGTGAGTATTCGGTTTGTTTAGCGTTCCACCTTTGAAATATTCAAAGAGAAGAGGGGAGTGCGTCTTACAAATACGAAATCATCGAATGGGCGATGAGTAATGACGATGGCATTAAAGCGAAACACTTCACGACACCAAATTCGCTAAACTCTTATTTTTCTTCAAAGACCCTCTCTTGGAACATAAATCATTGCACTTTCATTGTAAAGATATTGCTTTCAAAAAAAAAAAAAAAAAAACTGAATAAATAAATAACTTCAATTAAAATAAAATCTTATTAGCAATAACAATTAGAAATATTATCGCTTCTTTTGCAATTTTAGCGGAAAAAAAAATGCAAAATTAGTAAATAAATAAAAAAAGAAAAAATAATAAAAAGCAATAGCAAATTATAAATCGTATGTAAATAATTGAATTTTGATGAATTAAATTATCGAAATGCAATAAACAAATCGCAAATAATTGAGCATAATTAACACCTTATGCATATACTTTAATGCATTTATTAATAAATAAATTTAAATATTTATTAAATAAATAAATTAATGCATTTATTCAGTTAAGGCAGCGGTTGAATTCGATGAATCAACCAACTAAACCGCTTCTATCAAATCATCTCTCTTCGTTTTTAATCTTCGCATTTACGACTCAAAAAAAAAAAAGATTTCCTCTATTTAAATATAAATTCATCTATGATTCATCTCACTATAATGATATAGAAAAAGTATTGAGAACGATCGAATCTCAAACATTTACGCAAATAAAAATATTTTTATTCTAAAATTTATGCAAATTTAATACATAAAACACATATGCAGCGCTAATATAAGAAAATCGTAAAGGTCTCATTTTTCTAATTTTTTCGTGAGAGAAAATTAAAAATAAAGAAAGAAAAAATTTCGAAAAATTTCATTCAAATTTGACTCCAATTTGAGTGAAATCAATGCGATACAAAAATTTGCTAAAACGCAGTAACGCTGATAACGTGAATGTACGTCTGCCACAAAAAAATACACTGCAATGCAAGCAGATACTTTATTTCAGCGCAACAACAAAAAAAAACAAAGAAACTGATGGGCGTCTGCTTATCTCAATTTGAGTGTTATAGTGTAATGCTCATCTCGATTGCATCATTTCTTTGGATAAACACTATTACTCCCCAACGTTGGCGCATTGATTATCTATATCTTTGACTTATCACTGATCTACTGATAGTTAGAGAGGAGAATGACAGACGATTTATTCCGGAAATCATTTAAAAAATTAAATAACTCTTTAAAAATCAATGAATTTGCAAAGTGGTTTCCATTCTAAACGTGGAAATATTCGATAGATTGATGGGCTTTTCTTTTCTTTAAGCATTAAATCATTAAATCTCACCTTCATTTTTTTACGAATAGAAAACAATTCATGAACTTCATACTGCGTAAATGATTTCTTTTTTTTTGCAACTTCTCTCATTTCCATTAGACGATCACATCTCCGAAATTATTAGGTTTTGCCATTTATTAGCTGTTAGATGATTGCAATCGTAAATAACTTTTTTTTTTGCACTACTATAACGTCTTGATATTTTACATAAACGTTGTCTCTTCATCATTTTTTATATTTTCAATGCAAGTTTTTCCAGTGGAAAGTCATCTAATAACCTTCATGAATTGACAGTTTTTTTTTTTTTTTTTTTTATGAATTATTGGTCAAAGTATCAAAAACTCACTAGATGGTCGATGGGTGAAATTGATTCAAATAAAGCATAAAATTAGTTTATCTATGCAAACTTCATCAACACACTCACGCAATTTGAATAAAAAAAAAACATAAAATCGTTCAGAATTTCACAAAGTGTAAAAATTATTTTGCAAATGTTTTAAAACGATTACTTATTAAAAATAACAACTATTTACGATATAGTAATTCATTAAGTGCAATAGCATAGCGAGTTTTTGCAGTCGTTGAATCGAAAACATTTACGCGCATATACAATTATGTAAATGTAGTTTAATTAATTTTGAATACCGCCTTTCAAATTTTTCTTTCAAGAAAGTTGATTTTGGTAATGCGGAACTACTTAACCACCTTAATAAGTTACACTAAACAATTTTTTAGTGCATTTCGTAGAATGCCAAACTTCAAAAAAAAAAAAGACTCTGTTGTCATACGACTTGCAAAATTTTCAAAGAAGAGAAAGGGAGTGGCTCTTTTATTAAGTAAGATTTTTTTTTTTTTTCAAATTGCAGCATGATATTCAACTAAAGATATTTTTTTCACTTTTTAATGTCATGGCAATGCTCGATTACAATCGTAAATAATTTTTTGAATAACATAATATGATGAAAGTTGGTGACTACCTAAAGCAAACTTGAATTTTTTTTTCCGAAAGGTGATTGACAGCAATGATTATTTCGACTTTTTTTTTATTTCATATTCTTAGATAGCGTTTCCATCGACTTCGCTGAATTTTTTTCCATTCTTTTTTTAATTTCCCCTTCAAAAATTCTTAAAATACTCGTTGTTCATTAATTTCTCAAAAAAAAAACACTACAATTCAAAGTGTCATAATTTATAAACATTCACAGCGATCAATGTGAATAAAATTTTATTAAAAATTGAAAAAAAATTTTTTTTGTGTGAAATTTTATTTACCATTGAATTATTGAAAAATTTGTCCGAATATGATTATCGATTAAATATTTATGTTTTAAAAAATGACTATTTATTTATTTTATTAGTATTATTTTCTTTCACACAATTCTTCTTGCATATTTTTTTCGCAATATCTAAATTTTTTATTAACTGTTATTTAATTTCTTCATTTTCACTTAGTGCTTTTCGCTAAATAAAATTTTTTTCCTTCAACAATTTTTCGAAAACGTTTGAATAAAAAAAGTTGGAAGGTTGAAATCGGAAAATTGATTTCCCGACTTCATCTCTATAATCATATTCCACATTTCAACTGAAAATTGAAATTCTCACGATGCTGCATATGAAACCGAAGAGCCAAATTTATGATCTAACATATCAGTGATCAAATTTACTTGTATAATCTCGATTCTCGTTTATTGTTATACTGTTATGGTCACATATGGTCACTCTTAAGGTCACCGACCCTGAATGATTATAATCCATATATCCTCATTATTTCTCCGTTGTATACATTGTTGATGGATTTATTTCTAAGTTGATAGAGGGTCACCCTCCCCCTTTCTCTCCCTCTCTCTCTCTCTTTCTCTCTCTCTCTCTCATTAAACAGCATTGTACCATTTGGTAGCATCATTTCAGTACATTTCATTAATAAAACATTTCAAAGAATCTTAGAAGATGCAAAAATCAAGTTTCATTTTTATTTTGTAATTGATGAAATGCATTGATAAAACAAAACGAAGAATCTGAAATTTATTGCTGATACAACATAAGAGGTGTTTATTGTGGAGTGCAAAAACTCGGCGGTGAAGGAGGTGATAGCCCACCTGGAGGAATAACACCGAGTGGTTTTCCAGGTGAAGGTGGTTGCTAAAAAAAAGAATGCATCAATCAATGACAAGTATTGAATACATTTTAGAATCATAAATGAAAGCCTTGTACGATCAACGTTCAATCATCATTTTTGATCTGAGGGGAGGAACTAAGTTAAAAAGTACTATAATGACGTCATTGTTCGACAGATCTAACACCATTTGCTTAGCCCCTATAAGCGTTGGTTGAATATCGCGAAAAATGTTTCATCTCGATCGCTCATTATAGCCTCCTAATTTTTAAATATTTAGGAAACTTTTTAAAACATTTTAATTAAGGAAGTTGTAGATAGCCGAAGAAAAAGTCAATAAAGGTTGTTATGATACCCCGTCATAAGTACCCTTAAATGCATTTCACGGAAAATGATATTAAATTGAGAGCATGCAAACTGCTTTCACCTGTGGTATAAGCTTATAGAATGCTGCTATTAAGATCCCTTCCCACCCCATCCTCTCTCATCTGTCATTCATTCCCTTCCCAGCATCCCCATCTTTCGCTATTCCACTTCCCCACCCTTCCCCATTGGTACAACAACTGCTAAATGGAAAAGCCATTTTAAGATTGCCAAATACGAGTGTAAAATTGAGCCTAAAATATTTAAAGACCTAAGCATATGCAAAATTATATGTTGGAAAAAAATTTTTATTGTCATCAAATTCTAACTTAATTGAAAAAATTAATTAAAAAATAAAATAAGCTTACATTTTCTTGTTGTTTTTCGAAGGCGGCCATTTTTTCTCTAAACGTTTGCACTTCAGCTAGATCTTTATCTGTGAGGTCACGAATATATTTCTGATCGATGAATAATTTATTGCCCTTAAATATGAGAAAATTTAAGTAAACGAATAATTTTGGAAAAATTCATTCAAAAAAATTCGAAATTTGATTCGAACGAATTGATTATTAAACGAAAAATAATAAATTCAGATTAATTCAATGATTAAAGCGTTTATTTATTTATTTTTTTAAAATATGCAATGAATATTATTTTTCATGCTACACTATTAATAAGTGATTGTTATGTAGGCGGGTTATACTTTTGATGATTACGAACAAATACAATTTTTCTTTTCACTTTTTATGAAACAAGTTGAGATTTTTATGAAACTCATTTTCCAGTTTCAGTAAGAACGAGTCTTCTGAATTCCAATTTATAGTTTCTTCATTTTCACTTATTTTTTCTTAAGACTCTTCATTGTGTTCACATGAACCACAAAAAAGAAATTGTTGAAACCACTATGCAGAATTTAAGAAGGGAAGAAATAATATCACATGAATTCGGCTAAATCAAACCGCATCATTTTAGTGGAAAACAATCATCATACAGTCATCGAATTATAAAATTTTTTTAATGGCATAGAAAGCTTTAAATGAAACTTTAATTGCCTTTTCAGTATTATTAGAAGTCACTTTTAGTGATGACTAGGAAAATGAAAAAAAAAAGGGCTATTTTTGATAAAATGAATCGCTAAAGAAATCAATTGCATAACCAATAAATTTCAAAATGACCACTTCATATTTCACAAAATGAGCATTTTGGTCTTTTTACTAAATGACCAATGACCAATCTCTTTTTAGTAAATGACCAATCTCTTTCCACTAGATGACCAATCTAACTTTCCCAAAATATCACCGCTTTATCAACGTTTCTCATAGTCCAGATTTATTTAACATGTTTATGTTCCATTTACCTTTAAAAAAAATCATTAGTTACTTTCATTTTTACGAATAAAATTAACTGCTACCAGCAACACAAATAGTACTCTCTAAAGAGATCAGCAAAGCAAAAGATAACGACGTGTCTTATCTACAATATATGTCCAAATGACGCATCTTATCGCTTTCAAATATCATATTTAAAGAATATTTTAAATGATTGTTGAAAAATTAAAAAAAAAAAGAAAAATAAACTCTACCAGAACTGAACATCCAACAAAATTAAACATTTTCATGTCTTGTGGACCACAGAATGATGGTGGTTTTGTACATGCTGGTGTCATATCGTGTTTCACCTAAATAAAACAATGAAATCGATAAAATTAAATTTAAAATTTTTTAAAATTAAAATTTAGAAGATTTTCAAATATAAATGCGCTCAACGGCTCTAATAGGGGAAGAAATGATGAGATGCTAGCGAACTGGTATCGAGATTTATCGAATGTTTATTGCCATCGAGTGTTGGAAATAATAGAGAAGATTTTTTTGTTATTTATCAAATGTTATACTACTAATAGCAAATACGTGATTGTTTACTTACTTGTTGAGCTTAATACTCCATACGGCCTTAGATATTTTAACAAATATTCAGACGACCCAGTTTATTACAGTTCAGATGACTTAGTTCATTAGATACGGGTTTCGACAATTGTTTATATACTATAATAAGTGATGAAAAAGATTGGTAGGCGTATAATGTGGATGAACGTATACGAATAGGAAGAAGAAATTCTTGAATAAAAAATTTTGAAGTGTTCACGAATCTGCGGAGAATTTCTCGCACCAATATATGATGCATCGACTCTAAAGTATCGCTAAAATTGATCGTAAAAGATGTTGTATGATGATCTCAGATTTATTACTAACGTACATAGCGAAATGTTTACTCATATGATCAAATGACCGTGCAAAATTTTCAACTCAATTTACGTGTTGAAATTTTCAACGCTAAATTTTCACATAAATACCTGAAATGTACATATTTATATTATTTCTTAAATGATCAATTAGTAATGAATTTGATGATATCCTTTCTTGATTTTGAAGAAAACTAGTTGCAAGATCGCAATGTCATTTAAAAAAAAAAAACTAAATCTTTACAAGTTTTTTTTGAGTAGTCAAGAGAGAGAGAGGAAAGAAGGTCGGAGAGGGGAAGAGTAGAGAAAAGGGGGATTAATGCAAACCACTATTGACAGGATTTTGAGAACTCTATAGAACTCAATACAAAGCAAGCGTTTTTTTTAAATTAAAACTGTAAAGCAATGTTTAAAATTATACGATCGGCCGAGAATGTCAATAATTGTAATTCATATCCAATTCGACCTTAATAGGCATTTAACGTATATCGCAATATAATTTCTACGCTTTATCAACACTATTTTATCGATATACCTAAACAATGATGATTGAAAAAAAAATTCAACACAACTAACATTTGTGCAATCTTCAACTCTTGCGGCGAATTCTTTTCCCACTTCAATATCCTTTCCTTCTAACATCATCCAAGGCAAATTCGCCACAAAAACTTGATTATCCTTTAAAATTTATCATTATCATTTTTGCTGTCACTATTTCATTTTTTTCAATAAATTAATTTTCAGATAAGAATAGAATAGACCAAGATGGATATTCTTCTATATTCCTCAATCTATATAATGTCTTTGCTTGGCTGCATTTGGTCACGGCAGTCATAGGAGAACAAACGGTGAATCGGCTTATCAATCCGATGGGCAGGAAACGAGCCTAAGCCCTAATCTTCACGCGACCGATCTACAAGAAGGAAAGGTCGACCTAAGGACCATAGGAGCCAAGTGGACCAGAGAGCCCTTGGATCAGAGCAGATGGAAGGGATATGAAGAGATATATATTCATAATGAATGCTCTATTCATGGAAGTAAAGTAAAGTGAATTGGCTGCATATGCAAATTCGACCTCCTAAATTTCGACATATCTTTGGCATACAGCCTTCATTTCGATCACTTTTGACTTCGACATTTTCCGCTGCATTCGAAGGTAACTATGGCCTAAGTTATAAAATAGAACCTAAAACTGGCATGCCGAAGTAGCAAAAAAGAAAGTTGAAAATTTGTAAGCGCTTACTTTAACTGTGCAAACGAATGGACCAGTTGACATACTAAATAGGAATTGACTAGAGACGATGTTTGCGGTCCATAATGAAGCGATTGATAGACTGCAAAATGAGCGAAATTTAGCATTTCATCCAAGATCATAATTCATTTTTTTTTAATCATAAATAAAGAAAATACAACCGCTGGAGAGCTGTGTATTTTAGTTCATAGTGTTTCTTCAACGTCGATCATCCCTCTGAATGGACCAGTTGACTCTCCCCATCCCGCTCCTCTCCTTGTCAAGAAACATCACTGAACATAAAACATTCGACAAGCAGTCAATATATGTGGGGATGTTTGCCTTCTAATTTCATAACAATAACAATGCATTTGCCTTCTAATTTCAACGAAACTTGAAAAAAGTCAGAAATTCAGCAACTGCATTATTACAAGCAATCTTATTGGCCATTTAAAGAATATGAGTAATAAATAATTCATTAGAGGCAAAGAAATAAAAATACAAATAAATGCAACCGGTTTAGCTAATCGTGTAAAATTTGAACAACTACTATTTCGTTTAGAATCGTACAATTAACATAAGTGTAAATGATTCAGTTAATCAAATCTATAAAATATTTCCGTGATAATCCTATGAAGGATTTGTTGTCGTTCTGAGAGGAATTCGGCAAATCGCTTTATGAGGAATTCAGCGGATTGTTTTATGAAGAAAACACATACATAAGCCAAATGTGCATTCTGTGGTATAGAATCCACGCAATTGGAATCCGCGACCTATAAAGGAAGATATTTCAATAAACAGTGCAAAAATTTAGCTTTCGAATTGAGAACGGTGATACGGCATGTTAAAAAAAAAAATTTATTCAAGAGCATTTGTTCGATTCATTTTATAGTAGTACTTAATAGTTAATTTTTGACAAATTGAAAGAAAGCATAGAATTTTTCGGTGGCATTTTTTTTTGCCAATTATTTGCAAAATTTCCAATTTCGATGAGTGGTAAAAACGACTTTTATCAGTTTCTGTTGGGTTTTATCAGTTTATCAGCCTTTCCATGATAATCAACATGCTCGTTCCATGTTGGAGTATATTCGATGAATTTTAGGTGGTCATCAACTAAACGCATTATTCGCTTCTGTGAGGCAGATCAGTGAAATATAAACGCTTTCAATCGTTTAGTATTAGCACGTAGCTGATAATAAACGACTGATTTAGAAGCTTTTTTTAAAATTTAAATTTGAAATTTGTATTTACAAGAAACTATTCCAAAATTTTCAGCGAATTCGATGCTTTCAGAATATGTCAAAAATTGGAAGATTCCACCATTAATAAGGAAGTGACAAAATTGTACACCCTTCAATTTAGGTGAGAGCCGACGAAAAAAAAAAAGAACCAATTGAGCACAATTTGCGAGTCGCCTTAAATTAGAAATGAATCGAGACATAAAAGAAGCGGTATGGTCGACCCGTCACATCAGTGATGATGGGGTTACTGTAGTCATTGTACGCGTTCAGCGAAACACTAGAACGCCTACTCAACAATGTTCGAGACTAATCTTGAAGAAATCTGCGATAACTATAAGCGTGAGTAAAGGAATCCTTATAAATATGTCAATCAAATTATTCAAAATGATAGTCCTAAATTAGTGGTGGTTCTGTTATATTTACAATATACACGACTAGCCTCAGAAACGTCATGTAATACTACGTTGATCGTTGAAAAGCCCTTAGGGGGAATAAATGTGGTCGACAATGCTAAATTATTCGACGAATGTAAATATTGATGCTAACCTTGTAATTGAGATAACATTCAATAAATTCCAGAAAAAAATCTGTCGAATGGAGTAGAAATTAATGCTACAAAAGCGACATTTTCTTCTTCTAGATTCTACTGTAATGCATTGAATTTTTACTATATTCATTCAATAGTTGGAGTTACACTCTAAATATGGCTATGCTGTATACTGTAAAGCTGAGTGATACAGCAGTTTGAAGTAAACGGATACTTTTCTGCGTCAATCAGCAATAAATGCTAAAACCTTCAAAGAACTTGACCTCTAGCCATAGAATCTACTGGAAATCTTTCAAAAGTACCTAAAAATGGGGATATTTTCTCTGTAGAAGGTTGACTCGTTCTAGTAAGAACACCTATTATATCGGCAGCAAAAAAGTAACATTTTTAAACAAACTGCAATTAAAAAGTAAAATGAAAAAAACTCGAAGTTACTATCACGATATTATCACTTGAAAATGTTTTAACAAAAATATGATTATTGGCGCAATCGCTAAGAAATTATAGAATGTAAGCAGCGCCTTCAAAGCCGAAATATAGCGCAACAAAGTGCTATCGATGCGCGATGTATTTTTGATGATGTTACGAGTGAACCGTTTTACTTTAAATGAAGAGAAGCGAAAGCAAGTACAAAATACGAAAACATGAGAGATACAATCAAAATTCAAAAAAAAAGTTTTAAAAAAAAAGACGAAATATCGACATCGTCGACGTGCGATCTGTCAAAACTAAATTTTTTTTTCCAGGGAAAATTTATTGCAAATTGAGCATTTCAAAAGTAGAACGTATAGATGATATTTTCCGACGGAAAGAAATCAATTGAAAAACAACTTTGAAATGCACGAAACATTTTAGTTGAAATAGCGATAGACAAATAGCGAAATAGCGAATTAGAAAAAGTTGAAAAAAAAAAGCGAAAAATATTTTAAAAAAATTCACTAAATGATTAAAATCAATCATAAAAATTTCCAAAGTTATGAGGAAATGGCTAAATGGCACTGGAAATTGAATGTCATAAATGACAGCAAATATGTCGAATTCATTTTGTGATTCAAAACTTCATAAACATCAAATAAAAAGTGTTAAATATAAGAAAAAAAAAGCCCGATAAACTATTGCAACTCAGAAAATATCCCTTATTGTACTGTGATATTCAACTCGGGAAGGTTATATCATTCTATTGTTGCAATACATAAAGAAATTTTTTTTTTTTTTTTTTCAATAAGACATTTTTCTTCAACAAATTTTCTTAACGTTCAACTACAAAAAATTTTCAAATATGATGCATTCATTTCATATGAAACACAATTTTCTGAGTTATTGCTCAATTTGGCGTTGTTTTGAATCGGTCAACAATATCACAATTTATTTCCGGTTTCAGCGATTAGATGTCTGCTGTGTATTGAATATGAGAATTTATATTGATACTGGAATGTTGTTTACAAAAACGATCTTGTTGTACTTACTTTATCGTGATGAGGCGCACTAAAACAATGCAACGATATGCTGTTGCCTATTTGTTTAAACGGAACCGGAAGAAAGCATTTCTTGTGGACGAAATTTTCAAGTAAAAATTGAGGAGTGATAGCCTTTACCACTTTCAATTTATTGTGGTTTTTCACAACGAATTATTTGAACTGATATTCTGCTGCAATTTATAGCGGTTTTTCACAACGAATTATTTGAACTATTATTTGAGCTTCTCGTATAGAGTCTTTCTGATAGCATTGTGTGTAGTGTGAGGCTTTTTTTTTTTTGTTGATTACCTCAACACTTGTCGTTCATTTACCTGAACATTTATCGTTCATTGTATGACTGTGCTCATGATTTCGTTATTCTACGAAAGGACATAAATTTATTCGCATTATGGCTGAAATTATGTCGCTTAAACTTTTTTCCTGTGAAAACTTGAGTATAATTCAAGTCAATTTTCGGTATTATTATTTTCTCAACATAAAAGATGAGGTTGTTTCTTCTACACATTCTATTCATGACCTTCTCATTACGATTAACCCTAAATTTCACTAAACATTTCATTTTTTTGGTGAAAAACTATAGGAAATTCAAAATTTTATTCTTCACGTTTCGCACTATAGATATATGGAGCATTTCCACTATAGCATTCATATATCGTAGCTAATATCAATTCTTTAGATAATGTTTAGAAACGTTTCGTGAGCTTTTCGCAAAAATTTTCGTGCTTCCGGCTAGCTAAATGGCATCACAATGTTGTGCATCTTAAACTCGTTTCATCGAAATTTCGTACGCTCAAATTCAAAAAGATTTTTTCGTATGAAATTTTGTATGGTTTTTCCCATATTCTGTTATTAGAAATGTTGCAATTTGCCCATCCATAAAATGAATGCGGCTAACAATTTTGGCCTCATATAATATGTTACAATACAACAATCTGTTGCATAGCATCAAACTCAATGTCGCACTAGAGTCGAATTTACTCTCTGCCGATATCCTCAAGGCATCATTGAATATTTACATACGTATTGAATATGTTTTCGCTCCCCATCACCTTCTTTGATTGTGCTCCCATATTTTTGCTCTCGCCTGCTTTATGTTTACGCTTCCCTATTTTTGTGAAATTTCTCGTTTCCAGACGTTAAAATAAATAATACAAATAAGAAGTTATTCGTCTGATCGGTGGCACCAAATGAGAGGCATCAGCCGGATCACTATTCCCAGTCCAGCATGCTGTTCCATTGAGTCGAGGTAAGTGACATTTCTGCTATACTTTCAACCTCATTCAGAGGTTTCTTCACCGATCGCAAATTTTCAAGTTTAATGAAGAATACTTTTTTTACGGCTCGCAACGTCGTTAGAGTATACCACATGGGAATATCATAAGACAGTTTTCATTCGTGTTACATGCATGCTTTTGGCTGATTATCTGAAATTTTTCAGAACCCTTCGCAACCCTTATAAATAATATCAAATTTTTTTCAAAGCCTTTTTAGAAATATTTGAAACGTTTAGAAAAATTCAAATTATTGTACACAGAACTTGTGCTTAAGCAATTACATGTGGGAAAGAATTTTCTCGAAATCACCAATTTAAATAATCATTGGTGTTATATAGAACAAAAGTTCTAAATTTTACAAATGCTCCGAGAATACGTGACCGTGATTTGCGTTTTCGACGTTTTATGACTTTTGCATAACGATAACTCCTGTATAACTCAGCCAAATTGTTACATTTGTGGTTGTCTTGGACTTAGTTTGCATCACATTGTTCTTACTTATAATTTTCTTGTTTCTCCATGCACTGCTCTTAGAGTCTGATGACATTTAAAGCATTTTTGTGCTCGAAGAAATAACCGATAATACTCTAGGATAGAGTACATTTTATTTGCTGTGTGTGAGATTTCATAGATATGAAATGACGAGTGACAATGAACAACGCCATAAAAAGTATATCACAGAATTCATGGACGTTGTTGCTGTGCACAGAGATTACAAGTTCTCATGCATCTCGTGATCATTGGATATGCGAAGGCTGGATCACGGCATAGATGCATATGGTTAGCACAGTTGCTAGCGTTGTCAACACATTCACAGACACCGCATGTTTTCCTGCATCTTTCAAGCATCTTCGGTCTATATACGTTCGAAACGCAGTATGCTGCAAGCTGGAGACAGTTGTTGGCGCTGTCTTGGCAAGGCGCCGCATTTGCCGGTGGATTCGCTCCACCTTGCATCTGGTTTCCTGCCGGTGGGTTCGCTCCACCTTGCATCTGGTTTCCTGCTGGTGGGTTCGCTCCACCTTGCATCTGGTTACCTGCTGGTGGGTTCGCTCCACCTTGCATCTGGTTTCCTGCTGGTGGGTTCGCTCCACCTTGCATTTGGTTTCCTGCTGGTGGGTTCGCTCCACCTTGCATCTGGTTTCCTGCTGGTGGGTTCGCTCCACCTTGCATCTGGTTACCTGCTGGTGGGTTCGCTCCACCTTGCATCTGGTTTCCTGCTGGTGGGTTCGCTCCACCTTGCATCTGGTTCCCTGCTGGTGGGTTCGCTCCACCTTGCATCTGGTTCCCTGCTGGTGGGTTCGCTCCACCTTGCATCTGGTTTCCGGCTGGTGGGTTCGCTCCACCTTGCATTTGGTTCCCTGCTGGTGGCATCGCATCTGCTGCGTCACTTCTTGCCACAAGAAGACACAACAAAACACCGACGACTTTAGTTGATCCCATCTGAAAAGCGACAATAGATTCGCTGTTATACCGGCACTAGTTCTGAATCCTATGCAAAATTCCATCGAGGCTCAGGCTTGTTGAGACGCCAATATGAAGTGAACAAGAAGGAAAACGTTGCAAAAAAAAAAAAAAACAAGCGCATACCTCACACTCATCTGTTTCACCCATTTATTGGCGATTTTCAAAACCACGTATGATTTTCAAAATATCGTTCAGTAAAGAAAAATATTTTCTGATAGCAGGGTTTGCATGCCGATAGCGCATTTTTCACGACGAAAAATGTTGCTCATTTGAGGTGAACTACTGGGAATGATGAAACAATGAAGTTTTCTGATTCGAACACATGTATCCGGTCTCTTGGACTAATCACGAATCATGGAGAAGCATTGCTTGCTCCAGCCGGCTGCGATAGGGTCGTTTATCTACCATTTTTTGGCTACAATTTAAGGCTGCACAGAAATTGCATTTGTCGGGTGTGGCATGATTAGATTTGTCAGCGATTGTGCCTACTGTTTTCCCTCAAAACGCTCAATGTTTCCGGTTGTAAGGAAATGTGCCCAATAAGAAAACATTAGCGAGACCTACAGAGATCGACTGATCCATATGGAAGTTCGTTTCTGAATTTCTGCTTCAGCTTTTCAAATGTTTCTTGCTACTCGACTGAGCTGATTTGTGTGTCGTACGTCAAATATCTTTTCAAAAAAAAAAAAAAAAAGAATCAAACGCCTAAAACCTCGATTTTCAGTGAATATTTATCTGATCATAAAGCGAAGTTAGTGAATATCGCTTACAACTATTACCACCTGCGTGAAATTAGGAAACAACTCACCATTGCCAATTGTGAGAAACGAATTGATTCAACGCACACGTTGTGAGCCTTTTAAACAATCTCAGCAATGGATAATCCATTCATCTTAACACCATAAAATCAAAACAAGATATTCATATTAATCATAAAACATTTGACTTTGAATGATATCAACAAACCAATAGTGCGCTTCACTGGAAGCTTATCACAGCCTACTAGATAGCAGGCGTAAATATGAAGTTCAATATTTCTATGAAGCGGATTTCTTTATATTTACTGTAAAAGCATGCTATTATAATGTTGTCTTCGTGTGCATGCATCTATCAGCTTTAGTCTCATTGTTCCCCCGTTCATCCAACCAGGAACTTTAGTGGTCAAAGTTCTATGAGCGAATTAATGCACCTTCCTTTTCATAACCAAAAATTTGGCTTGCCTATAACCTTCAAAAAGATATTGCTCAATTGAGTAGGCTTATAGTTACCTTTGACCGACCGAATCGCAAAATACATTTCACTGATCACTTGAATAGGCTTCTATTCTCTAGAAGCATATATCATGATATATGAAGTGGCACAATAAGTGCTTTGATCGTTTGACTAACCAATTGATGCAATCAGCTTCAATAAACTGCGATCGATAAACAACGTTCGCATTTTCTGATCCAATTGCATGTCCCAACCTTCTAAATTGCTTGTTTTTTTTTTTTTTGTTATTCTTAAACGGCTTGAGTCTATGAGAATGAAAACCATCTTACATCTTTAATTGGCTTGAATCTCAGATATTCCACATATTTCTGCATACATAGCGGTAAATAGCATAGCAGCCAGCAAAAGAAAAATGTCCTTTATATGAAGAAATAGATAGTTGCGCGCAGAAACTGATAGCTACATCGGAATGCTCCTATGCATTTAGGAGCATTTTTAGGCAATACCGAAAATATAGTTCAGTAGACGATCCGGAGGGTCAGAAGAGAAGCAAAATCGCTGACGTAGACTTATCAGGCTCTCTGCTATTGCAAGATTTTTTTCTTTTTGATTTTATATCGGCGTCGTGAATTTTCTTTTTTAAGAAGCGAACAATTTAAGAACTAACAACGATATGTTTTATATTATATCTATTTTAGGTATTCGAATAGTTCGACAGAATTGGTTTTGTAATTATTCACTAGGTTTTGCCGATCTATAGCAATATGCTTATGCATTTTCCTAAGGCATATACAATTCGTGAATTCTTTACGTCGTATCCCACCCATAATCATTTCTAACTTGCTGGTATTATGAGGAAAATCTTTTAGATTGATTTTGCCCTCATTTTTTGAAGAAAAGAAAACACTAGCGATAGGAACTTGAAGGCGAATTTCATTGAATCGCATCCAATTTGTGTGCGCCTCTTATTTCATGACTCCTTAAAATTTAGTGTGTTCATAATATTATACGTACCGATGTCAGTGAAGCAAAAAAAAAAAAAAATGAAAATAACGAAAAATCTAGCATGCGTTCCTCATCTTCACTGATTCCCCTCCAATATGTAACCTCTCGCTGTAATGGGACATAAAAAGGCACCGGTGAATGGTTTAGAGGTGAATGGTTTAGAGTTTTTCATCTGGTGCAATCATGCTTACCATTACAATGATTTCATTAATCAGCAAAACATAATAACGGTGGCGATATAACTGTCTTACAGTTGTTAGACAATTTATAGTTATTAACACCCTCAAAAATCGGTGATCTTAACCCCTCCGGTTAAAGTGCTTTTTAGGTGCACTAAAGTGAGCAGTATTCTCGGAAACTGAAAGAGCACCTTTTGGCAAGAGAACGTTGATGTATGATCTGCATAATGCACTCCAACTATCAACACTTTGATCCCGGAAGTTTCCGGCGGAAGTTGTCAAATAAATAAACATATGGACAAAGAGATGCGCATACACAATCCAGAACCATTTCATAACAGAACATTGTATTCACACCTGCTAAATATTCACCTTTTTCTCATGAATCGAGATCCGCATTCAACGGAGTGCACTATCGCTTTGTTGATATTCATATCAAAATCGCATTATTTATCGATGCTCTATAATAAGTGTGCACATATTGTTTCGATGTTATGGTGTCAAAATAAACGGACGATCCATTGTTGAGGGTGTTTAAAAGGTTGAGAGTGTATGCGTTGAATTAGTTCAATTCTCACATTTGGTAATGGTGAGTTATTTTATAATTTCACATAGATGATAATACTTGTAAGCCATCTCTTCGGCTTATGATCACGTAAACGTTTATTGAAAAATCACTTTCTGAAGTCAACAATTAGGCGTATAAATCAGTTCTTTGAAAACATATTTGACGTAGGGCCCCCAGATTAGCTCAGTTGAGTTGCAAGAAAAATTACAGATATGCCGAAATGAGCTTCCATATGGATCAGTCGATCTCTATAGGTCTTGCTAACGTTTTCTTATTGGGCGCATTTCCTTTCTACGGAAAACTTTGAGTGTTTTGGGTGAAAGCAGTGGACACAATCGCTGACAAATTTAATTACCCGGCAAATGGGATTTCTGTGCAGACTTAAACTATAGCCAAAAAATGGCAGATAAACGACCCTATCGCAGCCGGCTGGAGCAAGCAATGCTTCTCCATGATTCGTGATTAGCCCAAGAGACCGGATACATGCATTTGAATCAGAAAACTTCATTGTTTCATCATTCCCAGTAGTTCTCCTCAAATGTGCAACAGCTTTTCGTCGTGAATAACGCATTTTTACAGCGGCATATTGTCGGCATGAAAATGCTGCTATTAGAAAATATTGTTTCTTTACTGAACGATAATTTTGAAAATCATATGTTAGTTTTCAAAATAGTCAACTAATGGGTTAAACAGATGCGCGTGAGGTATGCGCAAATTTTTCGTAGTATTTCCTCCTTTCAGCTGTCCACAATGGCGTCTCAATGAGCCTGAGCTTCCAAGGAGCTTCGCATAGGATTCAGAACTAGAAGCACTATATGAACGAATGCACGATCACTTTTCAGATGAGATCAACTGAAGTCATCGCTGTTTTATTATGTGCTCTTGTGGCAACAAATCAGGCAGGAGATGCTAACGTAATGCCAGCAGTGCCAGGTGGAGGAAATCAGCCAGCAGCGCCAGGTGGAGGAAATCAGCCAGCAGCGCCAGGTGGAGGAAATCAGCCAGCAGCGCCAGGTGGAGGAAATCAGCCAGCAGCGCCAGGTGGAGGAAATCAGCCAGCAGCGCCAGGTGGAAATCAACCAGCAGCGCCAGGTGGAGGAAATCAGCCAGCAGCGCCGGGTGGAGGAAATCAGCCAGCAGCGCCAGGTGGAGGAAATCAGCCAGCAGCGCCAGGTGGAGGAAATCAGCCAGCAGCGCCAGGTGGAGGAAATCAGCCAGCAGCGCCAGGTGGAGGAAATCAGCCAGCAGCGCCGGGTGGAGGAAATCAGCCAGCAGCGCCAGGTGGAGGAAATCAGCCAGCAGCGCCAGGTGGAGGAAATCAGCCAGCAGCGCCAGGTGGAGGAAATCAGCCAGCAGCGCCAGGTGGAGCAGCGCCTTGCCAAGACAGCGCCAACAACTGTCTCCAGCTTGCAGCATACTGCGTTTCGAACGTATATAGACCGAAGATGCTTGAAAGATGCAGGAAAACATGCGGTGTCTGTGAATGTGTTGACAACGCTAGCAACTGTGCTAACCATATGCATCTATGCCGTGATCCAGCCTTCGCATATCCAATGATCACGAGATGCATGAGAACTTGTAATCTCTGTGCACAGCAACAACGTCCATGAATTCTGTGATATACTTTTTATGGCGTTGTTCATTGTCACTCGTCATTTCATATCTATGAAATCTCACACACAGCAAATAAAATGTACTCTATCCTAGAGTATTATCGGTTATTTCTTCGAGCACAAAAATGCTTTAAATGTCATCAGACTCTAAGAGCAGTGCATGGAGAAACAAGAAAATTATAAGTAAGAACAATGTGATGCAAACTAAGTCCAAGACAACCACAAATGTAACAATTTGGCTGAGTTATACAGGAGTCTATCGTTATGCAGAAGTCATAAAACGTCGAAAACGCAAATCACGGTCACGTATTCTCGGAGCATTTGTAAAATTTAGAACTTTTGTTCTATATAACACCAATGATTATTTAAATTGGTGATTTCGAGAAAATTCTTTCCCACATGTAATTGCTTAAGCACAAGTTCGATAATTTGAATTTTTCTAAACGTTTCAAATATTTCCAAAAAGGCTTTGAAAAACTTGATATCATTTACAAATGTTGATCGATATTTAAGGTGGAATGAATGGAGTTCTCTATCTTTCAACTATGCGAAGGATATCTCTGTATACAGGCAATCCTATGATGCGGTAATTGGCCAAATCTTGCTAAAATGCGCGTAAAAAAAATCGAAACGTTTTGTTCAGTTGATGTGAATGAACAAAATCTATAGGGGATCTTGATGATGCATTAAGTTTCGACGAAAATCACCGGTATTCTAAAGGATTCGATGGATCTCTGCTGAAACTCTCAGAATGTTCAAATGATACGCTCTAATTGAGCAAAACTATAATGAAATGAAATTGCCTTCACGTGAAAAATAGAAAGAACATTATACGCATTTGATCACTCATTCAAGCATATGCAAGCAAAAAAATTTCGGCGCGAATAATAGTAGAGAGAAAATATCGTTGAAAATCTTCGCAATGATAGGTTCTAGTTGCTTCATTTCGCGATTGTTGTTTTTGGGCAGTAGAGATCAGAAAAAAACGGCATTCGTCGACATTTGAAAGATCGACTGAACGATGTCTGAGCTACATAACATCATTCATGGCTTTCTTACATGGCTTCTCGCTCTTCCAAAAGTATGATGCCGCTATTGTACGCTCTCATATTCTGCACAAGGATGTTGATGTTCTCGCGGATTAGTCGGAATTATGGCAATAAGATGCGTCCCATGAAACTGCTATTTGGAGCATTTAAGTATTCTGTTTAGGCCAAAAGAGTGTTTAGGCTTCAAATGGTGTTTATGGTCTTGCTGTTGTAATCGACTCTCTACTTCATTGGATAACGCTTATATAAGGGAAGCAGAATCCACTTGTTGCTAGCATCATTTATGCATCAACTCATTCATCTATCAAACCATTGCTGAACCATTTCAAACTTTGCACTAATGCCACTCCTAGGCAATGAATATCTATTCGCCTAAAGTAAACCTTTGTGGAGATTTATGCTATCTCTTGTTTTATCAATAATTTATCATAATCAAACACTTTGTGCACGTTTTCGCACTCCGAGAATGAATAGAAAAATAAATGAAAAAAAAAATTAATATTGATCAATTGCGAAGCTACTTGATGGAATTTTTCAACAACACTCATACAAAATACGATCATCACTGTCCTATAACATACAACGATAATCGACCTAAAAGTTTTCACAACATTTTATGAGAATATATGAGAATATATGCAAATGTTTCGATAGATTTCAATACATATTTTTATACTTTATTGAATATAAACAATTTTGTTCAACATGAATCCCACATAAATAAATCCGAATATTATATATTCAAGTAATAAAAAAAATTAGCAATTTGAATAACAACCGATGAAAATTTATGACCATAATAGAAACAATATGAAAATTGCGGTTGCTGATAGCGCGTTGCCTAGCTTCGATCCTGAAATTTTCGAATAAACGAGATAAACAGGCAAAATGGATCTAACCCCTTACAAATTGAGGAGTTTCAAAACACCCCAAACGCTGCATTATTCATTTAAAAAAAGAACTTTGATAAAATATGGGGAAATACTGAATAAATTAAGCGTTGATCGGCGATCGTAGCATACCTAAGAAGCAACGTTTGCGATACAATATAGATAGCATAGGCACTTTGTTGTACGAAAAGTATATAGGGGTTCAGTCCTAAATTAGCAAGTCTAACAAAAGTAGATGCACATCCTCTACATATTTGATGGCTCGAAAACAAAAAACTGATGGAGCTCATGGTTGTTTTCTTCGGCAAGTACGAATTCGATTTTTCTCATTCAACTTCGCATATCGTCCGTTCTCAAACTTTTATAAATATCTGTCTACGTATCCAAGTTTGTGTCTAATCAATCGGTGGCTAAAGGAAGTACGAATTATTTATCGTTTTCTTTCCAAGCCGTTTACCTAGAACAACCAAACTGCTCCCGTCATTGTTTATGCAAAGAAACTCAGCTTACAATTGCACTTCTGAAGAAATGTTCCTATACTTCAGTGCCCAGATTATTACGAATGAGTTGCATTCCATGAATATATCACCTCGAATTTTCAAATTTTCTCAACTTAATCTGGAGCGAAACTTGATAGAGGATGTTCCTTGCTTACTATCGTTATCCAATACGCTTCTTCATATAGATTGTAATGGATTTGAAAAGTGCTAAGAGGTGACAAAGAAAATGGCAAAAAATGTGTCAAGTGGGTGAGAAGATGAATAAATTAATGTCAAGAATGCGGCGTCGCTTTGCACATGAACGGTTATACGGGAAAAAGGTTAACAGGATATCATCATATCAAAGGCGCAGATCAGGCAAAATAAAGAAGCTTTTGTGAACGCCATTCATGGTCACTCTCAAAACTTATGTGTATATATTGCAGGCCAATCATTAATCGCTTTATTTTTATCGTATCGAATTTAAAATGTTCTCCGTCAAAAAAGTTGTTATGGATGAAAATTATTGCCAATCATTCTAGTTGATAGTCAATTTATTTGATACATTGCAGCAAGACACGGCTAATTCAATCGTTCTCAATTCTAAAAGCTCTTCTTCATCGTTTTCGGGGGAATTCATTGAGCCAAGCTAGATGAGTATTGTAACCTTGCTTTTGATAATATTTGCTTGTTGATCTGTTGATATTTTATTTGCCTCATCTATTTACGACTCTAACATTCGAAAGTCTTTTTTGTCTATTCATATTTCTTTATTGCGAATGAAGCTCTTGCTTGAGAAAGAAATTCCTGCAGTCGAATTTGGGGATGCAATCAAGACTTGTTTTGAATCAGCGCCTCAACAACGGGCGATGATACAATATGGAACAATAATTTCAAGCAAAGGTAAAAGTTACCACTAATACTAACCTGGATATTTCGAGCAATAAAAAAAATAACCTCGTAAAATAATTGCACTTTTCACTCCGTCAGATAAGAAAGAAGTGGACGTGGTAGTGGTGGTGGTGCTACTTGTGGTTGTAGTTGAAGTTGTACTCTCGACGGTTGAAGACATCGTAGTATAAAGAGTGGTTAAAGTCGTACTAGAGGTGGCGGTAGCTGTCGTTAGGATAATCACTGTGGTTGTCGATGTAGGGATAGCAGTGGTTGCAATAATGCGGGTAGTTGTTGTTGTAGTAGTTGTTGTGAAAATTGGTTTCATGGTAGCAACGGTTGTTGCGGTAGTGCTACTAGGAGCAGTGGTAGGAGTGGTGACGGCTCTGATAGTGCTGCTTGTTGTGGTTGTGACAGCAGTCGTCGTCGTAGTAGCGGTCGTCACTGTGGTGGTTATAATTGTGGTGGTCGTCGTAGTGGTTGTGGTGGTTGTAGTTGTAGTGGTTGTGGTAGTAGTGGTTGTTGTGGTGGTGGTCGTTGTAGTGGTGGTTGTCGTAGTAGTGGTTGTCGTAGTGGTGGTTGTCGTAGTGGTGGTTGTCGTAGCGGTGGTTGTCGTAGTGGTGCTTGTCGTAGTAGTCGTCGTCGTAGTAGTGGTTGTGGTGGTAGTCGTTGTCGTAGTAGTGGTTGTAGTGGTGGTGGTTGTTGTAGTGGTGGTTGTGGTGGTGGTGGTTGTCGTAGTGGTGGTTGTCGAAGTAGTGGTTGTGGTGGTGGTGGTTATAATAGCTGTGATTTTATACTGATCCTGAACAACTCCTACATGACCAAGTTCTTTAAAATTTTTGAACATATAGGAAGAGTAAAAATGTAAGGTGAGTTGATTCAGCTTGGCATAATTCTTGACCGACATCAGAAGAGGGTTTAACTTCCATATTTTCGAGATTCGACCACATCAGAGTCAACTCAAGAGCCTGATGATACTGGTTCGTGGCATTGTCACTGCTATTGTGAGCCAGCAGCTAGACATTTCAGTCTTTTCGTTTTACATCAATACTCCTTGCCATCAGTCGGTGATCTTCTGCAAGGTAATATCCCACTATATTTAGATGCTTGTGGCTAGCAGTATCGCCCCAAAGGTCTTCTCTTTCAGTGTAAAACTAATCAATGTAGCTCTTTGAAGTAAGCTACAAGAAAGTAAGCATAAGATGAACCGAAGAAGCGCCGGCGTTCCGAAATCAAGGCGCATCCGAATAACGTGGGCATGTTGAAAGAAAGGCATGTATTAGGAGAAGGTAAGTAAGAAAGAGTAGGGAGGCTTCTAAATTCCTCCTTTTCAATTTCTCCCTCCCTCCTTCAGCGATTGAATTTGCTTCCAGAGAGGAATGAGGACCTCACTTATTCACATCATTGCCTTCGTCATTCCAAAGAATTTGAAAAACGCTCTTGCATCTTTTTCGAATCCCCTCATCCTCCTTGTCCCTTCTACTTATCTATTCGTTTACCAAATATGTTTTATACTCTGGAACCTGGAGTATATGAACGCAATAAATTTTGTCTGAAGAAGAGCGATTGCGAGAATGTTGCCACGTTTTAGATGGCCACACGACCATTGCTGAGGAGCATAAAACCCTCTTTGACTGCTGATATTGAATAAAAAAGCTGAAGATGTTCGATATGCTTGCTTGGCGTTTGCTTTGCTGTTAGCATCTGCATTCATTTTCGCTATTCATTTTTTCCATCGTTTGTCGAATTCATTGCAGCACTCTTTCACGACATTTACACCTTCCAACAATCAACTCATTGACATGAGCGCCAACAATGTTGACGCGGAAGGTTGGAAGTTTTTGACCAAAGAGGATATTTTCTCATTCATATCATTAATCTTGACGATGATCTCGTCTTCCTTTTCAAGATTATCCCACTCAATCGATAGGCAGGATCTTAATGCCTTCCTTTCTTCAAAACTATCAGTTGGTGATGCTCAGAAGATAGCCGGCGTGAACGTAGAAAATTCCCTTGCGTGGAAGGCGGGAGATTTTTGAGTACAAGGCGTTCGCAATAGGGATCTCGATTAGACGATAAGGAGATGACAGAAGCCACGAATAAACTAACAGGTAAACGATCATACAAATCGGTGAAAATGAAAAAATCTCGCAGTGATAAACTAAAATATGTCTCGAAAAGTGGGAAGAAAAACGTCAAGAAATACCAAGTAGTCTAAGTTCCCAGACATTCATATATGAATGATTATGATGGTAGATAAAGAAGCAATAATCAATTCTGGAGTTGTTTTCCATGGCTGAAGGTTAAATAGACCTTTTTCATCAGCAAGCATGAAATCCAACTCGTGCTCTTGAGCGCACAAAGCGAATTCAACCCGAACCCCTTGAGCGCCGCTGACATGATGCACATCAGAGTAGTCGGGGTAGTTGAATGTACCTACGCCGTCAACATTCATGCAAAATTTGAAGTTTTTATTGCTGCAATGGGTAACGCCGCAGGGAACATTATATAATGCCAACAACG
>JAZARR010000188.1:0-17500 GCA_037389465.1 Baylisascaris procyonis
GAAAAAGCTCGACACGCATTTGGAGATAGTTAAGATAGTGAAGCGCTTGTGCGATGTGCTGAAGCGCAGATGGTTTTTGAATGTCTTTTATACGCCTTGTAGGCACATTACAAAATATTTTATTTTTAGAATGTATATATGCGTAAATTTATGTGTGTTTATTTTTGTTTAAAGACAACGGCCAATGTGATGAGTGAAAATTAAAAATCTCGTATTGTGCTACTTCGTAAAGCGCGGTTTCCAACGTTTTTTTCCCCATTTTATCATTCCACTTTCTTAAATCAACGATTTCACGTAGATATTTTTTTCTGCAAGATTCAGCACGTAGACGTTTATAAACAAAAGCGAGCGATAAGTTGCCCGAAGCTTTCTTGTGCTATCGATCTTTGATCTTATGAGCAAATTGCGAGCATTCTTAATCAAATCCATTCGTTTGGCGCTAATTAGTATCAATGAACTTACAATTCGAACAAATAATTTTTAATAAAAGCTTATTCCATATATAGAGGATTAACAAAAAATCTAGGCGAAGAATCTATTGGCCATTCATAAAATCGGCTAATTCAATGAGAAGAATAGCCAAAATGCATTTTGTCAATGTTTTCACCACTTTATTCCACTTGTTGGCCAGTATATCTTTAAGTGTCATAACACTCATATAGAATATGGTTAGTAGTTAGGATAATTGCGATAATACATTCGCAATAGATTCAATAGCTTTGGGTGGTCTATGAGTTGATAGACATTAACAAACACGTGCATATATGATGCATATATATATATATATATATATATATATATATATATATATATATATATATATATATATATATATATATATGCATAATGTACCCCAAACAGTTATACCTATCGATCAGTAGTATTCCCGAAAGAAATAAAGAGAGAAGGAGAGAGAGATAGAGAGGGAGGAGAGTTAAAGGTTTCTTCCTCTTTGTTTCACGAAATACTCAATAAATTGAAATTATTTGGTGGAGGCTAATTTCTAACTTCTTTCGTTGACGATGTCTTCGAAATCTTCAGCCCTTAATGCTTCAAAATTTATCTTCAACTGAAAAAAAAGTAACTTCGTTTCAACGAGAAATCTGAAGCAATCGCTTGGATATTTACAAGAAAAAATTAAAATTAAATAAAAAATTATCGCTTCCTTCATTAGAAGGTTCCTATCTATCATGAGATTCGCAATGAAGATCTCATATTCGCGTTGCACTCTACCATCAAAGATCTCACGACCGTTGATTCACAGCGATACAAATATATAATTTCGTCGTTCACATCAAAAAGTCACTTACGGCAATAATTCAATCACTTATCCACCAAAATTACAACTTTCAACGAGTAATGCACCATTGAATTCACCTCGAAATGAACCAATTCAGAATATCGTAATTAAATGACCATTTTGTTGATCATCAGAAAGAAATTTACTTCAAAAAGTATTCGTGTGAACCGTCAAATAACGTCATGATCAACGGTCATCGATTTGCACAAACAGAAGACAAAAATTTCGAAGAAAAGATCGATGCGAAAAGGGCAAAGAAAGGTTCACAGAAAGACTGTTTTTTGAGTTGATTGTTTGATTATTCTTCGTTGCAGTTAAATTTAAACAAAATTCATACCTTCCCATATCCTGAAGGTAGCTATAGATCCACAAGAATGTATATCTGCAATAATTCAGCTTCGAAACTTGCACAATTTGATGGTGATTCCATTGAGTCATTTTGAAAGAGAATATATTGTTGTAAGGTAAATAACTCACGTTGGACGCAATAATCCACGCCGTGCATTTCCTCACGGGCAAACCGCATCTGCGATGTCGAGCTTATTTTCGCTGATCGTTTTCTCAATTTCCCATTGATCATTGTTGTTATTATAACAAACTGAGTTTCTTGCGCGTTCCTTATAGCTTCACAAAGATCTACGATCTCCCGCTCACAATTTCTTCAAAATCACCATGTACCATTCGATTGAGCACCCCTTATGGGTGACGTGTCCTTAAGCTTGGGTAGTCGACCTCTCATTTCACAGTGCTCATTCATAGAAGGAAATGTTCGTTATAATTTGCAGATATGTTAATTGGTTCATTAGCACAGAAAATTTGTGGATTTGAAAATAGTTTTGCTAACGAATGTTTTATATTTTCGTGGAATAACCTTGTCAGCTACTGTTTTTGCAGGACGTTTCCCTCCTGCAAGAAGAGTACTTTCAAACAACGAGTATGAATAAATTCATTGGGAAATAATTTTTTCGTTGAGTATTTATATTGTTGCGTTTTTTTTTATTTCTTTGAAAACCGCTTTTAATCCAAAAAAGAAAATAGTTTTAGACAAGACAACCTTTCTAAAGCATCGTTTTTGAAATGTAAGCACTGCTAGTAAAACACTATTTTCAGGCGAAGATTGGAAAATGAGTGCTTAGGGTTTGTGGGTCCGCAAAGATATGATCTATAGTGGGCAGCTATCAGTGATGCACCCGCTTATCTAATAAGCTCGATTCGTTAGCAATGCTCTTCCGCTTAACGGGGAAAAAATTTCAAAATTTTATGAAAAGCCCATCTCATCGTACTGTCAAATGATGCATTTAATCATTCAAACCTACATGCATGCATGGTGTGGAAGGAAGAGTTTTCAATGAAACTATTCCATAGAAAATATAAATTACCATATTTCAGAAGGGTAAATTTTCTTCTCAATATTCTTATCATTATTTTTTACTTTTATTTTCATAGTTCGCTATCAGTTGTTCATATCATAACTTTTTTAGTTGTTTCTTCTCGGTGATAAGGTAAAATATTCGTTCATATCGCATGTTATATGGTCACGCTACTTTGTTCTAAGCTGCATTAATTCTGTCTACAAAGAATATGCTTTCTTCTGCTAGACACGTTTCTCGAATCTGTTCTTGAGTACTATATTTTGATGATGGAGATTCAAGGTGAATAAGGTCGAGTGGCATTAAACCACAAAAAAAGGATAGTGCAAGCACTTAGTAGCAGTAAAATCGTTGTGATACGATTGAGCTTAAAGAATTAGCGTTTCGTTGAGATGGCTTTCACTTTGGAAATGGACTTTATGCGTGAATAGGGAACGATCGTAGGCATTTAGCCGTTACATTGGCCATATTGATGAGAGCATTCATTGAAGAAATCCTTGTCACAATTGTTCGTTTTCTACTTATACTATGAGCTGAATATGAAGGTGATTGAAAAACAAGCATTTATCCGAACTATTCGAAATTCAACGTTGAGAATAATTTTTGCATATTTATCATCGATCATTATGGTTGTTATCATTCACATTTATCATCGATTATTATTTTTATTATGGTTGTTATCATCGATTATTATCACGTATTTATCATCGATTATTACGTTTATTTTTGCGTATTATTATGGCTGTTATCATTCACATTAGGGTTATTATTTGCGTATTTATTGTTATTATAAATTTATAATTTTCTTTTCATCTTTCGATATATTTCCGCATAGAGAGTAAATATTTTAGGATAATACTTCATAATTAATTAAGTATTATCATTGTAGGCTTAGAGCATTTAAGATGAACGCCTATTTTTTTTTTTCTAACGAACTGAACAAATTTCCGTTTATTATATTTATGAATTTTAAAAATATTTTAAAACACAATAAAAATATTAGATTTTATTAATTTAGATAAATAAACACCGAAAACTTTTTTACGTTAGATATGATATATTAGAATAAATGAGCGTAGAGAAATACGCTTATGCATTCCATCGAATTGTTCAAACAATTTCATTATTTATCACTAAAATTAATGAATACAATAAGAAATAAGATGTTTTATATATTAATTGATCCAAGCGCAAATTTAAGCCTTCCCACAAAATATTTGTGATTTCTGATTACTTAAGCATATTTTCGGTGCCATCAAAGATCTATAATTTGTTTCAAAGTTGATGAATCAGCGGGAAACATGGTGGATGAGACCATATCGCATTTATACCAAGCAATATTCATAAGTTATCCATGTGGTTTTTGCGTCAAAAACGCTGGAAACATAGATAGACGCATAGAGAGATAAGCAAATTTGCAAAAGTGCATACAAATGAAATAAAGGCTTCAATAAAGCCTTAAGAAAGAAATATTGAACGGCATAAATGAAATCGAAAACAATAATATGCTCGTTGAGAAGATCTAAAGATGAAGACGATTATACGGCTTATAAGAAGCCTTAGCATGATCAGTGGATTTCGCACGCGATGAGGGAGAAAATTTTCATTTATGATTGTTTCATTCAGTTATTAATTGAAAAAAGAATAGCCGCAGGTGGTGAAGGAAATCGTTTGAGATATTTCAGATTTTCCTATGCGCATATTTTTGTGTTCTAGAAAAAAATAGTGTGACTATTATAAGAGGTTTATGTAAGGACGCAAATGGTGAAAACTGAAAATGAAATACAATTGATCGATGATTTATTATATTGATATATTATTTGCATATTCCTTTATTTGAAACAGGAAAAAAAACAAAATTCTGGTTAAAAATAATTTAGAAAGATCTATACATAAAAAAATAAGCAGACGATTTTCTCCGTTATAAGATTAGAGTTCTTATTGTGAAATATTGTTGATAGTTGGCGTGAAGAGTAATGGAATTTTTTTTGGTGAAAGATTTTATCTTATAATAGAAGAAATTCCAAATGCCTCAATAAGAAGATTTGAAGAATATTTCTTGTAAAGTTTAGAATGTTGAAATATTACAAACTAGCATTTGCAAAGATTTGTAATCGTCATTTGCAAAATACAATAACAAAACTAAATTAATGTGGACGAGAATAAATAATGCGAATGAGGCATTGCAAATTCGTTTATATATGTTTGAAGTAAAATTCGTTTACATTGCAAGAAAAAATGCGTTTTCAAGACAAGATCAACCTTTTATGTATGAATGAACTCATATTTGTGAGAGTAATGAAAGGACATACCTGGAACCCATTGCATCTATTATGCGTTGCACCAATATCGAGATGGTTGGTTATATGCTGAATTCGTAACAATTCGTAGTATGCTTGTAAGAATATCGGTAGAATTATTGAATTATCGCACAACTATACCGAAATGAATTTAACTGAGAAATATTTAATTAAATAGCGTAAAGTTAGTACTACGGCGAGTATGGATGACGATTGTATGAACGAATGAATGAGGTGCACGCTAGTGGTCATCGTTGTGGTGGGGATTGAGCGCCGATGTGCGAGGCATAAGAGAGTCAGTCAGGCGGCTAGCAACGGCGCCAGGCATAGGGGCCTCTAGGATGAGCAACTTTTGCACGGCATTCAGTCATTTCAACCTGCAAATAACACTAATTCACCAGCCCCCCCCCCTCCTTTCGAACCCGTTCCCTTCTCCACCGTAATAATATTACTTGTCCTTATGTGCGTGATACGGAGTTAATCATGACCTCAGGCAAAATACGTTCAGATAACATTGCATTGTTACCTCCAGGGCATATCGTCGCTAGCCATTTTAATAAAGCGTTCCACTTGTTGACTATGTGCGGAGCATACATCTCATTGCCGCATAAATGCCAGGCATGGGTCTCAGCTTGCATCCTCATGAACGCAGCTGTCCATCGCACACATTAGCGATTGCCCCGAACAATTTCACAGCTCATTATTTCTGATTTTTAGAAATCAACTCGCTCATCGATTATGAAATAAGTTCGAGTTTGTGCTTATTCAAGATGTAGATCCTTTTATAAATTTTTCTCAAATTAGAAAAAAACGTGTTTCAAGTTCCAAGATTAAGCATCGCCGTTCAGCTGTGAATTCGCTAAAGCATGGAAAGTAATTTTGAATCAAAAAGTTTGCTGTACTTTTTTCAAGTTATTCAAAAAATTTGATTCATTTTATCGATGTTGAAATCAACTAGGACAAAATTGGCTGGATGAAATATTTGATCAGTGTTCCTTATAGTTTTGTTTATGATGCAAATCATGCTTATTTAAACAAATAATATGGGATGCCCATAGTGTATGTTTGAATAAGAATTATTATAGATAATAAAAACTAGCCCATAAATATGTTTATTACATATCATCTAGCCTGCACGACCATCTGATACATTCACGTATTTATTCAAAGTTCGAAGCATATTCAAGGGAAAAAGGCTGCATTCGAAATGATTCGTTGAATTTTAATGTTGTTGTGGAATAAAGATTTTCTCAACGATGATCAAATAAAATATTCAGTAAACGTTGTGGATTCATTAAGATGTACCTTTTGAATTGTTTATTTTTTTATAATACTAGCTGCTATATTGTTTCAAATAGCAAGACATCTCGAAAAAAAGAGGTGGCCGAACTAGTTTCTCGGTGTTAACAGTGATCGTCGAAATAAGCATGCGTTAGTCATCATTTGCTTCAACCGAATATCGTCCACTTCGATCCGCCAAAACCGTTATATTCACCAAAAACACTCAACGTTACATATTATTGCAACTACAAACGTATGCCACATTTTATTGCATCTAATATCATCGTATTAACAATGAGTGATGAAGGGGTTTTACTTCTTGTGGTTAATTTGTGTTAGACGGCATTTCTGCCTTTCATCTTTTAGAGAATTTTCTCAATAATCTTTCTAATTTTCATTTAAAGATAACCTTTGTGCATAGATCATCTAGTTATCTGCAGCATCCATGAGCTATAGTATGACCTTCAACCTCCCAATGCTTTATGTGGATATTCTTTGCAATACCTCTTCGTTGTGCCATATGAAAATCAACATAAAATGGCTATATTATGATGCGGCGGAAAGTTCGATCAGTTCGATCATTCATTGTTTCGGCTGAGATGACATTTGGAACAGCGCATTAGATAGGATAAGAAGTGATTTAAGTATTTGATGTATGATCGCCTTTAATTATTGACGAATAATCTATAAAAACAATGATTGAAAATTTATTGAGAAAGGAAAATAATTCAAAATTTTGTATAATCCTTTTAACTATTATATATAATCAACGAATTTGGGCATAGATAACTATGTTTCTCTCCAATTATGCTCATCTTATTTGAAAGCTATGGCAGTGTTCTTTCAAATTCTTTTTGTGTTAACGTTCATCTTTAAATAGATCATCCTTTAAAATAAGAGCTTAAATAAGTGGAATTAGCGCAACTTTAGCCTAGATAATTTCTTTTCTCTTCTCTAAAAGACTCATATTTTCATTAAATTTTTCAAATTTATATAGCTAAATACTATAACAAATCCGGTAATCACACTTAAATGCCTTAACTTTATAGTTGAATCGTTGCATAAGTATAATAACGCCACATAACAAATCGCCGAATAATTATATGATTAAGCCAATAGCGCCTCATATAATGCTGAGAAATTGCACAGTTATATAACGGCTTACTTAGAAGTGTTCACATCTTCTTATACTTAGCAAATATAGAAGTTACCTAAATGAACATTCCAGGTGTGCCCGAAAAATACCTCGAATAAGGGTAGCAAAAAAATATACAAATAATTAAATATTTCTGAAAAAAAAAACGCATAGAATTTCGCAATTTCAACTTATAGTCTAAACAATCATCATCCATAGTTCTCCCAATATTCCCCTGGTTCTAATTCTCTTCCACAGAAATGAAGGGATCATCCTGGCCCCCAACCTTTTTCTCTCCCTAGGTGAATAAGGAAAGAAAAAATAGTCCGAAGAAACAGTCTGAATAATTTTATCATATATCTTTCTGCGGATCGTCCATATGGTGCTTAGTCGATTTCCCGACGTTCCACCCCAGGGAACGATTATCGCTCATCGGCCAACCACCTCAGCTCGAACTTTGATTCCTTGAGGCACGAACTTATGTGAGTACATCACTTTTTTGAAGTGCATTTGAATTGCAATCAACTGAAAACGATTAATATAAACATTTAGAGAGAAAATAGATGCCATTTTTTGAGAAGTAATTTCTACACTGTATATTTAAGCTACATCATCAGCAAAGATCTAAGGAGGAGGATTTCATTTCGAAGGTTGTAGTCTCCAAATATAGGTGACACAGAAGGTATTTTGAGGATGAAACGGATAAATGCATCTAAACAGGCTAGGATAATGATCAATAAAATTTTTTTCAATCAGATATGAATTTTTAATTTTCACGTCAACCCAATAAAGATAAATTTTCAAATTTTTTAATGCAAATAATTTGAAAGATTTATTTCAGGAAAAATTGCGAATTTTCGAGAGATGATTGCACCCTATTTAAAAAGAAAATAAAGGTCTCAACGTGATCAATTGAAGGGCAGAGATGACCGCGCTCCTTTTCCTAACCCTTCGCCTCCATTCTTAATAAATATATGATGGTTTATAAACGAAGCAAAAGCGACAATTCATTGCACATAATCTGCACCCAAAACAACAAAGATGGTAAGCGTTAGGGGGCAAAAGCTTCGCAAAAATTTTATTCACCGACACGCAAAAGAATCCAAGCTAAATATTAAGCTTCTGACGTTCCGACATGACCTAAAGAAGTTAGCGCCTTAAGAACAAAAAAAAGAAAACGTACCACGAAGGATGGCCTCACTTTAGATGATTTTCTTGATTCAAAATGACCGATTTGTATGTTATAAACAGAATGATATAAATTCAGAAACATTTAAATAAACCTATACAATTGTTTACCTCTAAACAATCGAATAACTTATTTACATAAATCTAAATGTGAGAACTCGTTTTATCAGTTCTGATTGACTCAAAAATTTGCATATGCTAATTTAAAAATAAGCCTATCATGAAACACTAACATGAAACTAATTGAGCTATAAATAAAAATATAAATTTCTAAAAACGTGAAACTTGCTATGACGGAATCAGATAGTGAGATATATTAAGTTTTACTATTAATTCTCTTTTTGACGATGAAGGACAAATGCAATACGCATAAGCATAATGCCACAGAAAGACGCTTTTCTTTTTGCAAAAGCTCGTTAAAAAAAGCGTTGCAACCGAATTAAATTATTTCCCTTCCACAAACCTTTTTTACGTACAAATCTTCCGATATAAGCGCCACGTCGAAGTGACTGTAGCCATTCACCATATCCTCTTAAACAACCTCTTTTATTCCTAGTAACACAAAAAAATAGATGGTTCATCAAAAAACCCCCATAAAACACGCTAAGGTTTTTTGCTGCAAAATACCAACAAACTTACCCAGCGGAAGATAAAAAAGAGCTAAAAATACCGACAAACTTACCCAGCGGAAGATAAAAAAAGAGCTAAAACTCCGAAAAACTTTCCCACCGATAAATTAAAGACAGCTGCAAAATACCAACAAACTTTCCCACCGGAAAATTAAAGACAGCTGCAAAATACCAACAAACTTTCCCAGCGGAAGATCTCAAAAAGAGCTAAAAATACCGGCAAACTTTTTCACTGCAAAATGAAAATGAACTATGAATGGCTGAATATCAAAGGAATAGGAAACCTATATATTCCACGATTCCAGCGCTTATAGCAATTAAAAAATCAACCTTACAGTAATCGTGAACGAATGAAACAAACGTGTTAAATAAATAATCGTGATCGAATGAAACAAAAATGTTAATACTAATAAGCCATTTCACATATGCAATCGTAATATGAAATAAAACGCTAAGCGCACCGAAGCAGATATACGTATTCTTCTCAATACATATGGGATTTAATTCCGTTGATCGCAAGCAAAGAAATTCGAATAATTTCTAGAAATCTATATGGCCATCATATAAGAGTTTCCTAATAACAACCATAATAAAATCACCAATAACATTCTTGCATAGTTATTTTACCTTTATGTATTTCTTTATGATAGATTTATTTTATTCTTCACTTTCAATCAATCATTCTTCATAATAAATAACACAACGAAACGAGAATTTTCGACAGTGATCAACTCATCATAACGCATCTTACTAATTACAAGAATACAAGTAAGTAGAACAATAAAATTGCAAAGTTAGAGGTCGATATTGCATCGGATTTAAACTAGAAAAATGCGGATGCAAGTTGAATAAAAAATAAAGGCAAAAAAAATGTGATTCACGATCAGAGATCATTCCCATACTCTATGATCTCCACTTTTTTGTAGAAAACACAAGAAATGCCCCACGTGAAGTCGCCCTGTTCGGGCATCGAAAGCAATAAACTATCAAGTAAAAAAGGCTCTACATTAAATTCGATCATATTTTCTATTGTAAGCAAGCTTCACTCATCATCATACACGAATCGAACACATTCAATCCTGATCGGGTCCAGGATTGGCATCCGGAAATTGTGAAGGATTGACATCCGGAAATTGTGAAGGATTGACATCCGGAAATTTTAACACATTCGGGATCGACATCCGGAAATTATGAAGGAAGACATCCGGAAATTTTAACACAGCCGAGTTCGACATCCGGAAATTGTGAAGGATTGACATCCGGAAATTGTGAACGACAAAAAGAGGAAATGAATTATTGCGTTGGAGTTAGTTGATTATCAGCATCGTTGATAATTCTACAAAAGAATGGAATTAAAGACAAGCCAAATAAGAAAATGATACACGATCAAACAATTCAGAAACTTTAAAAAAAAAAAGTTAGCATAACAATCAAATTAGTTGAAAAAATTTGCATAATTAGCAAATAACAATGAAAGAGAGAGAAAAAGAGTAATTCGAGATTCAGAATGTAACAGCCTAGATTCTTAAACAACAACTTGTATACTGAAATGGAATACTGAATATACGAAACTTGGAAACTCAAATATTGAATCATAGCGGAAGATTACAAAAAAAAAAGGAGATTATGAGTGCACAATAATAACGATCATCGGAAAGCTGCCAATATATACAGACCTTTTCCATATGATCAACTCTATTTATGCGTCATTGTTTTGAAATGAATTATTTTTATAAATCCAGAATTTCATGTCTATAAATAAAAAATTTTTTGTATAAACTCTTCTTTTTTTTAACGACAGTGAAATAACTCAGAAAGAAAAAACTATAAAAAGGAACAATAATAGATGACTGAAATTTACGAACTCACAGGGATGAAAACAACGAGTGGAAAATTATGAACGAAAAATTCAAGCAAGAAAGGCTTATTTCACAAAAAAAAAGAACGAAAAATTGGAAAGAACTTCGTTGATCAATTCACTTTTCTTCCTCAATAAAACAAAACAAAGCAACAACAACAACAACAACAAAAACATCAAAAAATTTCAAAAAGTTTTTTCGTTTATACGCAACATCAGAGTTTTTTGCAGTTATTTTTTTTCTTGCCTTAGCAAAATAGTTGAAAACTCTTGAAATTCCTAAAAAAATTAAAAAATTTTTGAAATTCATGAAATGAAGGAAAAAAACCTCTCAAAAAGTAATTCACTACTCAGAAAAAAAATTTTGTTTTTAATTTCCGAATATTTCTTTCGTTCGAATTTATATGTATTTCCCCTCAAAAACAGCAATAAAAACATCACCGCTTGTATAAGAAGCTATCATGACGAAATATTACCTTAAAAATTTCAGATCTTTCATTTCGCATCCATCATCTAGCCGCCATGAAAGAATTTAGTTAAAAATAAAAATCGGACAAGTCAATTGAAGATATACTTCTATTTTACATATAATCAACCCATAAAAATCTATGAAATATGCAAATTTCTCAAAAATATTTTCCATATGGGGAAGAAATAAAGATACACTATAATTGACACTATCGATCTTCTACCCTCAAATGAGACCAATAATATTTCTTACTATAATTCATGTTTTATTTGCAGTGTAATTTATTTCTATATTTAATTCGCAAACCTATTTGTACACCAAAATATTATAGTATGTGGATATGGTAATACGGTAGATCATGAATACGGTAATACGGTAACGAAAATATAAATGCATGTAATACGGGTAACAAAAACACAAATATAGGTAACACAGGTCAAACATTTGTATTCAATGAGCAATTTTATATGAAATTAAAGACTCTAAACAAGAATGGCTTACGAAGTTTTCGAAATGAATTATACTAACTGAACTCGTAAATAAAAGAATACCTTCATTAGCAGCACAAAGAGCATGATATATTATGAATAAGCAGAGAGGAGTGAAAGACGCCACCCATATATCCCGAAAATATTACAGTAGGATTTTTTTAGAAGCCCCTTTAGTTATACTCGTAAATTTTTTCCACCACAATAAGTTCGATGCATTTTCTGTTGAATTCTCTGTCAATTCCCTTGAAATGAATGCAATTTTCTTCGATATGCTAATACTATTTCCCATAATATAGGTGTCAGTTATGGCGTTTTAAAGTATGAGTCATCTTCTAATATTTCCTTATTTTTAGCCTCCTTCTCCCTCATTTCCATATTTCTCGCAAAACGCTTAAGTACAGATTCGATAAGCAAAAAGAAAAAACAAAAGAACAAAAAGAAAGTGATAATTTCAGAGATCACATCCAGAGATCAATTCTTGATCAATTAATCAATAAAGCACTTAATATTGATCATTGCAGTATACCTAATCGTCTAGGCAACAAGAAAAACTTCAGGAAAATATGCGTAACTTTTCAAAAAAACATCATATACAAAATGACAATTAACTACGAACTTTTCTAAGCGAAATTCCCAACAAATCGACACGCTCAATACTAATTGTGATGTGGAGCAAAAAATTCCCGACTGGCAGACTCTAAAGGAGACGAATTGTGAGAGCAGGTGAAGGGCAGGTGAACACACAGCAATCACGATACTCGGATCAGAAATAACCTCGGTAGTAATTCCCTTCTGAAAGTCCTCTCTATGGTATTAAAATATACCCAATCTTTAATGCAACACTAATAGACTTCCCTATGGTATCGAAATATACCCATTCTTTAACGCAACAAAGGATCCAAATAATCCACATCACACATCAACCAACGAGACAACGAATCAAATTATATTGGAAAAAAAAACCCATAAAATAAAGCGGATACAAAGTGCAATAGATAAACAAATCGATGTGATGAGTGCTTACAAAATTGGTGATCGGCCATTTTCATCGAATAACCATGCAAATATATTCGTATTGAGTAGTAAAGTTGTTATACACACAGCGAATAACGTCAAAATCAACTTCATTGCACTGAAACAAAACCAAAACCAATGCATGCATCCATAGAAAGCAAAAGCGAAAACATTAACAACACTTAGCAAGCGATGAAAAAAGGGAAACAAACTTAAGGCATACGGTGCCATGCTTAACCCCCCCCCCCCCTATTTATTACTAATTACCCATCAAAACATCAAAGAACGGAAAAAAAAAGTCGCAAAATGCGAGAAAGAGGCACATTATTAGGTCTCCAAATAATTATGGTGGAAAGTAGGAGATAAATGGTAATGCAAATCTCTTCCGTTTCGAAACTATTTTATAGTTATTTAACGGAGATTTAAAAATTTAATAAACTGGAACTGTGAATGTGACGAACATTCGTTTCCATTCCAAATTTGATGGGTAGGTAATTTTTTGGGAAAATTATAAAAATAAAATAATTTTACCAATACATATACTTATTTATTTATTTATTTATTTTCAATAACACATCCTCGCACAATTTGCAGAGAACGATGGCACCCTGATTGCGAACTACGAACGCAGCTGAACTCCTACCCAACACTGTGTACACACCACTATCGTACTCTGTACTCAACAAGTGAATGCTAACGCCCGTTCATTGAAACTGAGAAACTGTAGAATAAAGTGGTAATTTGTTTTCCATCATTCAATTCAGAACGTCAAATCATGCCCCAAGCAAACTTTCAACTTAACTGAAGGAGGGGAAGTGCACTCGCTGGAGGGGTCATTTGTACTGTACTAATCAAAGATTATTGAGAACGATGACCCATGCAGCAATTGCATTTCCCCTTCAAGTGAAATTTTGTATGGGGACATTATTTGATACTCTCAGTTGAATGATGGGAAAATTCCATCTTTCTAAAACAAGTTTTCAAGTTTCTCTGATGGGTGTTACTATTCGTTTACAGGGTGCAGAGTACGGTAACGATGAGTACGCTACGGTAACGATGAGTACGCAATGTGGAGTAGGAACTCAGCTCTGTTCGCGATTCGCAGTCAAGATGGTATCGTTCTCTGTAAGAGTGCTCAGATCGCTTCGCATATTCTTCAACTATCCACAGGTATGGTCAGGTAAGGTCATCTACTTAATGTAAAATTGCGCCTTTTTCTAAGGTCTCCAAAAGATTTCAACCACTAAAATATTGTCGCCAATAAAAAAAAAGAAGGATTTATTGCATTAATTACGACGTTTAGGCAGATGATAACGGGCAATTTATACATTTACATCCCCAATACATTTTTTTTTTAAACGGCAAACGGTTTCTTTCCTCTTCTTTAAGGGATTTCCTCTGCCTCTCCCTCTCTATAGAAAGATTTATATTGGCACAACGAAATGGTTAAAAATTCAACAATAATAGAAAGCAAATAAAATAGCAAGCACAAAGAAAAAAAGCCACAAAACAACAAAAAAAAAGGAAACAGAAAAAAAAACAGAAAAAAAATGTTTGCCATCGATCACAAATACAACAAATCGGTACCATCCCACCTTCCCTTCTTCAATTTTTCAAATTCCTCTTTTCTCTCCTTGAAAAAATTAAAGTCGAAGTTTTAAAAAAAAATTCGGACTGAAAATTCTTGTCTAAAATTTTTGATATTCTCCTCATCGATGCCAATATCCCAATATTTCACTATTTCAATTCCTATTATAATAATTAACGACGATCTAATTTCCACTACGCCTACTGGAATAGGAATATTTCTCTTCAGCGAATCTTTAAGCGTCCTATATTTTATTCCATTTCCAAATATTTATATTTAATTAGCGATAAAAAATGATCAAACAATAACAACTTGCAAGCATTAACCAACACATATGTAAACATAATGAATATCTTCTTGCATAAGCAATAACATATTTGTTTTGAATTTCCAAATTTCTTCACAATAAGTGACTTCAACGTTTAAGTCCAAAAGACAAAGGTCCCATCATCACTTCGAAACTCAGCCAAGAAGAAAAACCTCAATCAGGCTTAATTATAAAAAAGTTCTCAACAATCCAATCACGATGCCTAATTGGTAATCGTTCAGATTTTATTAAACTTCGATGTATCTCATATTTAAAAAAAAAGGAAAAAACAAACGAATTTATTTCAACAATTCGAGTTTTATCTCATTTCCCTTAGAAAATATTAAAGTATTGAAATTTATTAGCAATACTAGAGATGATATACAAAAAAATTCGAAAGCCGATTCATTAGAACCCCAAAAAAAAAAAAAAAAAATAGCTGAAAAATTTAGTAAAAGATATGACTATAAACAAGAAAATGTTATGATAGCTGAAAAATTCACCGCACCAAACGAGTAAAAAGTAATACATTCAATCATTCACTTCAACCCCTCTCTCTTCATAACTTCGGTACTCCCCTATCGAACTCTGTCTATTATGTCTCACTCCATCCCCCTCCTCCCCTATTCTCTTTCAGAGATGAAAGTTTTTAAAAAAGGCAAAAAGAATAAACCACTGTCACATAATAACTGACCACTAGAAATATGAAAAGATAACAATAAAAACATAAATAAAACGAATTTACAAAATATAATTTTAAAGGAAGTCAGAAATAATCGAAATTTAAGCCATGCCATTTAACATGAAGACTGAAATGTAGTTTTACCGAACGCCTCTTAGCACTATGCGTTTGCTTTCCCAATCAAACAGAGGTGAAAGAATCGCAGAAGAAAACAAATAAGGAAAATGATGTAATCTTATTTCCTCACATCAATCAAAGGCGTATCGCGAACTTCCTGAGGTACAAACAATACAATAGCCCCGTGGCTTCAGGTAAATCTAAGGTTCCAAGCATAGCATTAACCTAGCTGCTAAATCACAACTCGACTCCATAGCATATCTCAAAGCATTAACTCATAATCCTTTAGATATACAACATTGCTAATTGATTATAGCTTTTCAACTGGAATAAATATTTAAAAGAAAATAAAACATAGATGCCGTTGATGTCTTCACGAAATGAATGAACGTAAATCTGTTCCTTCCGTTATTCAATAATTTCAATAAATATATTAAAGTGATATTAATGAATATCACTATTAAATCACTAGCAATGAATTTCAAAATTACAATCAATAATAATATCAATGCAATAATCAAGTAGGCAGCGAACGCACTTCTTAACCATTCGGCTTATAAGACCTTAACGAAATCTACGATATCAAATAAAATCTGTGGAAAACGACAAAAATATAACTTTAAAAAATTAAGCAGGTGCAATATCTGTTAAACTTATCTTCAAGCCATATAGATGATGACGATTAAATTAACGGAAGAGGGGGGAAAAATAGACTAGCCTAGTAAGCCTATTATTGAAGAAGCACTTGAATATTACAACTAAGCGCAGAAACAACTCATTGCCAAAACATTCCAAAAAAAAAAACCAAAAACAGAAATAATCCCTTCATTCTTTTTTCGCTCATCATCAGTACAAAACGTTAGATACGACTAAGTGATGCAGATCGAAAATCTAAACTGCACAGATCGTATAGAGGATGAACCGTCGGTAATAAATGATGCGTAAATAAATGCATATATATATTGCAATAAGTGAATTTACTTAGCATCAATGAAGGATGAAAATAAAAAGAAATAAAATACTTCGTACGCGTCCACGACAATTGAAAAAAAACCGCACAGTATAACGCTTGCCAACCAATTGCGTATATACGCACAAAAGTATCGAACTCGACTTAGTTATATAACCCTCTTCCCTCCCTCCCTCCCCCACCCTTACCGCACTTTACCTTCCATAGGTGTTACCACTCGGGTACACATGTCTTCTGCATTATACAAGGGAATTATGCAAAATTGTGAAAAAATTGTTTAAGCGCCAACTAAAGCAAGATCGTCGATCACAAGCCTGACAGCAATGAAATGCGATTTTTATCAACAATGAGAAAACCTTTCAAAGCAACGAATATGAAAGCCCACCTTGAAATATTCAAAGTTCCGCATTGACGCTGTCTTGTAAGAAAGCTTCTCTCAGGTGTTGATATTCCATCCTTTGGCGACGATGTATCACCGCCAGCCCATCCGGCTTGCTGATGTAGTTGCATCATCTGAATTCACGTTTATTACTCACCAGCGCATACTTATTGCGCAATCCCCATAGAACTAATTAGATTGCCAATAGCTGAGACACAAAGGTTCGCCAACACATCCATTTTCATCCCGAATGGCACTCTTATCAATGAGTGACGAACAAGTTTAAGGTGCCATACAGTTTGGCTCTAAAATTCCCCTTTACAAGTGCTTGCATATGTGCATAAAAACGAGCTTTTCGCTAAATATTTGCTTAAGTGGTCAACCGTCTAGGAAGACGCAGACTCAAGCAATGAAATTTAGCT
>JAZARR010000188.1:22500-25000 GCA_037389465.1 Baylisascaris procyonis
ATTAAATAAATTAAATAAATTAAATAAATTAAATAAATTAAATAAATTAAATAAATTAAATAAATTAAATAAATTAATTAAATTAATTAAATTAATTAAATTAATTAAATTAATTAAATTAATTAAATTAATTAAATTAATTAAATTAATTAAATTAATTAAATTAATTAAATTAATTAAATTAATTAAATTAATTAAATTAATTAAATTAATTAAATTAATTAAATTAATTAAATTAATTAAATTAATTAAATTAATTAAATTAATTAAATTAATTAAATTAATTAAATTAATTAAATTAATTAAATTAATTAAATTAATTAAATTAATTAAATTAATTAAATTAATTAAATTAATTAAATTAATTAAATAAATTAAATAAATTAAATAAATTAAATAAATTAAATAAATTAAATAAATTAAATAAATTAAATAAATTAAATAAATTAAATAAATTAAATAAATTAAATAAATTAAATAAATTAAATAAATTAAATAAATTAAATAAATTAAATAAATTAAATAAATTAAATAAATTAAATAAATTAAATAAATTAAATAAATTAAATAAATTAAATAAATTAAATAAATTAAATAAATTAAATAAATTAATTAAATTAATTAAATTAATTAAATTAATTAAATTAATTAAATTAATTAAATTAATTAAATTAATTAAATTAATTAAATTAATTAAATTAATTAAATTAATTAAATTAATTAAATTAATTAAATTAATTAAATTAATTAAATTAATTAAATTAATTAAATTAATTAAATTAATTAAATTAATTAAATTAATTAAATTAATTAAATTAATTAAATTAATTAAATTAATTAAATTAATTAAATTAATTAAATTAATTAAATTAATTAAATTAATTAAATTAATTAAATTAATTAAATTAATTAAATTAATTAAATTAATTAAATTAATTAAATTAATTAAATTAATTAAATTAATTAAATAAATTAAATAAATTAAATAAATTAAATAAATTAAATAAATTAAATAAATTAAATAAATTAAATAAATTAAATAAATTAAATAAATTAAATAAATTAAATAAATTAAATAAATTAAATAAATTAAATAAATTAAATAAATTAAATAAATTAAATAAATTAAATAAATTAAATAAATTAAATAAATTAAATAAATTAAATAAATTAAATAAATTAAATAAATTAAATAAATTAAATAAATTAAATAAATTAAATAAATTAATTAAATAAAATAAATTAAATAAATTAAATAAATTAAATAAATTAAATAAATTAAATAAATTAAATAAATTAAATAAATTAAATAAATTAAATAAATAAATTAAATTAAATAAATTAAATAAATTAAATTAAATAAATTAAATAAATTAAATAAATTAAATAAATCAAATAAATTAAATAAATTAAATAAATTAAATAAATTAAATAAATTAAATAAATTAAATAAATTAAATAAATTAAATAAATTAAATAAATTAAATAAATTAAATAAATTAAATAAATTAAATAAATTAAATAAATTAAATAAATTAAATAAATTAAATAAATTAAATAAATTAAATAAATTAAATAAATTAAATAAATTAAATAAATTAAATAAATTAAATAAATTAAATAAATTAAATAAATTAAATAAATTAAATAAACTAGATAAATTAAATAAATTAAATAAATTAAATAAATTAAATAAATTAAATAAATTAAATAAATTAAATAAATTAAATAAATTAAATAAATTAAATAAATTAAATAAATTAAATAAATTAAATAAATTAAATAAATTAAATAAATTAAATAAATTAAATAAATTAAATAAATTAAATAAATTAAATAAATTAAATAAACTAAATAAATTAAATAAATTAAATAAATTAAATAAATTAAATAAATTAAATAAATTAAATAAATTAAATAAATTAAATAAATAAATTAAATTAAATAAATTAAATAAATTAAATTAAATAAATTAAATAAATTAAATTAATCAAATTAAATAAATTAAATAAATAAATTAATTAAATAAATTAATTAAATAAATTAAATAAATTAAATAAACTAATTAAATAAAATAAATTAAATAAATTAAATTAAATAAATTAAATAAATTAAATTAAATAAATTAAATAAATTAAATAAATTAAATAAATTAAATTAAATAAATTAAATAAATTAAATAAATTAAATAAATTAAATAAATTAAATAAATAAATTAAATTAAATAAATTAAATAAATTAAATAAATTAATTAAATTAATTAAATTAATTAAATTAATTAAATTAATTAAATTAATTAAATTAATTAAATTAATTAAATTAATTAAATTAATTAAATTAATTAAATTAATTAAATTAATTAAATTAATTAAATTAATTAAATTAATTAAATTAATTAAATTAATTAAATTAATTAAATTAATTAAATTAATTAAATTAATTAAATTAATTAAATTAATTAAATTAATTAAATTAATTAAATTAATTAAATTAATTAAAT